>CM057130.1:14862484-15163354 GCA_029964075.1 Patiria pectinifera
TTTTGCTACTACACTAAGTGACAATAAGCAGTGGATGAAAAGGAACTGGCGACACGATAGTATTGACTTGAGCTCTGCTCAATCCACATTAAGCAACAGGTTAACTCACCCCATGAGACAGGCAAAAGGCCAAACAGAGCAGGGGGGGGGGGCACCCAGGATGCATAGATTTTCAAGGGTGGCAGTGAAGGCAAATGATATATTTTTTTGTTCAATTCAAGATGTTGGAAGGGGAGGGTGCATGGACATCTGTAAGAGCGACGTCTGAAACCAAGTCGCTCCCGAGTCGTTCTGAACGACTCCGACCGTCGATCTTTTGCCATCTGGCGCGTCTAGTCACTCGGATTTGTTTCAGACATCGAACCTTTCATGTACTTAATTTAAATCTTGCCTTTAATTTGGATCGGCGCGACTCTAGCACGCCTGTCTGAACCGAGAGATAGTTTGTCCATGCCTTTTTTCAAGTGCAGTCAAATTTATGATGAAGATGAGGTAACGTTCACATGGGAGAGGAGAGGGGATGGGAGTTAACATTAAACAAACCGACAAATGTTAGTTGGTTACAACTTCCGCCTTCATTTGTCTTTTATATGCCACTCCCCTCAATCCAGCATCCAAAAGGAATCATACCCGGCATTAGTCCAACAGGAATATTACAATGTTCTAAAAGAAGTGCATGGAGCAAGGTGAAATGCAAAATGCGACACTTTCAACAAAATCCGAAAAATTCTCCTATTTCGTAGCTGAGAATGATACCCATTTCCTAGATTCCTCAAACCGAAGAAAGTTAACCGCTTTGCCAAATTCAATCTCCTGGGCACTCTATGGTTTTTGGATTAAAATGGCTTAAAATTCAGGTGTTTGGTGTCAGCTAAGCCCAAACGGCAGCCAGAATCTGCAGCAACAGAAACTACTGTATCAACCCCCAATTTCCCGCCCCTGTTGGGGTTCCTTCCTATGGGTTCTGGTTGCCTCTCCTACTGCTCCGTGAGTTCTGGTTGCCCCTCCTGCTTAATGGGTTTTGGTTGGCCCTCCTACTGCTCCATGGGTTCTGATTGAGCCTCAGCTGGCATTGGGCCTTCCCTTGATGGTCTTTCGTCACCGCCAGTGTCCATAGCGGATGCGTCCGGGGCCGGTTTGTCCTCTCCGGCCGCTGCAGCGGCACGTTTGGCTCGAGCAGAAGTCTCAATACCAGATAGCTATGCAGAAAGGTCAAGGAAATGTTGGTTTTTTTTGTTCAAATAAAACACAGGGAGAAAAAGAGTAGATTCACTTTAAAGGGAAAATACAACATTTGCAAACATCAAAAAACGAAATGATCAAAGTAACACGAAATGCCTTACTGAATTATTAGGAAATGACAGTCTAAAAGCATCCTGTAAAATCGTGGCTCCTGATGTGCTGAAATTTTCAAGAAAAACTGTATTTTTCCAACGCTGGTCGGCCGACCAGCGTTGGAGAAAACTGGCTATTTTTCAAAAACTGCTCCTACTTTTTCTTATTTAGTTATTCTGCATTTTCTTTGCAATTGATTACAAACCTGTGAAGGGGTCACGTACCAGCCTGCTAGTAGATTGATTCTTTGACCTAACAATTTCCCAAAGTCTATACATTGCTCCGTTTCATCTTAAGTGGGGTCAGGGAACCAGACTTCAAGAACATGATTGGTTTTCTTGGTTTTTCCAGCATCTACAAGCCCAAAACGTGAAACATGTCAGTTTAACAATATCTGCTATAACATACATGTACTTATCTCCAAAACCATTTATTTCTGAATATTGCAGTAAAAGCAAATGTTGTACATTCCCTTTAATCAAAATTTCTCTGACAATTCAATTTTTTCCCAACTTTCAATTTGAATGTTTTATGTAATTAAACGGCTACTTTTTTACTCTTTTGTATTAGCAACCCTCTGGGAATAAAGGCTTTCATTTTAGGATTATTTTGCACATGTGACGCACAAAAACGATCAGCCTGAATTACTGTGTGGCTGCAAATAATACAAACTTTGGAAAGTAATTATTCCAATAATGGAGGGCCAGACGTTTTTTTATGTTTGTTGACTCATTCAAAAACGAATAACTTTTGGATTCCGAGTAAAATTGCAAATTTCAAAACAAACTTCTTCAAGGTGAAAGGCAATTTTAAAAATACGAAAAATTTCTATGAGGTCTCTAACATGTGTACTGACTGTAAAACTATGAGAGTTCACTCTCTATTGAGGAGGTATTTAGACTCTCTGTTTAAGACTGGTTGTGAGTCTGGATGGGTAATTAGCAGCACTCCAGGGCCCAATTTCATAGAGCTGCTTAAGCACAAAATTTGCTTAAAGCACAAACATTGCTTAGTAAAATCAGGTTACCGGCCAAAACTCCATGTGATGTACATTACTTGTGACTGGTATTTAGCTGTTGTTTACTTAGCATTACAATCGCATGGAGTTTTGGCCGGTAGCCTGATTTTATTAAGCAAGACTTTTTTGTGCTTAAGCAAATTTTGTGCTTAAGCAGCTCTATGAAATTGGCCCCTGCAGACTTCAACGGGTCATAAACATATTTATTCCCATTCATACATCTTTTCGGTAAACAAACTAACAAATCTTTTTGATAAAAAAATCAAAACCAGTCAAAAACTAGACGTTGCCACCCATTTTGTTCCACAGTTTTACTTCATGTTTTATGAAATACCCCTCCGACTATAATATGGAATGTTCCTCTACAACTCCTTATAAAAAGATTGGCATGTGCATCGCGTGATGTTGCGCAAAACGCAGCTGGGCTGGTGTAGTGTGAATTTCAGACTTTGAAATACTGATTCACTGGTAGTATTGCACATGCCTACGTGAGGAATGTGAACGTTCAACCAATGAAACATTAAAAGGCACTGGATTTCATGGGAGTCCAAATTTCATGTGACACTGGAAAAGTGTTTAAGACCAGCCAGCCATGTCTTTATCATCCGTTTAAGACCGGCCACGTGACGGGCTCTCGACCAATAGGAATGGGTAAATTGTATTAGGTATTTATGAATCAGCTTTTAAATGGAGTTTGCAGTTTTCCATGTGACAAGAAAACCTTGTGAGTTTGCACGGTTTTCAAAAGAACTGGGGGAACTCAACGTTTCAGACAGTACACTCTGCCCATCGTAAAAAGCTGCCAAATAAAAGGATACATAGGCTGCGACGTCATCATTTTCATAGATGGCAAACTTCTGGTTCAAACCTACAATCGCTACAGAGCAATTCTGGGGGGGGGGAATAAAAAAAATACATACACGATTATTAAACTTTTACATCAATTTTATGTGCTTGACTCCTACCAAATTTTGAGAAGTTTTGTGATATCCCTTCAACCAGAATCCTCCCAAAACGTAGGGCCAATAATATTCAAACAGATCTGCCTTATGGGTAGATTAATTCCAGGGCCCAAGCTGGCGGAAAAGTTGTGCCTACTACAGCAGAAAATTGTGCTAACCTTAAGCACTATTTCACTGCGTGTGCATGGGATTTCTATTGTTACGTCACTAAGTTTTAACCCTAACTAAGTTTTAGCCCTGAATCCTCCAAAATCCTTTTTGCAAATTGGAGGAATTTGCAGGATTAAGGTTACATGGCAAAAGTGCGTTGCTGATTTCGGAGGACGCACTGTGTCAAGGTCTTGGGCCGGATCTTGTGTTGTTTATGCTCAGCCTAGCACAAATTTAGGCCCAGATTATACTTGAAATCCTCCGCACTGCTCCAGGATGTCACTGCCTCTGCCTCAACCCATTGACGGTCATAGCCGGAGGATTTTGCAGGATTCAGGCTATATGCTATTTTTCCATGAGGCCAATTGGAGGATTTTGCAGGATTGAGGCTACATCCTAGAAAAAGGCCTAGGCAGTTGGGGTTAATAAGCAAAGTTTTCCTCTGAAGTAAGCATGCCTTTTGCTGTGCTTATGCTTATGGTCTCCATGGAATAGACGGAGACTCTGTAAGCATGAAATCGTGTGCTTAGCAGCGCCGTGAAATTGGACCAAGGTCACACGATGACGGATTCTGATCAAGAAAGCGGAAACTCGTTCAGCCTCTAAGAACTGAATTATGGCTGGCCGCAAATATTGTGAAACTTGTACAGTAGTTACGTAATGATTCAATAGGAAGCGGGCTACAACACCGTCTGACAATTGGGGGCGCTGTTCATAGCAGATGATTTTATATAACCGACATACAGATCCTTGTCGTTTGATTGGTGGAACTCACATCACCTGACATTCGTTATTGCTCCCATTCACGCCGGGGCTCAAACAGTCCCATTCGCCCTTCGGGAATGGGAAATACTATTGAACAGTTAGAATCATTCTTGTTCCATGACGCGGTATTTGTGTGCAAATGCATGCTGGTGTGTACGTAAGCGTTGCATGTATTGTTCCAATGAGCCAGCCCTACAGAGTTGTGTTCAAACATTTTGGTGAAGAGTGGTTTGAAAGAGAGAAATACATTTTCCACCAATTTTTTTATTGAAATACAAGTTCATATATATTTATCAAATGACAAGGATCTATATGTCAGTTATATAAAACAAATATTGAGTGGCTGTAAATTGTGAAATGGGAGGAATATTATCGCTCGGTAAAATCTGGACTTTTGCAGTTCACTCGGCTTCGTCTTGTGAAATGGAAAAGTCCAGATTTTACCTTGCGATAATATTCCTCCCATTCCACGCTGAGCCACTCAATATTTGTATACCCTGTACTGTGACACCCCTACCGCCCTCTAGCGATGCCAATGGGACTATCTTCAATTCAGGGGTGGGGCAATGCCAATGGGTGAAGGGGGTTATATACCTTGGTGCTGAGTTCTGTCTCGTTGGGTAGGGTATCCCGCAATGCTCTCAGTCCGTGCTTCACAAGTTCTTCTTGTGTACCTGGAGTGGGGTGAAATTGTCCATGGAATAACCAAGCCAATACAGGGTGGTCCAAAAAAAGTTTACACTTTTCAGACGCAGACTTCTTGGAATTGGGCAGACATGTTAAAATTTGTTTCAAGGTATTCCTTAACTACAGCATCTTTGTGGTATGCGGTGAAAACGGCGCTGAAAATAAAGCCTAAATTAAGAAATGGCGTTGGTTTAAACAAAGATGGTCACGTAAGTCTACGAGATATGGTCAACACAATAGCACTGCACACACAAAGAACTGCAATAATTGAAATAAGGTCTACATGACTGCCACAGACGTGGACAAACTAGTTTTTGACCATTCTTCTTTAAGGCCAAAAAAAAAAGTCTCCAGTTTCTGGTATGCGCGCGCGTCGCCGTAGCCATGCGCGTCGGCAAATGAAAAAGTTTTTTTTTCAATGAAAGATGATGTCTCAAAACCGCCAAACTCACTGGTTTGACTGGAATCCTGCTGCTGCACAATTTTAACGTGTTTTTAGATTGGGTTATGGTCGAGAATAAGCTTTATGTGGCCTCTATGGACTCCCATATATTTGCACTAAGTTTAGTCGGGCACCATTTGCAGTCATCAGCCGACATTTGAAGCAAAAAAATCAGGTAAAAAAAAAAAAAAGCTGCGTCGCCGCACCACTTTTTGGGCAAGCTCCATACCAGAAACCGGAGACTTTTTTTGGGGGGCCTAAATGGCCGCTTTTTTAAAACGTGAGCTTCATTTTCAATGCCGTTTTCACCATATATGACCAACATCTTGTAGTTTAGGAATGTCTTAAAACAATTTCAACATGTGTCTTCAACCATAAGAAATCTGCCTCTGAAAAAAGTGTAAATTTTTTTGGACCACCCTATACAATGGTAGATAATTTCACACCATCAAGTCCATGTTACTATGATATACGCAGACCAAAAAATAATCAGAATGCGACTATTCTCTTGAAGGCAATGTCTTATCACAACTGCCCACCACAACTCAGGTCCTTATGCAAAGTCATGACTTACAGTCGAGGAATTCATTCAGGTGTTTCTCAAGGTATGTCCGTGCTGACTGGGAGCGCGCACCGATCGCCATGCACTTGCACTCAAAGTAGTTGGCAGAAGGGCAGGTCTGGTAAATGTGTGGCCCCTTCTCCTGTAAGGGGGAAAAAAAGCTTTTGAATTGTACGGCAGTGTACGGGAAAAACATGATGTATATTCGGGTGAACAATTGAAAGAATGATTTTGTTTTGCTAAATCAAGCATGACAAATGCCTCAGCTTGGAAATAACAAGACAAGGCAAGACTAGAAGAGCTGGTCCTACAGCCCATGGAATTCTATTTCAATGAATTTAGAATTATTATTCACTGGACGTCTTCTCATGCATCCGTGTACACACATTGGGATAACAGGATAATCCTATACCATAGTATACAAATATTGAGTGGCTCAGAGTGAAATGGGAGGAATATTATCGCAAGGTAAAATCTGGACTTTTCCATTTCACGAGGCGAAGCCGAGTGAACAGGAAAAGTCCAGATTTTACCTTGTGATAATATTCCTCTCATTTCACAATTTAAAGCCAATCAATATTTGTTTTACATAACTGACATATAGATCCTTGTCATTTGATATATTTGAACTTTTATTTCAATACAAAATTGGTGGAAAATGTATTTCTCTCTTCAAACCCACCCCATCACGAAAATGTTTGAACCCATCTCTGTAGCGCTGGCTCTTTGGAACAATATACGCGCTACGCGCTACGCGCAACGCTGAACGCGCACACCAGCATGCACTTGCACACAAATACCGCGTCATGGAACAAGAATGATCCTAACTGTTGAATAGTAAATCCCATTCCCCATGGGCGAATGGGACTTTCTGAGCCCCGGCGTGAATGGGAGCAATAACGAATGTCACGTAATGTGAGTTCCACCCATCAAATGACAAGGATCTGTATGTCAGTTATATAATGAGGTATATAGAGGACTATGGAGTACCAAAGTATGACGTCATTTAGAACCAGAAAGTGTAGTGCAAACGAATGGAGTACGCGCGCGTACTGGCTCACGGGCTGAATCACGTGCTAATGTCTTTGACACACTTTGTGCGCGTGACGTATTCACTTCGGTTGTCCATAGGCTGGTTCTCACTGGGACCAGTAAAATCTACCCATGTAGTTTTTGCTACCATCACACGTGCACAAGAAATGTAATAACTTACATCATAGCCAGCTACAAGAAGACCCACTCCGAATGGTCTGCGGCCGTACCGCTGCGTATTGACTTGGGATTCTGACAGTCACTTTGTAAGGAGAAATGTTAACATTTTGGTAGAGACAATCAAATGACACGAAACATCAAAAACTTGTATAAGGCAAAGAACAGTGATTCTCAGATGTTCAAAGAAGTTTTAAAGGGAAAATACAACATTTGCAAACATTAAGAAATAAAACTACCAAATTATTTTGAAATACCTTGCTGGACTAAGAGTGAATGACAGTCTAAAGCATCCTGTACAATCATGGCACCTGGTATACTGTCATTTTCAAGAAAAGTGCTATTTTCATATCAATTTCCAACGCTGGTCGGCCGATCAGCGTTGGAAAAAACTGGCTTTTTTCAAATACTGGCCCCAGTTGACCATTATTTAGTTAGTCTGGTTTTGTTTGCAATCGATTACAACCTGTGAACGGGTACAAGCCATCTAGACTGTTCCATGACCTTACAATTCTCCAACATCAATAAGTTGCTCCGTTTCATCTTAAATGGAGTCAGGGAACCAGACTACAGGAAAATGATTGCTTTTCTTGGTTTTTATAGTATCTACGAACCCAAAACGTAAAAAAAGTCAGTGTAACAATATTTGCTATATATTTCCAACCCCCCAATCCATCCATTGCTGAAAATGACAGCATAAGCAAATGATGTATATTCCCTTTAACTTTAAGTACTATTGTTCTAAATCCGTTTTTTTTCTTCATGTTTGTCATACTGAAACTCAAAGTACTTCACCATTGTTTCCCCTATTCATCAGGCCATGACACCAGTTTTCTGCAGCAGCTCGAGATCAGGTATTTGTTTATACACTTGGGTGGAGACAGGCAATTGTAGTTAAAAGTTTTTCCTGAGAACACAAACATCATGCTTCCCTCAAAATGGGCAAAAATGCTTTTGTCCATTTGTAAGTGTTCCACGACACAGCGAAATAATAATCATCTGTAAAATACTCTGCGATCCCCAACCCCCTAGGCCCTTTTTGCTGAGAACCATCCTCAATCCTCCAAAATTCTCCAAATTTTGCAACAGCACCTAAATTCTTCAAAATTGTCAGACAGTCCTGCCTCAAAATGCATTTATCCTCAATCCTCCAAAATCCTCCTCATCCCAACATTTTGCACTCGTGTTTAAATGAAGGATAACCAACGCCTAAATCCTTCAAAATCATTAGACAGTCCTGCCTCAAAATGCATTAATCCTCAATCCTCCAAGATCATGCTCATCTTCAAACACCATTCATCCTCAATCCTCCAAAATCCTCCTATGCTTCAATCACCATTCATCCTCAATCCTCCAAAATCCTCCTATGCTTCAATCACCATTCATCCTTAATCCTCCAAAATCCTCCTGTGCTTCAATCACCATTCATCCTCAATCCTCCAAAATCCTCCAGTGCTTTAATCACCATTCATCCTCAATCCTCCAAAATCCTCCTGTGCCTCAATCACCATTCATCCTCAATCCTCCAAAATCCTCCAGTGCTTTAATCACCATTCATCCTCAATCCTCCAAAATCCTCCTATGCTTCAATCACCATTCATCCTCAATCCTCCAAAATCCTACTATGCTTCAATCACCATTCATCCTCAATCCTCCAAAATCCTCCTATGCTTCAATCACCATTCATCCTCAATCCTCCAAAATCCTCATGTGATTCAATCACCATTCATCCTCAATCCTCTAAGAATCCTCCAAAACCGCCAGGAGGATTTTGGTGGAGTGAGGAGGGTTAGGGTTAATAATAATTAAAAGGATACTGTTGCCAATCATAGCAACTAGCCTGGAGACTGGAAGCGCAGTGTCGAAGGCGTAGCGTGAATTCAAGCACTCCGTCCTCATGAACTTACTGGGGGGCAAAGGTAACATAAGTATGTTAAATTGTCTGACATAATGTGCATTCCAACAGTCACAGAAACAGTGAGTTTAAATGTGATTTGAAGCTTTGCACAGAGAAAAAAAATACAATACACGATAGGTTTGCGGGTACATCTCTTTCAGTGAAAACATGGGGGTCTGAAAACAAGCGGAGAGGAGAATAGCTCTCGACGTTTTGAACAGTGCACACTTCACAGAAGAGATATTCCATGATGTACCAGCAAACCCATCATTTATTGAACAGAGTGTTTCATGCAGTTTCGAAAAATGAAAACGGAACGAGACAATTGTATCTGATTTCTTTAGTTTCAGAGTGGATATGAGAATAAAGAACATTTTGCGAATAAAATAGGAAGTGGTTCAAATCCTTAACCCTAACCCCTTGGGTATATTTACCAGCAAGAATCCTGAATCTGCCAAAATCCATCAATTTTGCCATGCAAAAAAAATTTGGTGGCCAGTGAGTCCATCAGACTCCACCAATTAGCCGTGAGTAAATCTGTTGAGATCCTGAATCCATCAATCTCCCAACTTTTTCAATATGGAGGTATCCTGAATCCGCCGAAACCCCCCGAAATAGGGGTGTGGATTTTGATGGATTCAGGTCCGTTAGGGTTAAAGAAAATAATTTGGAAGGGCACAACAGTTTTCCTTCAATGTTGAAGAACCCAGATGAGCTGCCCAGCCCCGTGTTGGCAGTACCTCAATTTGTCACTGTCTTTGGTACAGGAACATACGTTAGAAGCAATGAATGCAGCATGGATCATGGATCATGCCTCAAGTCACAGTTAATGATCCCTAACTATTGAGTCATTTGTGCAACGAACCTCCATGAATCGTCTACAATTTTTCAACAATGCAGGAACTCAATGGCCTATTTTTTTTGCCCTTCAACTTTCAAGGAAGCATCAAGTCCCATGTACAGTAAGAGTGGCTGAGTCGTACCTTCCTTAAACCTAACTCCAAAAGTAACTTTTTTTTCTAGAAATCTTTCAGAGTACTCCAAAATCAGCCAAAGAAGGAAACAGGTAGAACAAGGGGCATAATGTCAAGTGAAAAGTAACAGTAGGTTGTTCCTTCCTTCATCCTACTAAATCCTACGAAAACAACTTCTGGAGGATTTTGAAGGATCCAGGATGGTTAGGGTTAATCACCTTAGAAGCCGGGCATCGGATGTGAGCCCTGCAATGGAAATACCAACATGGTCATCTATAGGGATGATCTTCTTCTGATGGGCAGACAGCTCGGAGGACGCCCTCTATTGGCAAAATTAAAGGAAAAAGTTAGTAAAGGAGTAAAATGCCCCTTTTGCTTAAATCATCCAAAAATCCTTCCAAATCTAATACAGTGGAATTCAAATCAACTGGCACATCACCTGTTTTAACCCTAACCCTGCCACATGCAGCACAGTGCATCAGGTGGGAAAAGTCTGGTGCACTTTGGTGTATTTATTACCAACACCAGTGCATAAATGGCTAGTTCTGACACAATGAGAGCTAATCCCATGGAACAATGCCACAGTTGTTTCCTGCTGCATTAGGTGACCATGGACCATGAGGCAGTTTGGACTTTTTGCCTGATGGATCTTGCTACACTGGGCAGGCTTGTCATTTTTAAGACAACTGTTGCATGTTGCTGCATTTTTGGCAGTGTTTTTAGCCAAAATACCAGGGAGGGTTAGGGTTCAGGCAAAATTCGGACTTCAAGGCAATATAAAGGGACAGTGGCTTGGCTTCAAACCTTACCCTCCCAAATCCTCCAAAAGCCATCAGGTTCTGAAGGTTTTTGTAGGATAACAAAGTGCAGGCAGCCACTGTTACCCCATGCTCACTGAATGAGCACAAGGAATGATCCATTGGAGGAGTGTAGAAGATTCAGGAAGGTTTGTACTACAACTGAGCGGTTTCAAAGTTCTCCATTCATCACAAAAGTACAAAACGAAGTGGGATTCGGACGTGCCAACAGAGAAAAACAACTTCAAAATTCTATTCAGTTGATTCACAATGGGTCAGATTTTAGCCAATTCATTGGTGTTACCAGGTAATCCTATACAATAGCACTGCCCAGCTCAGAAGTGAGTCAGTCAGTCTGTGGCTGAGGGAAAAATGGGGCTAGCACTCTAGGACCAGCAAATAACCCCTCCACTAACTCTACAGGTGCATGTATACAGACATGTCAATTAACAGAAAAGACATAAATAAGACTTTATCACATCAAATGCATCACCTTTAAGGCCACAAGTACAGCATGTGTCTTGGACTTCAGCCCGACTGTAGCTGATCCCTGTTTGACAGCTTCCATGGCATACTCTATCTGGTGGATACGTCCTTGTGGACTCCATACTGTCACATCGTTGTCATACTGGTTGCGGAACTGAGAAGCAAACAATGTCCAACAAAATAAAAACATGTTTGAGTTTTGTCATCATTGTTGTTATTTTACCCCATTAGCACAATAATTTCCCTTCTGAATTCACTACCCTGCCCTCTTTCAATGGCTTTCCTGGTGCTTTTCAAATAACCAGATTTGAGACAAATAATATCAAAACAAAACTTTTTTTTCATAACGGGGCCACAAATCATGTAGAAACTACACTCAGTTTTGCCATGTTTACCTAGCCCCAGTCCATCTATAATTAAAGGCCCTACAAATGTAAGCCTTTAACACTGATAATTTTTTTCCCAAAAATTGCAACCCATGATTTCTCCTTCCGGTGACAGTTACTTCATTTTGCCCAGAACTTCAGAAGCTGCCAATATTTCAAGAAATGGAGCTTGCCTTTGTTCAGTTGGAACATAGCTGCAATTTAGTTACACAAATGGATGCCAAGAAGCCTCCAAAAGGAACTGGAAATGACACGAAAGCTGGAGAGTTGAACACTTGCACATCAATTTGTATTTGTTAAACAAGGTGAGTGTTTTTTTTTTTAAGCATTAAAGTTATAGTCCATCATTTGCAGCTATCCGAAAAGTAACCGGCGTGATTATTGTTGAAAAACATACTTGGTTGAAAGATAGTAAGGGGACTAAACTCCCTGTGAAACTATACTTTCTGGCAAGCTGTCATTTTGAAGAAATCAATGAAAGAAGGCCTTTCCAACAGTGCTTCTTAAGACACACCATCGGAAATTTAAAGTAGCAGTTCGTTTTGTTATTCAGCGAAGCACGCGCAAGCATTGGCACGATGCACATGCCCCCGCTGTTGCTATAATTCGTCGGATCAGTGCGCGACATCGCGTAGCTGCAATCGGCTCAGTGAGAACGTGTCTCGGACGCTGAAATCAGGCCCAATTCAAAACATGATTCAGCAACTTTTCATTTTAAATTGCGATCCTAGAATGCTGTTTTTCTCGGAATATACAGCTGAAGCCGAGCTTAAACTTCATCAGGTTAGTTGTTAAGAACCCTTGTTTAGATTTTGAGCACTTTTGTTGCTTCAAACGAACAAAATGCACAAATTACAAATGATAGACTATATCTTTAGTCAACTATGCATGCAGTCTGAAGGTGAAAATATATTTGGTAACAAGTGCTAACATTGTGAGTTATTATTTCCCCAAGTGTGGACTTTCTTTACGGAGGCAGTCCAGTAAAAAGGCCACATTTATGGGGCTATTAAAGCAGCGCCATGAAATTGGGCCCAGGCTGATGGTCGACTGCCGTAACGTGCAAATACATGTAAGACCTAGGGAAAGAAATTAGAATGTTGGTTGAAGCAGTATGGCTGCCGTCACGGGTACACCCCCACTGGCAAGCTCTGCCAATCCAGCGCCATCCACCAACTGGAGGGAGGTGAATGAAGTATTAAAACAACACTTAATGCCCATGAACACTGGTCTTGGTGCTGGTCTGATTAGTTCTTCAGATGCAGCAGTGTATTTCGAGGAAATTTTGAGCAAAGTTCTTCCCGAAAACACGGCGAAAACGAACGCTGGTAACCGGAACATCTCACATGCAGTTCGCACTGGAACCGGAGCCGCAGGGTACCATCACCACCGTGAGCGTTCATGTATGAAGCTTAAACAGCATCTATCTCGTGAGAAAAATCGGCATAGAGTAAACATTGCAAAGAATCCAAGACCCTTCCTGAATGCCGTGAGACTTCACAATCGAGTGCTCAAGACTGCAAGGAAAGACTGTGAGTATCGATCGGCCTGTAAACAAAACAATGCATTCCGGAAGGACCCCTTCCAATTTGCGAAGTCAGTTTGTAACTCACGGTCAAACCAGCAAAACCCAGAATTCTCATGTGAAAACTGTGTAGAATATATGAAGGACATCTATTCATCAGATCCAGCTTATGACTCCCTCGAAACCTCCCCACCCGGGTGGATTGAAGATGTGCCACAAATTACTGCCCCTTTTCGAATCGACCCAATCACACCTGCAGAGATCCGGAAAACCCTTAAACACTGTTCACCTGGAAGTGCCCCAGGAGACGATGGCATCTCTTATCGGGTCTTGAAAAACCTACCAGCAGCCCAGCATTTTCTTGCCACAATGTACAGCACCATTCTCTGCACATCGCAGGAAGCCCCTCAGAATTGGTGTTCTGCGAGAATCATTCTCATCCACAAAAAGGATGACCCAAAAAACCCGGCTAACTTTCGCCCTATTGCATTGACATCCACAGTGGGAAAGTTATTCAATAAAATCCTGGTGAACCAACTACAACAGTTTCTCCTAGACAACACTCTGGTGGACACCAACATCCAAAAAAATTGCCTCAGAGGAATAAACGGAACTATGGAACATATCTATGTTCTAAACCACATTCTGGACAACTCATCTGAACAAGCAACAGAAATAAACATCACATGGGTGGACTTTCGCAATGCCTTTGGATCGGTCCCACACAGCTGGATCGCCTTTGTTCTCAACCACAGTGGTGTTCCCCACCAGATATCTTGATATATACGCAACACCTACAGCAAACTACGAGGTTACGTCAAGACACGTAATTGGACCACTGACTTTTTCCCTATCGGAAGGGGAATTTTCCAAGGAGACACGCTGTCACCACTGATTTTTATTATGGCATTCAACCCAATCATCACCTTCCTCAAGCAGTATAGAACTGAGGGAGTTTCTCTCACCCTCCCCATCCCAAACTCATCAGGTCTACCCCCTGAGGGTGCCTCACTGTATGTGAAGTGGAATGAGGAACCCTCAGATAACAACGCAGGCGACACTGACACGGTGGGATGGTATCACTGCCAAGTTGAATCGCATTCGAATAATGGTTCAACGATCCTTCGGTATGCAGACGGCTCATCAGAAACAGTCAACCTCCACAGTGTAGATTGGCACCTGGCCTGGAAGAGAGACAAACCCTTTCTGCCCCTCTCCACAACGATTCCAGTCAGAAAACTTAAGCTATTTGCAAGGAATCTGAGAAGGTCAAGTTTGCACAATCTGACACAATCATTGCCCTTGCCTATGTGGATGATCTGACATTAGTTACTCAGCACCAGACGGATCATCAAATCATTCTTAACGAATTGAATGATGCCTTCCTGACTGTTGGATTGGAGATTCGACCAGATAAGTGCGCCCACCTGCGTAAGGTAGGCCCCAAAGCAATTAAATCTGCCTCAGTCTCTATCAGTGGCCAGAAAATCGCAAATGTGTGCATTAACCCGACAACATTTCTGGGTACAGTAGTAGTAGGCGACGGCATTGAACACAAAAATCGCCTCGGCATCCAACAGTAAAAAAACAGTGATGAGAGCTTTGGATAACATTGACCAACGACCTATCAAGCCCGAGTATAAAACTTGGATATACTCCAACTACTTGTGCCCTGCCATCCGATTCTCATTATCAGTTGGCGCTGTGTCGGAAAACCAGTTGAAGACGCTCCAACGGAAAGTTACTCCAAAACTGAAAAATGGCTCGGTTTCGTTAAATCAACCACACTGGCAGCTCTATTTCACACCAAAGCTCTCAATGCCCCATACTTACCCCAACTAGAAAAAAAGTGCAAAATTAATCTGGTCCTCTCAATCTTCAAACATGGAGGCGACCCACTCATAACTCAAAATCTACAAGACTCCCTCTACAAACACACTACTGCGGGTGACTGGGGAAATGCGGTCCCTAAAATCTTCAAATCGGCCATCGATAAAGTCCGGGAACTGGCTTCAAGCGACACTACACATACCTCACGAACCTCTGCCAGGAGAATAAAGGAACTGACAAAAGCCAACCATGATCTCCACTGGGATACACACCTACAAGAGCTACAAGTACAATCAAAGCTATCAGACATTATCCAGTTGGAGAGTGAATCCAATGCCTGGCACTGAGTGTGTTATTCTCTCACCAGCGGCCAGCTAGCATTTCTTCTCAGAGCAGGATGCGATACCCTACCCACCCCCATGAACTTGACAAGATGGCGAATCCAAGTTGACCCAAAATGTCACCTGTGTCAGTCCTTCATTTAAAGAAAATCCAGGAGAGCTATAAATCGCTCTCCTCAAATATTCGAGGAGAGCAAATCGCTCTCCTTAAAATCTGCGGATAAACAGCGGTAAAACGACAGGTTACCATTGTTTTTGTTTTATTTTGAATATAAGGATTTATTCAAGGGGTTGCATTATTATTAGTTTTTGCATAATAACATGTGCTCAAGTTGCGTTACTTTTTTCGTTTTTTTAACTGTAAGACAAGGTAAAATTTATTCTAAAAAACTAAGTAAATGGAGATTAATAAAAGGTTTGACTACTGCTCAGGCTTTCATTTTTTTAATACAGTTGTCAGTTGGTTCATCACTTGATTATACTTGGAAAATGGAGAGTTAAAAACGGCACATAAAGCAACTGAAAATTTGCTTTCAGATTCGTTAAAATTATATGAAATTTTCAGCCTGAACTTTTTCAATTGCTCTACTACGAAAGCTTCACAAAAAGGGCCTCAAAATGACACAAACTTGCCTTAAGTTTTATCGAAAATATCTGCCGTCGATAATCTTAAAAATAATGGAAAATGCAGGTCAAGTATGCCATATACACAATGCTAGTCACGACGAGAAACTGGCTAACAACGTCTGAACTTCGCACCAGTACGAGCGTTTGTGATGCACTGTGTGTTGTGGGCCGGCAATGAGACTCGTTTCACGGTATAGGATTTCGGTGAAACACGCTGCATCGTTTCACTTCACATACCAGTAAAACTTCCTCAAAATATATTCATGAACACGGGAAATACATACACAGACAAGAGAGATCAAGTTTTGTGAATAAGCTTGCAAAGATCGTCCTTCTCAATCGTTGTTTTCTTGGCATTTTTACGATGTCTATTCCGTCTGGCCTGCACGCAGAACACTGTACGGCAGGCAGTGCATTGCACCGCGCGCGACTATTACATTGACTGGTTACCGCATTTTCATCATGCCTTCATTGGGACTTAGTACGGGGCGCAGCGGGAACCAGTCATTGCTGCACTCGCACGTACGGGCCCACGTGTTTTCATGCAGCTCTACGCGATATGCAGATTGTGCACGCACAGTATACAACCGCTGTACACACACGATCTTATACAGTACGTACGAGCTCGGTGTTCGTTCATTTTTAGCGATGTCCAGCGGCATATTAACGTGAGTTTGGGCATTATACCAACGAAAAATACGTGTAGCTTAAGACTCAAAATCCTTTGCGTTTTTATCACTTCTTATTTTTAAACTTCCCGTGTTTGACGAGCCCTCTTTTGGATTTCTGAGGAGCGCTATTTTTGGCGCTCCTTCGAGACAGTCGAGGAGCGCAGTAGGAGCGCCTGCGCGATCGCGCTCCTTAAAAATGAAGGACTGCTGTGTCACAAACCTAGATGCACGCTTGCTCACATACTGAGCGCATGTGAAAAAGCCCTTAATTTGGGTCACTTCACATGGAGACACAACTGCGTCCTTAAATGTCTTTCCAAATACCTGTACAATCATGTGGACCAGGAATCCAACTTGACAGTCGACCTCCCAGGCATGTGCGTGGAATCCAGTACTATTCCAGTCGCAATATGCACAACCAACCTTCGTCCGGACATCTTTCTACATAGCGGGCACACAAGCGCCGTTGTAGGAGAATTGACGATCCCAAACAACTCCACAGCAAACCTGGGGAATGCTAAAGTCCGCAAGACAACAAAATACCAAGGACTGGTGGCAGACTTAACAGAACAAATTCAATCAGTGGACTTGGTGACAATAGAAGTAGGTGCCTTAGGTCATTATATTCCATCCGACTTAACCTCTGCTGTCAGAACTTTGACCCCTAGTATGTCTAAACGGGTCATTAAGTCTCTCTTAGAGGATATTGTAAGGACAGTAGTGAATGCCTCATACACTGTATTCAGTAACCGGAGAATCGAGTGTGACTGGTCATATAAACCACTCATTTATTATTATAAAAACCAGCGTATGTGTGAATAAGTTCTCTGCCTTCATTTTCAGCAAAATAGCTGTAATTTGATTCAGGGATACATGTTCAGTGTATAGGGATCTCGAATGTGATTGTCACATTGAGTTCTTTTTTTCCCTTAAATTTAATGGTGGGCTCAAACAGCATTCGTGTGTGCCATTTTTGTCAGCAAATTATATTCTTTGATAGAGGCTCCCTAGGTTGGCTCGTATTTGAGCATCTCCGGGCTCTTGAATACATGTGCAATTTCTCTTTTTCATAATAAGCTGTTTTTTGGGGTTTAAAAAAAAAAAAAAATTATTGCCCATGGGGCTAACTGTTTTTAGGAAACACTTTGCCTCCGATGTTATTTTTTTTTTTTTTAAGTTTTAATTCTAGTCCATATCCAATTTTTATTTGTGGATATGATTTGTGACAGTTTTTCGGTATTTTTTTATTATTAACTTTTACTTATACATGCAGTTATTATTGGGTTTTTTGGAACATATGGATTTTGAGTGTGATTGGCCATTTTCACTCTCCTTTAGGCGCTCCATTATAATAGCCCTAGTAGCCATCCTTTGCGAGTGTAAGATCTGTGCAAAATTCATTTCAAATAAGGCCTTTGAATGTGCACATTTTTTTTCTATTTTTTTTCTATCTCCAGACGGTAGGGTTTTATGTGTTTATTGCAAGTATTCTGTGCATGTTAATTTCTCCCTTTTTAATACATGTTCCACCCACATTGCCATTTTTATAGCTTTCTCCCTCTCCAGATGGTGGAATTTTCCCTTTTTACCTTGCCAGGCCCTTTCAGGGTTTCCCCCCTGTTCCTACGCCCGAGTCCTAGGTGTCCCCCCCCCCCTTCCTTTTTACTACTGCCTGTATGTGTGCTGAATTTGTCCATGTCTGACGTTTTCTGTAACAAAATGTAGATGTTTTTATTTATAAATAAATGTAATTTCGTAATGTTCTTATTGTATCACTGATGTGAATAACAATAAAGGTATTTCAATATATACCTGACGCTGCTTTTTCCTTCATATGACATCTAATGAATGTCAGTCATTGCAAAAATGATTATAAGACATGAATATGGGACTGAGAAACATTTGCAATTGTGTTAGGAAATACTCTAAAAAATTCTTGATTCTCCACAGACTGGCAATTGTATAGTGTAGGGCCCAGTTCCTATAATAAGGGAACAAAATCCACTTTAAACTTACAAAGTGGCTATCGTGGCTAAAATTAACCCGAAAATAAAGATGGCGATCACCGCGCGATGTATCATGAGCACGCACGGTGCGCTGACTCGCAAGGCACAAACCACGCACTGACGCAGAAAAATCATGATTTTCTACTCTCCTTTCTAGCATGTCTAGTGAGACTAGTCCAAGAAACTTCAAAAGTGCAAAACGGGTGTCATTGGAATTGAGAAAAGTCTGCTTTTGATTGTAAAGGTAATTTTGGCGCAATAAAGAACATTTTTGACTAAGTCTAAGTCAAAACAAAACAGGTGCCCTGCACTATGATCGCCCATAGACTTTGTACACAACCACTGTCATGGCTGTCGGCCGGCTGTAGCGTCAGGTTGCAACATTCTTTCCGTTTGCAGTAGAATAATAATACTCACCATTATTGACAAGGTGTCCTAATGTTCTTTTTTGAAAGAAACTGCCCTGTGTGCGTTTGTCTAAAAGAGTGAAACCTGAAGAAACGGAGGCCTGATGACACGTAAATCAACCGGCCAAATCTGAAGCCAACTACAACTCAGCAGAAATCACGTTAGATCTGTTACAAAATGGCGCACAATAGGCTTGCCAACACCTTTGTTTTCATCATTGATTGAATCGAAATCTTTTAGACTTTCTTTTTTTATAAATCATTTGATAAAATTATAAAACCTTTCAACTAAATTTTTACTTTAAAATACAGTAAAATGTCACTATTTTTATAGATAGATTTCGTGTACTTTACTTCTATTTGCACACAGTCCTCTGATGTTAGACGACGGCTGTTGTGTGTTGTTGTAGCGAGAAGAAAAAAAAATGAGGGCGCTGTGTAAGATTTACAGGGAATTAAGCGCGTGGGGGAAGACAGCAGCATCCTGATATTTTAAAACCATACCCCCACCTCATTTACTCAATATGATTTACTTCATATGATCAGAGAAATAATGGCGCCCGACTTGTCTTAACTTATTTTCATACACCCACTTGATTCTAAGTGAGCTGTGATAAACTGTGGGTTAGGAGTTTCCCTCAGAATTTTGTTTTTTTTCCCCAATATTTTTTAGTTATTTATTGACTTTTTACTTTGCCCAATTCCAAAAGCAAGCTGAAACAACAAAATGAGTAAAATAACTGATTTTTTAAAGTAAAATTTTCTTCTGTACTCTTTTCAGAGAATTTATTTTACTTTCAAAAATCCTATATTTCTTTCACAATTTAATGGTGCTACCCTATTTTTAAACAATGTGGCAAAGCATAAAACAGCCAGTTGAAAGCCAGAATTAGGCCCATCCCTCGTATGTTCTGTTACCACTACAAATTCATCAAATAAACCACACAAACAGAAAAATGAATGGGTTCTATTATAAAAAAATAAGCAATACAAAGTTCAACAAAGACGAGAGATCGATCCACGGATCTTTTTTCGCGGTCTATCCCTGTATGTTTAGTGTTCTTAAAAAAAGTCAACTTTTATGTATTTTTAAATTATCTCAACTGAACCCTACATGACCTTTGACCTCCAATTTTGGATGAGTTGTGATAAACCCCCCACCCAAGGATCACTCCATCCAAGTTACATTAAAAATCCAAATTCTGTAGACAAAGATTAAGAAATATTTGAAATATATTTTAACGATGACCTCTAATGACCCTACGTGACTTATGACCTCCTTAAACTGATGAAGAATTGTCTTCCCAGCCAGGGGTCACTGCCTTTAAAGGGAATGTACATCATTGGCTTTTGCTGTAACTTTCAGAAATGAACTATTTAAGGGGTTATAACAGATCAAATATTGTTACACTGACATTTTTGATGTTTTGTGTTCGAAAAGGTTGAAAAAACCACACACACACAAAAAATGTTCAAGAAATCTGGTTCCCTGACTCCACAAAAGATAAAATGGATTAATTTATTATAGATGACGGAAAACTGTAAGGCAAGGGAACCAGTCTAGCTGGCCTGCACCCGTTCATGAACATGTAACCAATAGCAAACAAAATTTGGACTGAAAAAATGGTAAATTTGGAGCAGTAGTTTTTTTTCTAAGTTTTTCCAACGCTGGTTGGCCGACCATCGTTGGAAATGTATACAAAAATACGTACATTTTCTTGAAAATGACTTCACACCAGGTGCCATAATTTTACAAGATGCTTGAGACTGTCATTTACCAACATCCTAGTAAGGTATTTTGTAAAATCTTGGTAGTTTTATTAATCGATGTTTGCAAATGTTGTATATTCCCTTTAAGTTTTATCAAAATCCATGAAAGCATGTAAAAGTTATACATTTTCCCCCAAAAACTTTAACAGACGGGTCAATGGACATACCGGTATGGGTCTACGGTCATACAGTCATACAGCATTTAGGGCTGGTACAATAGGTGTCTCCCAAAACTTTGTTTAGGCGACACAAAAATGAATGGAGTTGGATTTGAACCTTTGACCTCCAGAACAATGTTTGACCGTTGCTGATGTTGCTAGCAACATACGATTTGGGGCATAGCCCCTGGCCACACGACACAAACAGGTTCAATGATTCTAACCCTAACAACCTAGGCTCTGTTCTTTTGGGAAGGATGCATCTTCAATCCTGCAAAATCCTTCAACTGCTTCCAAGTTTACAATTGGATTAATACCTAAATCCTCCAATATCATCCATCATTTCTTGAATCTGTTCAAAATCCTCCAAAATCACTTGTGTGACGGAGCAGCGCGGATATCCAAAAGCAGCACAGATGATATCCTGTAGTATGTACAAAATGTAGGTCTCACTTACGCATGGCTAAGCACAAACAATGCAAGGTACTGCAGTGCTTAAGACCTTGACACAATGCACTCTCCAAAATCAACCTGCACTTTTACTTCAAGGGTATGCATGTACAACCTCACTCCTCTACATTTTTCCGGCAGCGCCCGGTTGATTCTGAAGGATTGAGGGTTAGATTGAAACTACGTGCAACTACATGTACTACAACTATAATTGGTCACTCTGAAACCAATATAAAGTGGTGAGGCAGTGAAATTGTTAAGAGAAAAAGAAAAAATGAGAAGGAAAAAAAAAGCTCTGTGAAGGCTAGACCAGAGTATCATTCCTCTCAGATTGTTAAATTTAACAACTATTTGTAAGCAATCAGAATGCTAGTCATACAAAACAAAAACCAACGGAACAATCGAAACGTATTGAAAGTTGTTGTTTTTTCAAAGACCACAGTTATGAAGTGCTATGCATTTACATTCCAAGAATCAACAATAAAGTCTTTTAAGTGCTGGCTTCTCTGGTGGGGCAGCCTACATGTAGTTCCCAATATGCCAATTTGACTTTTCACTTGCACAAATGTGCAAACTCTCATGAACAATGCAATTTTTTGGATAAAAACAACACATCACGCGGTCTTAGTCCAACACATCTCGTGGGTTTGTTTGTCCAAAATTCTGTCCCACTATTCATTGGTCACACGAGATGTCAAAGTGGCTTATTCAGGGTATACAATGTAACATTTTTTTTTTCTTCAAAGGTTGATACAATCCAATCTATCTGGTTCGTTAGTGACTTTGTCATTACACTGATTGCAGCGGCAATTGGCTAAACATTCAAGTTGCGTTAACTTCCGGTTCCATTTGTGTTATGCTACCTTGTGTGAAGTACGCATGGTTAAGTTGAGATGACGTCACACTAAGGCCAAAAAAAAAAGTCTACAATTTCTGGTATGGAGCTTGCCCCAAAAGTGGTGTGGCGACGCATTGGTGTTGTTTTGTTTTTTTACTTTTTTCCCTTCAAATGTCGGCTGATGACTGCAAATGGTTCCCGACTAAATTAAGTGCAAAATATATGGGAGCCCAGAGAGGCCAATAAAGCTTATATACTTGATTGTAACCCCATCTAAAACACGTTAAAATTGTGCAGCAGCAGGATTCCAGTCAAACCAGTGAGTTTGGCGGTTTGAGACGTCATCTTCCATTGAAAAAAAACCCAAAACTTTTTTATTTTGCCGATGCGCATGGCTACGGCGATGCGAAGGCAGACCAGAAACCGGAGCCTTTGGGGGGAGGGGGGCCTAACGAACCAGATAGCGACAGGCATGGCTCAACATGTCCAGCACAGCTTGTGAATGTGAAACACTTTCAACTTCCAATGCGATCGATCAGGTGAAGTGCCCCGAGGCAGGATAAATATGTATAAAAAGCATGAAGAATATATCTCACAGTTTTAATTAACAGATGGGCCTAACGATCAACAAAATCTATCATTTCAAATCTCTAGAATTCATGTACATGCATGTACAATGGATAGTGAAACGTTTATTTTTACAATTAATTTCTATTTACAGAATGTACATATACAAAACAAGGGGACTAGCTCACAACACTTGAAATCAGTCATTACCTCTCATATGCACCAAAACATTTCACTGAATTGTGGAAGGGCTAAACAGGTTAAAAGGTTGCTCAACAGATAAACAGTGAAGAGCCAGTTCAACCTGTAAATGTATTGTCTAGACAGAAACAATACTCATTTTATTATTTTCAGTGCACCTGCAACCAAACGATGGCAGATTTAAGGTAGAGTACATCATTTGCAGCTATCCCAAAAGTAACTGAAAAAATTATTGTTAAAGCATACTTGGTTGAAAGGTAGTAAAGGCACTAAACTCTCTGTTAAACCTTTTTTTCTGGCATGCTGTCATTTCGAACAAAATAACAGAAGGAAATTTCCAAAGATGCGTCCAAAGATGCACGTTTTGAAGTTTTGCCGCCAGTACCGGTAGTTTGTTTTTAATTTGGTGAAGCCGAGAATGGGTGCGTGTAAGCGTTAACACGATGGACACCTGCGCGCAGTTGCTATAATTTAATCAGGGATTGATTCATTAAGTAATGTAGGGGTGCATAATTTCTGTGTGTACAAGCATTCACACCAAAATACAAGCAATAAGCATTCACACAAAAATTCCATAATAAACAGCGCCATCTATTGTCAAATAGTGTACAGCTTCCTTCCCCCCCCCCCCCCCTCCTCTCTACATCCCATACTGCTTTGCAAACCTGAAATGTTTTGGCAAAGTCAGCCGGGGAGTTTGGCCAGTATCAAATCAGGGCATAAATGATTATAGTGCGCATGCGCAAGGTATACCACCCCTAGAGTGGTAACAAGCATTTTGATGGACATTTTGAAAAAAAGGGTGATTACACCCAAAAAGCTGCCACCGCTGCAATGCTATCACATATTTTCCAACTCTGGAGGTGTATACCTTGCCAAAAATCGCTATGACGATTATTCCCCTCATTTGATACCAGTGGCCAAAATTTTGGACCGAGGCTGATGGCCTATATGTCATTCTTGGCCCGCTACGCAAGGCATCCACACAGATATTTCATTCACCACTGGTTTCAACCATTGTAAAAATGTCTGTTTGACTGCTTGAATGGCCCCTACTTTGACTTTGGCACCAAAAAAATCTTCTTGGAGCCACCAAAGCGAGAAACCACAGAGGTGGGACCCTGCTGTGAAGGAGCTGCAGAGGTACTGGCTGCTGTCGTCTGAGCCGTGGATGCGGAGCTGGGTATCTGGACGCTGGCTACCGCGCTGGATGTTCGGACCGATTGCCCCCAGTTGATGAGCACGTCCTCATCCGAGTCATCATTTTCAGATGATGAAGACGACTCGCCTTTGTTTTTTCTCTTTCTTTCTCTGTCTTTCTTTTTCTTTTCTTCAGCTATTGCGTGCATTTGTTCCAGCATCTTGGGGTATGATGTGCACAAACCCAGTTGGTTGAGCTTCTGATATATTCGCTAAAAATTAGGAAAAATGGGTAAATAGGATTGAATATTAAGGGCATTTCAGGAACCCTAAAACAAAACAAACTCACAAAACAACCATAGAAATATTGAGATTCACTTAGAAATGCACTAAACTCCACCCAAGTCGGCACTCTCGGGACCCGAAAATTTGTGACAACAATAAAATGCAATTGCTGACATCTGCTGTAAGTCGTCATTTTGCTGACAAACTTGACTTACATGATTGGCCCATACACAATGTACAGAACTTTACAGCGTGCGTTTTGAATGCGAGCATTGACTGCATCATTCAATAGGACCACCTCCAAAATAGACAGAGCGCATGCGTACAGGACTAGAGGGGTACATGGTATTGATGTGCTCACAATGCAGCTTTGGGGAAACCCCTTTTTGACTGCGCATGCTATGATACATGTTGCCAGCCGCGGTAAAGTCTAAGTCGGCACTGACTCTCGGGACCTGAGAATTTGTGACGACTTACGTGAATGCCGACATCTGCTGTATGTCGTCATTTTGCCGACTTACATGAATGGTCTTTTGCACACATGATTCATTGCACTAATTGGCTTTGATTTACCCTGGATTATCTCCTTAATGCTCGAGTTGAATCCAGTAAATTAATCCTCAAATTGTATCGTCACGTTGGGGGTATTGATAGTGGAGACCATGATACATATATGTCACGGGCGATGCCAAACCACTTTTCACTCGACACCTTGCCAACCGCAGTACAGGAAGTCGATGCCAATGTGTGATTTGTTGAACGCCGACTTACACAAAGGATTTTGTAATGCTTTTATGGAAAGGGGACCGAGAGAAACACGACGACTTGAGCGAAATGGCGACTTATAAAAGCCAACTTAGAAATTAAAAATTCAATGGAAATGCATTACGGACAATCGGGACTTTAGTCAGATGGCCGACTTGAGCGATTTGACGAGTTGTACGATGTCGGTTTAGCCGGAGTTTACTGTACAACCAAATACATGTACTGGTACTCATATTGTTAATTGGGTATCATTGCAAACAGCATTTGCATGAACATATGAGCACTTGCAAAATAGAATTGTTAAAAATTCATAGACCTCTTGCTCAGAGTGCCCCGAGGAAGGTCTTCGTTCTTCTGTGATATTCAACAGTAATGTCACTGGACACATTCCACTTACTTTGTCAATTTAATAAATAAAACCCATTTGTTAAAGTGAGCTCATACCTTGCCATCACAGCCATTTTTACGTAGAAGTAAACTTATGGTGCGCTGGACTTTGTTGAGCTCTTTGACGCGCCCCTGGGAAAAAATGGCAAACACCATCCCGATCCTTGGCATCATATCTTTCGCTGCTCTGTCCATGAACTTTTCCAGGTAAGCAGCCCTGTTTGTGGCGGCCACGCAAATGTGAAGCAGGTCGGGGACAACCGTGTCCATCTCTAAAATCACGCTCTCCCAGTCAAAGGCTGTGCTGTTAGCGAAGCCCTCTGGCTTCAGGCAGCTGAGGGGTCCACGCTTGCGATTTGAGATCTGTACCAAGCCTGTGTCTATATCTGTCATCAGATAGGCCACAATCCTCCTCCTCAGGGGTAAAATTCTCATGGCAGCTTCAGCGAGTTTTTCCATTGAGCCTTCCACCACTTTAGAAACCAAGTTCTTGATATCTTCCACGCCCAGATATTCCGTATCCCGATTGCTCCTGTACTGAAGCCATTCATTGGCATGACGACGCAGGATATCTGTGGCAGACTTTCTTTTCTGATGGTAGCAATGGTCGTCAGACGACGAATACGGAGCGGGAGGGGGTGCCTCAGTTTCTGGCTCTTTATCCTGTGATGTATTCGAGTCCCCTGGATTCTTTGATGTGACGGATTCTTTAACTGTTGCTTTGTTGTTTGAGACTTGCTGAGGAGCTTCACGCTCGCTGAGCAGTGATGCTACTGTGGTTTTCTTCGGAGCTATCAGCTTAGGTCTTGAGGGACTACCTGCCACTGGAGCTTGGCCTACTTGAAATGACCTTTGCTGTGGGATACCCAGAGGTGGCATTACTCGTTCTACTGCTTGTGCAGGCTGTACCGGTATCAGCACAGCTTGGGGAGCTCCACCAACGGAAATATTGGACGTCGTTCTGGTGATGCTTTGTGAAGGTGCTTGGGGCTGGTAGAGATGTGAATTCACAGGTACATGTACATGTGCACCAGACGTTATCACAGACACCTGCGGATTGTTTACAAGGGCAGAAAGGGGAGGTATCTGGACAACCAGTCCTAGTCCTAGAGCCGTCCTCTCCTTTGTCATCGTCACATTGAATCGGGAGTCCAGGGAACCCGAGGTGTTTGAAACAGCATTGGTTATCGGCACAAGCTTCATGGGAGCACTGTTCAAGGCCCCCTTGTTCCCCTTGGGTGGGGGGACCTTGACAAGCTTGTGGGTAACGACATTGTGCGGGCTTTTCTGACACATGGCACGGAACTGCTGCACACGTTTGTGTATGCCCAGCAGAAATCGGACACACTTCGAGCACATATACCCTTTGGTAAGTGTTATCCCTCCATATTTTTCCAGGAGTGCGGACAAATCCTTCATAATAGCCATTCGGCCTTGAAGCCATTTTCCGTCATTCGACTTCCTCTGGCAGACGACACATTCTTGGAGTTTCGAGGGTCTCTGTGAGTCTGACTCCATTGTTATTGCTGACTGGAATCTGTCCTGAGAATCTGAAAAGAGTAAATAAAACAGAAAAAGGCAATGAGTAATTGGTTATCATTTACAATCAGTAGATCATGATCAAGTAGTTATTGAATTAGGCTTGATCATAACAATGTTACTTGAAATGCAACTTTTTTGGGGAGAGAGTGAGCTATCTTTGGATTTCCAGAGCAGCAATACAAGTCATGCATTTTCCTGACCTCATACATGTACAATGTATTGATGCCATGGCCACAATCCCAGCATTTCAGTTACAGAGCATGATAGCTCAAATTTATGGGGACCATGAAAAGGCACCTGGAACCCAAAGGCCTATTTTTGATATTAAGTGGCTCTTGGGCTGCCGCCAGTTTCTTTTTTAGTAACCTTTTGCTAGTTAATCCTGGAGGCTTCTCTGGTTAAATGAAGCATAAGTAGGTCAAATCCACCAAACCAGCTTTGTTGTAGTAAACATTAGTTTGTCAGAGGCACCGTTGTCTTTGATTCCTCCAGCAAACTAGCATTTACTTAGACTTCTGGTGCCGCCAATGTGATGTGAGTCACTGCAAGCAAACGACTCGACTCAACTCGAGTCCCTCACCAGATGACTCAACTCGATTTCAATGAAGGCTGAAAAGACTTGAGTCCCAAAAATAAAAGCAAAACTTTGCGAAAAGTATTTTGCAATGACTTATGGTGCAAGATTTATGTTCATGTCACATGTTATTCGTGACTCGAATTGACATAAGCTAAACATTTGACTCGACTCCACTCGACTACACACTGTGACTCGACTCAACTCGACCTTCTTGACCTAATGATCCGACTAGACTCGAGTCACTTCTTTTAAATGACTCGACTCGACTCGAGTCACAAAATCAGTGACTCGTTACAACTCTGCGCGATTCCAACGCGATTCTACCGCGATAATTACATTAGGTAAGCCGAGTGGGTGCAGGTCACCTTGGTCTCAAGCCAACTCGGTCTTAAGTCAACTTGGTCCTACATCAACTCAGTTCCAAGTTAACTCAGTCTTAAGTCAACTCTGTCTCTACGGAAAAATGTACGTAAAATGTAAAAAAATCGCCCAAAAAGCTGGCACCGCTGCAATGCTAATGCTATCATAGACCCGTGAACGTGGCTTGTACACCACGCCATGCTCTTGTATCATTTCGAACCTAGCGAAATCGTCCCTTCATGACACTAACTGAACATTATTTTATTATGATAAGCACTCATTACGAAACCTACTTGAGCTCTGCAGTCAGTGGCTGTGTCACGTACAGCGCCCTATTTGAACTCAGTTTCTTGTCCCGAGGTCACGCATGTCCCAAAAGCCTAAACGATATTGTACGAGACTTTATTCGAGACTACAGAAAAACACAAAAAGTACCGGGATACATGCACTGTTTGGCCAAGATAGCTAGGTAAGTGAAAAGTTGAAATCGTGTGCTTTATTTTGATACCAAATATAACCGCTTTTGACAAAAATAAAGTGTTGTTACGACATGTCAAACAAAAAATCATACTTTAAAGCAACAAAAGTGAGGGCAGATAGTTTTTAGGTGTACATTCGATTCTTAAAAAAGGCCGAACGAAATGGCAAGATTCATTAGATAGATGATAGTCTGTGATTCATTTTCATGCGAAACACATGCAGGAGACTTTTATATTTTTGATCCAAATCACCAGTTGAAAAGTGAAGACGTTTGCGAAATTTCATGATTTGCAATCACAAGTGTACGTGTGTAAACGTATACCGGTAGGCCTGAAAATGCGCGAACGTGCAATGAATAACTTATGAATATTAAGCAGGCCATCTCGAGCTCGACCAATCAGTGGGCATATGGGACACAAGGTCATACCATTTCTGGGTTCCTTGCTCTGTGCTTTTACAATGGCGACGATCTTTTCGCGTTGTGAAAAATGGAAGTTGTTGGAAACATTAGGTGTACATCAAATTCTTAAAATATTTACATCACGTTCACAAGATTTTTTGTAGATGAAGGTTTATTCTTTCTCTTGATTACCTCAACTTTCAGGAGACTTTTCGTCGTTGTCATATAAAATCGGACATTTGTTAGTCGATTTGTCCGTGAAATAATATCGTCAAAATGCATCGAAATCCTTTTTTTGAGAAAAAAAAATACCTTGACAGATGTATGTAGTACAAGGTCTTTAACTACCTAAAACAGCTTTGTTTGTGTGGATCGGTTGTGGTTTGGCATGAAAATTGTGAATTTTCTGAAGCCCTTTTTACGGCCATCGTTCGCTGGCCTCGAGTTGCTGTCAGTTTTGTGGACGAGAAAAAAGAGCAGCTACGCGTGACACAGCAACTGACTGTCTGCTTCTACGGCAAATCTTGCATTTGAATGAATTTTGACGTAAAATCTGGCCCAAGAATTGGCAAGATCTGGACGTCCTGCAACCTCCTCCTGATTCATGTGATTTACTGGACTCACACCAACCTTGTCCCTAGTGCTTACTTTATTTCCAAACTCGTTTGCAAAGGCAATAGGAAGCAGAAATCTAATTTCTACACGTTTGTATGCCTATGGGACGGGTCTTCATTTTTGACAAATTTCTTATAAATGACACATCCTGAACACGCTTGAAGCCAAATATAGATTTCTAGGTACGTACTCAACCTGCATACGAAATTATGTACGACGGATCGATTTCACTAGGTTCGAAATGTAGTCCGAGTAACTAGGACTCTATGAATCGCCTCTTTTAACATTTGGACATCGTCGGGCGATAGTAGAGTCCTAGGTACATAGCCTTATTGCGTTACTAATAACTTTTTTTTTTTACCCTTTTCACTCGTACCCCCAATCAAAATCTTCAGATTTCACTCCCAAAACTGTCTTTGAATTCAGGAAAAGTAGACTAGTGCATGGCTGGCTAGAGTCAAATTTAAAATTGTACATGACGCAGCAAAAAGTTCGCCCATGCCATCCGAGTAATTTGATGCACAAAATCGTCTTTGAATTTCAAATTTTCTAAATGAAAGCAATGAATATTATTAATTATCAACTCATGATTTAAAAAAAAAATTAATATTATTATTAATAAGCAACTAGCATTTAGCCTAATTAAACCTAGGGCGCTATCCGATTGTCAACGAAACGAATTCGGCAAACTTCGGAAATTTTCGGAAAAAGGAGAAATTCCTCCCGTAGTCACGTGACGTAAATTGTAATACGTATTACCGGAGGCATGCCGGAGGCTACCTGACATGCCTGACCTAAGAAAGTAAGATTCATCAGGAATAGTCAGAATATTTTGGTCTGGGAACCAGACTAAGGATGAAGGATAACATGTCTAAGTAGCCTAAAACATGAATTTTTCAGGGATTTCAAGCATGTCAAGACCAATATACAATGTAGCTCTATGCTTGGGACCGAGTTGACTAGACTAAGGACTGAATTGAGTTGAGAGCAAGTTGACGTGGGACCGAGTTGTCGGTTGTGTCGACTTGAGTCTGGCTGTCGCCGCGCATAAAGTTCCCGCCGCGATCGATCATGGCGAATCAGTACACTCATAATATCATGGGGATGGAGGAAGGAATAGTCCACCATCAACATGATCAACATCCGTTGCTTGTGCACGGCACATGCGGCTGTTTTTTGTGGGCACATGGGCAAGGCCTAACTAGAGTAAAAACAAAGGAAAAGATGTCAATGTTTCTTACCAAAATGCTGACTTCACACCATGTTAACACTAGTTTTCTCGCGCCAGATTCTAGCGCAGCCTCGTAATCGTATCCGCCATGTCCGCCGTGTCCGCCGAGTCCATAGGAGGGCCAATCAGAATACAGCAAACTGAGAACATCACGTACACGACAACCAATGAAAATCGATAGTTGTGAAGCGGTTACCCAGGTCAAAAGGTCATCGTTTGTGCACAGCGCCACCATGCGTTCATATTAATATTCGCTCCATGATTGTCATCCGGACCAAAGATCCGGACTGTACGAGACTATGGGCCTGGGCCGGGAAACAGTCTAAGCTCGAACCCGCCTGTTTCGCTCGTCCCCCCCCCGGCCTTTTTTTGCAGGGCGAACGCCCCTCTAACAGGTGATCCGAGTTCGAATCTCAGTGAGCCTAACTTCTTCTCATTTTACCTTTTAAATCACTAAACTGGGCAGGACCAAAAAGACGTAAAGCCTAAAGCTTGGGTTTGTGTTGTGGAGAACAAGGCATTAGATATGCATGTGGACCAATCAGAAGATGGGAAACGGATGTCGTTTGAAATAAAGGATTCGCCACCCGCCCTGCAAATGGGCCTAGGCCTAGCGGCGCGGCGGGTGTACTGTATTATGTACGAGCGATTTTTTTTAATAGAGCCTGAGAGTCCAGCCGGCACTGGTGGCGCGTTTCCGGACCCCTCGAATGGGATAACTTGGAGCTCTCGCAAGCACATTTTGTGCATTATATTTCTAATCTTAACAAAATAATACATTCTACTCTTTCTTGTCAAGTCCCCCAAAATCGTTTTATTGTCTGTGCAACACTGAACTGGATTCATATATTCTAATCGTTCTGGCACACGAGATCCACTAGCAGTGAGAAATAGGCTTGTTCAAATCACAAAATCTTTAAGTTATGTATATTTTACATAATATCCCATAACAATATATGTAATGTAGTTAACGTGCATTACAATCACGAATACCATTATTGTACCAAATCGTTTTGGTGGCCTTGTTTGTAGGCCCGTACAATTTTCTTCTCTGCCTCAGGTTTTAATCAGCGCGCAGAACATTCTTTCTTCATTCTGAACCTTTATTGAACCATAAACCTGCAGCTGCGTCCATAACCTTGTAGGCTCCGGGTACATCAATGGCCGCCGCGGATGCTGCGTTTTTTAGGTGACTATTTGGGGAAAAACACACCAAAAACTTAGCACAGTTTGCCTTTCTGGATCTTGATCTGGGTCGTTCAATAATTGGTCTTCTAAAATAATAAATAATTTCCCGCCACACGCAACATCAGTATTTGGTTATACGAACGGGGCGTTCCTAATTCAAAAGATAACGCCTTTTTTTTGCTTTAGGCATTTTAATTTTGCCTTGGTATGTGTAAAGAGCGCGCGTGATGTGCGAATTGTCCCAAGGGAAATCTCACAAGTCATCTTATGATTATCAAAAACACGTAATTCAATTCAGTTTTTTTTCCAGGTTGCTACATAGAGACCTTCAAAAGATTGCATTACGTGGAGTACATAATCAAGAGACGGTATCTTGATGACGCACGCACTCCGCGCAGAAAAGGGTAATGTTTCTCTACAAATCGTCACTGTGGGAGTTTGCGCTGATGTCGGTGGTCGGTGCACTGAGAGCAAAACCGCACAAACCACGTCCCAAGCTCGGTTGAAGCGGTACACCGTACGCGTTCCAGACAACTTTACAAAAACTCGCAGTCTTTCGCAGAGGCAATTAAAAGTGAACACACAATATTAGTTGCGATGGCGTCAAATCAAAATTTGTCGAGTGGCGATTTTGAGAACGGTACGGGCGATGCAGTTTGGCCGGAGTCAGGCGTGGCGGTCAGCCCTTCACTCGGTGCAGTCAAGACAATTATCGCCTGCCTCGCAGTTCTAGGTAACAGCGTGGTTATCATCGTTATGCTGCTCCGGCATAAGATGTTCAGCTCCTTCACCAACCGTCTCATCCTGCACCAGTCCTGCATTGACTTGGCTGCCGGGCTGGTGTTTTTTTGCTGTACGGTACTGAAGAGCCCCAACACCGTTGTTGTGTCTCAGGAAGGGAACCTCTCCGACAGGCTGATCTGTAGCTTGCTGTTCTCCGATTTCTTCCTGTGGTGCTTGAACGTTACGTCTACGTATAACCTCGTCGCCATCTCACTGGAGCGGTTCGCGGCGACTTGCCACATGGCGAAATGGCGCAACTCGTGCACTAAAGCCAAACTGAGACAAGGCGCCATGGTAACTTCCTGGGTCGTGGGCTTCGTCTACTGCTCCCATTTGACACTCATGGTGGAACCTGTCCAAGGGCGTTGCCAGTTTGTGCCGATAAGCCCTTCTCTGAAGATTTGCATTGGCGTGTTGGCGTTGAGCATAGAGTACGTCGTGCCCGTTCTCATCATGACGTACTCTTATGTCAAGATACTGACCATGCTGACGAAGAATCTTTCGAATCCAGTGAACCCTCGACAGCACATCATCCGTAGAGCTAGAAAGAACATTCTCGTTACGATCTTGCTGGTCATAATCGTTTTTGCGATTTGTTGGACGCCGACTGAGTGTTACTACGTGGGAACGCTCCTACTTGACCTACAGCCGAATGAACCCGTGTACACCGCCTTCACCACGCTGCTGGCCTGCAATCTCTTCATCAACCCGATCATTTACAGCTTCATCTACAAACACTTCCGGGCTCAGCTCAGTGACCTGTTAACGCTAGGACGATATCGTAGGAATCGCGTCGAAAATATCCCTCAACAAGGCTGAGGTGGCCCAACTTTAAATAGTAAGGCCTACTTTATAATTATTTGACGTTCAATTTGCAACAACCAAAGGGAAGCGCAACTTTGTTTTTAAAATTAATACCGCAAACGAGGCACACGTAAAACGGTACCACTGGATACGAGTTCAGTCATTCTTAAAGGGGTACTGCGTCCTGAAATCCACGAAATGTTCATGTTTTTTTTATTGTTTGCGTATCCTATTTCAAACATCTGGTTGAAAGGATACCGTACCCGAGAAAAGACGAAAAACAATCGTTGTTTACATCGGACACGACGGAGTACGCATACGTTTTTCCTGCCGTTTCAGTCAATGTACACGATACACGTTGTATATACATGTATGTCACACAAATTGTACACAACACCATCAGTAATGTGGTTCCCTAGAATACGTCCGCAAAAAGCGAACACTTTACGGCTGGAGTCACAACTAGCATGAACAGCCCGACTTTTGGGGGACGCAAAAGTTGACCCCGAAAGTTGTTCTCGCACGCATAACACAAGAATAAAACAAAAACGCCCAGTTTGTAAACGATAGTTGTGTGGATGTTTATATCCTACCTTTAATGTTCTTTCCGAGGGACATTTTCACTTACATTCTACAGCCCATCTTCAGCTACTGCCTGGACCTAAAACCAAAACCCGCTATGATGACCGTGCCTTCTCTGTGTTATAGTTTACTGCCTAAGCAGTGATCTAACTCTAGTTGAGTCGTCGAGTCGAGCCGAATTTGTCGAAGAGCACGTCCTGAAACTGTTTTTTTTTTTTCAAAATTCTTCGTCAACCGTTGAGGATTTTTTTTTCTTTTAAAAAGAGGAAAAGAAAAAAGATAAATAATCTAGCCGATATTTCCAAAAAAGGGTCATTTTAAGGGCAAGAAGAGGCATTTTTTTAGTAGAAGTTTGTAACATAGCTATTTTACCTAATTCGGGGGTGCAGAATCCGAAAATGATGGTTACCAAGCTGGATTTTTAGTGGAAATATGCCTAATTTGCATAAATCTTTAATACCTGTCGTGTTATGTATTCCCCCCCCCCCCCACAGTTGGGTATATTTTGTTGTTATTTTTGTTTTGAAAAGTTTATTTTGGTGATTCTACTTACACAATCCTGACTTCAATAACATTTTCTAAAGCATATAAGTGGCTGAATAGTTATGAGGACGTAGAAACAATCCCAAATGGCTATACACTAAGGTTGTGCACATTTACTTTTCCTCAGATATCATCAAGTAGTCTCACAAAACGTCAGTATTAACCCTTTCACTCCCACGGGCTCCTTGTGACACCAAGAGTCGACGCCACTTCCTTCCTTTTGGCACCAAGCCATTCTGCATTTTGCGAAAATGTAAATAGCGCCCCTCTCGACGAAATGCCGGCATTATGCGTTGTGTTTAGTTATAACTCCATGCATATCAAACAGACTACCCAATTTATGTAAATATAAACATTATTCCTCCCGCCTCTTCATGTAATTATTTTTTTAAATATCGCCTAGTCTAAAAAAACTAAATTAACATAAGCGACCCTATATTGGTCATGTGGAGAGAAGGTTATTTTTGCTTTAAACTAATTAAAGTGCTTCATTTGAAAAACATGTACATGTAATGTCATTTTAATTTGTGCAATACACTCATGCTAACATTTTGCACCTGCACGTCTCTCCCTTTGACGTATTTTACAACGTCTTTGGAAACTATTGAATTGCGTTATACATGTATATCACATGGCTCAGCCAATTGGTTATTCTGCAGGCACGGGTCTTGTCCAGGTTGGGGAATTGAGTTGCCGATATGAACGGGGCCGATGGCATACTCATGCTTAGGGAAGAGGGACATTGGTGGCCTCGGTTGTTTTTATTTTACGTGCTTTAGGGGTGGGTCGGAGGGGGGGGGGATGTAGTCCCCCACTCTCCCATCTTTCTTTCATGTTTCGTCCATTCTTACTTTCTAAGCCGACATCTTTATAGTGGCCCATGGCCTTGTGATGATTACGAATTCCATAAAATATGATAATACTTATAGACCCTAATTAAAAAGAAACAGAAATGTTAGGTTCTGCATGCGATTTGTATAATCGAACTGTAAGGCCAAAAAAAAAATAATAAGTCGGTCTCTGGTCAGCGCGCGCGTCGATTTTTATGCGCGTTTTTTTTTTTTTCCAAAAAATGGTCCCAACAGCTATCTCCCTATTTTCTATTTCCACTCCTTTTTTTTTTTTTTAAGAGCACAGAAGAATTGCATAAAACAATGGCAAAACCAAACCAAAACAAGACAAGACAACAATGTGCATGAGGACGCAAAAAAAAAAAACAAAACCCACAAAAATTGTACCTACAAGCCAAGCTTGAAGAAAAAAAAAAAAAAAAAAAAAAAAAAAAAAAAAAAAAAAAAAAAAACTTTGGTCTGACCAGAGACCGAATATTTTTTTTTTGGCCTAATATGGCGGCATCACAAAATATATAACAGCGCTACCGGGGCGCTATTGGCAGCCCGACTCATCATAGGATGGACACCAAATTGACTGACATAACAGCCCAATTCCTGAAACTCAAGATTATCCTCATTAATAGGTAAATCATACAGTAACAACTTAAGCACTCACGAGTGCATACCTCCGCCAAGGCTAAACAATTCTCCGCCATATTGTCAGTACACCAAAGAGAAATATCATAAAAATGGTGAAGAATCCTTAAAAATAAATCCTGGTTCCAGACCCAGATCACTTCCACAATTTAATCGATTTGTACTTATACTAAGACCAACCCTTAAAAATGTTTTAATGCAAATTCGTCCATAGCTCTTTGATGGCGAAGGTAATAACAGAAATCGTATGTAAGCCTACGTCAGACAACTATTTTTAAATGCCCATCGTCCAGCGACACTAGTATCGGGTGAAACCATTGGGCAAAAGGCCATATAATGACTCATGCAAATGCAACGGTGAAAGAGACATGCGAATATAGAGAGCAAAAATAAGAAATACTACAGAGAGCTGACAAACAATTATAACCGGAACAGTTGCGCGCAAGAAATCACCCTTCTTATATAAGAAGGGTGATTTCTTGCACCCTTTTTATATAAGAAGGGTGATTTCTTGCGCGCAACTGTTCCGGTTATAATTGTTTGTCAGCTCTCTGTAGTATTTCTTATTTTGCTCTCTCTAATACATGAACACCCCCTTTTGAAAATTGTACGAGTAGGCTACGTCCATTTGTTATTTTAATGATGCCATTAGGCACAGAACCAATGGGATATAGATTTTTTTCATTACCAAAAAAAGCACCAAAGCATTAAGTTCTGCATCTGATCAAAACATATTTAAAATTGTAAGTAGGACTAGATCAATTAGTAAGAAAAAATGAAAATAAAGTTCCCCTGAAATACAAAATAATAATCTAAACGGACTGCAATTGTTTATTTTAATGTTGGTGTACATGACAAAGTTGGGTTTAGTTATCCTAAGCTATGATGAGCTTGGATTCACCCCAACTGCACATACCTTATTCTGTAGATTTGAAGTAAGCCAATATTTTTTTTTATGATCAAAGTTATGACCTGTCATCATTAAGAACACTATTCGATCATGAAAACAATCCAACAGTAGCAAACATTTGCTACCTGTTGTCTAGTAAATGCTGAACAGTAAAGGAAAACTTTTATTCATACGGAATTTAATAGAGTCAAGCATTTGCTTTTCCTTAATGCTTTTACTGCAAAGTAAATGCTTTTACATTTTTTGCTTAAACCTCCTACATTTGCTAGTTTTTACTCACACGACCCACTGTATTTTGTTTGGTATCGTGCTTTCTCGGCAACGACAGCGTGAGAAATGTCGTTTAAAAACGATCTAAAACTGCAAATTTTAGCGATTACATTTCACACAACTGGAACTGTTTTCATAGCCTAGGCCTATTTAAAGGTATATTAAGCATTGAAACTCGGATTCATAATGAACGTTTAAGTGGCGCAACTTTTCAGAAAAGGTGACTGTGTGGACATCCGGATTTTTTTCTAAATTGCTTTCTAGCTCCCAGACCTGTATGTTCTAAATTGAAACTCAATTGTTTTTGAGTCTGCAGTGCTGATTCGTAAACACATAGCAACTGATGGAAAACTGACCATAACTCCGCCCCGATCTATTGCGCCAGTTCGTGCACGTGGTGGTTGCTCAGTCCACCAGTCACCACGCATCCACGACCTGACCCGACTCGAAAAATTGATTGTTCTCCCGTTTTGTATCCTTGTGGAGGCATTTCTTTGTTACATGATCTGATACACGGTACCCTGTGGAGACATGGGCGTAATAGGGAACACAAGATTGTAAATTTGTATACGTCTCGACATGGCAATTTCAGTATCAGGTGAATTCGTATCCATAAGGTTATCACGAACTAGATATCTGTAGCAAATCGAAGTACGGTGAGGGATATTAAGTCCGAATTTCAGCCCAGGAAATTAATTCTGGTTAAATAGATTACGTGTGCGCTAATGTATGTGCACGTACATAGGCTCTACGCGAATTTCCTTTCATTTTCACCGTCAGCCTTAAAAATCGTTTTCTTTTAAAACATACTAAGTAAATTTTGATGAGTTTATAGAACTTTGCAATATGCGGCGCAACAAAATTAATTGTTTCTGAACATCCGAACTGAACAACTGAGTTCGGTCGGTTCGGTTTAGTTCGGAAGTGCCGTACGCTCAGCGAATTTAGGTTGGGTTCGGATGCAGCTAGCACTACAGAAAACTTCAACATTTTTCCCAGATTATAAAAAAATGCAACACAATGAGAAAATGAAAAACAAATGGATGAAAATTAGATAGATGGTACAGTGAAATTCCAACAAACATTATGATATGAAGACAAATAATTTCAATAAAATCAAAATCAGAAATAATGACACCTGGAACTTATTAAATAAAGTAGACAAAACGTCCATTAATATCGTTTTCACTTACTTTTATCAAAGACATTAAAGCCATTCCAAAAATTGCAACAAAATTATATTTCAATAACAAATTCATATATGATATCGACAATGTGACAAGCAACATGAATAAATGATTTTCAATAATATGTTTTTTTTTTACAAAGCTTTTATATTGCGGTGCACCTCACTTGCAAAGCATGGTGGATGGCAGTGCATAATTTCATCTTTACTTGAATTATTTACAGTGCGAACTTTGCAAATGTCTAGAAGGCCAATGAAAGTACCGAGTTGTCAATCACCACACAAACACATTTAAAAACAAACCTCGTAAAAAAACGCCAACAATGTAACAAATGTAGGTCGATTAAACTCAAATTTCACCTTAAAATATCCTCAGTACTGTTCAATAATATTTCTGTTGTCTTTGGAAAGAAACTCGGGGTAAATAAAATTGATAATAAAAAACTTAATCTCATGAAAATTTTCTTTAAGATTTTCAACAGCCCTTTATAGTAAGTCGGTTATTATTTGCGTATACAACATACCTTAAAGACATATTTTAGTGTACTATTTCAAATATAATAAAACTATATATTCATGCTAGGTAGAGTTAGCCCCTACCCCAAAAAGAAACAAATAGAAATCGATAAATTTTAAGAAAGCAAGAAAACAACAATAAAACAGGTTTTGGGGAAATTAAGTTGAGTAGTTATATCTGCATATCAGGTAGTGAAATTGAAAGTGTAGTGTACCTTCACATTTGGGATGAATAAAGCCTTTTAACCAGTTAGCGCTGGGTTACGTGTGTACCTGCAAAGGTTTTGCGGTTTTCGGAATACATGATGGATAAATACGCATGGGGTGAGGCCGGAAAATATCTGTCAGCGACCCGCTTGTAACGAGCAAGGCCGGAAATATGAGTGTGTTGCCCGAGGGTGATGGCTTCAACCCTTCCTGGCTTGAGGTTGAGTGAAAACAAATCCCCCGCCTTGTTCCGTTCTTGTCAAAATAATCCCGTGAACTGGTTAAGCACATAACTCTTAAGCGGAGAATGTCATGGTTAGCAAAGCAACAAAATTGCGACCTGTTTCTCAGACACATTTTGGAAGTTCAAGTGTGACTACCAGATGATCACATAAAAGCCAGATGTCATGTACCCTTGCAAGATCAACTTCTAAGATATCCCAGGACTTTTGAAAATCATCATCGCTGCTGCTTCTTAATAAAACATAACAGCACCTTTAGGAAAATAAAATTAGAAAACTTTTCCATGACTTTTCCACGACCAAATTATGAAAATCCACGACCTACCGTAGTTCATCAAAATGCAGATCAAAACTGTAAAACTTGTTCTGTGAAAACTGCTTAACAGAAACAGAAACACAACAAAATAAAGCAGTAAATGTCTTTTGAAATCAATGCTTATATCAGCGAAATTTGTTGCATTTTGTCAGGTATATAAATCAGATTTCCAATGCTAAACTATGAATATATACAAAAGTTTAAAATTTAAAATAAATTGGCTTTTCCATGACTTTTGTCATTTACACAAATGTCCTTGACTTTTCCAGGCCTGGAAATTGAAAATAAAATTCCATGACTTTTCCGAATTATTTTCAAGGCCACGGGAACACTGTCATAATTAAAACAGACCATGCGGGTGCTCTACATACTGCAACTATGAGTAAGTTTGCCGGTGCAGAAGCGTGCACATAAATGTCCAAAACACTGGACTTCTAAGCCGAAGTGCATAGGTGGGTGGCAAAGAACAAAGTTCTTAAAATACATTTTTAAGTCTTAGAGATTCGAAAAATAAAATATGTAATAAAACAAATTTGGTCTGTTGTGATATGCCACACGCTTTGAGGGCATTCTCGTATAAAGTATACTTTGCAAATCTGATTTGCTATTTGTGCTACAAGAAAACAGGTAATTACTGTATTATGCATATTCAAAGAGTCATCACATGACCTTGGTGGTACCATTTGATTGGTTACTAGCATGTTAGACATGAAGACCGTGGAATCAAAATATGAATATGGAAGAGGCCAAAGTCATCACGTGACCTTGATTAAACCATTTGATTGGTTATGAGCATGTCAGACATGGAATCAAAATATGAATACGGAAGTAGCAAAAGTCATCACGTGACCTTGGTGAGACCATCCTATTGGTCCAGACACTAATATGTTAATCCAAACCTCATGCTTACATGTATGTATTCCCAAATCATCACATGACCTTGATTAAACCATTTGATTGGTTATTAGAAGACCATAGAATCAAAATATAACCAGGAAGAGCCAAAGATCATCACATGACCTTGGCAGTACCTTTTGTTTGGTTACTAGCATGTCAGACATGAAGACCAGCTAGAGAATCAAAATATGAATATGGAAGAGGCCTAAGTAACCACGTGACCTTGGTGCAACCTTCGATCCCATTGGTCCAGACACTAGTATGTTAAACCAAACCTCATGTTTATGTAATCCAAGCTGTTGACAGGTGCATATTTGTTGCTGCCGTCAATGCATTCGATGAGGGCGTCGTAGTCTGGATGGCCAAAGAACGCGATGGACTGGCGAGGCTTGACACTCTCCTCCGATGTCGTGTCCAGAAGCACGCGGTGTTTCTAGGAGAGCAGTACTTTAAAGTCAGTTTCATGACATCAGGGCTCAATTTCATGTCCCTGCTCACAGTAAATCAAAGATTCTTTGCTAGCTAAACCAGAAAATTCTGAAAATGACAACTTTTCTCTGTTTACTCACCACAGCCAGGTATTTGTCTGCAGTCCACCTCTGCATCAGGTCACCAATATTCACCAGAATACCGCCCTCTACCAGCTGCGCTTGCATGAAGTTACCTTTGCGGGTCCGTACCTAATCAAAGATAAACCTGACTGGTCTACAAAAAAACTGTATTTTAACTGTCCGCTGACCACAGCAAGCTTGGTAGTTTTAATAGTGGTAAAGACGCCTACACTATTAAACAAAATACGTACAGAGCCAGCTTGTTAAAGTGGTATATGTACATTATTCTGTGATATTGTCGGATTTGAACCCCCCCCCCCATTGAAAGTATGGTACAAGCCCCTCCCCCCCCCCCTTTGATTTTCATAGGCTGTGTCCAGAGAAAAAAATGTGTCTACATTTCAGATTTTTTTGCTGATAAAAACCCCACCCTGCGAAAATTCCTGGATCCACCCCTGTGTACGAATATTCAAAAACCCAAAAAATATGCAGGTACACACACACCTGTGATGTTGTTTTATAGCGCTTTTAAGCCGCAATGGAGTATCCAATCGCTTCACAATTATTTTTTCCCCCATTTCAATGGGCAAACACTCCAGAAACCTTCTCAACTCCCAGGGGAGCATACACGGCCAGTAGGCAGCCATTTCGGCGCTCTTGGCCGTAATCAACCTCTCACATTCACCAACACTGCCCTCACAGGTACTCATTTACTCCTGGGTGGAGAGAAGCAATGAGTGACAAAGGGCATGCAATGTTGCGTGCAATGTTTGATCGCCATGGCACGCAGTTGCAGCTGGCAGTTTTGAATATCCGAATATTCGGATAAATACAGTGTTAAGTAATCGAATACTAAACTACTCGAAAATGGACAGCCCTACAATGGACAGTCAGTCAGCCAGCCAGATAGGTAACTAGTCTAATTCACAAGTGACAATCAGTCAGTGAGTCAGTCATGTATGAAGAGGACTATCAACTGCCCCTCTCTTGGACCAGCAAAAAAGGACAGGATTGGAATCCCGCCCCCTCTCGAACATCCCTGCATTATCTACACACCTCTAGTCCTGGCCTTTCCTGGAAGAGTAAAGTGATGCCACCATAGTCTGAATGTTCTCCACAGCGTGCCTGCTCCTCCTTGACGGTCACGTCTTTGAAGGCGGGATAGTACAAGGTGCGCAGCGTGGTGCCGCTGTTCTCATAAGACTTGACATGGTGCTTCACAAACAATAGGGGATCCTGCAGACATGGGGGAAAAGACCTTTGTAAAAACCACATGAAAGTACCCAACAAATGTTCTAGAATGTCTCTAAACCCTAACCGAACTCAACCCATCAAAGTCCAACAGCAGGTTTTGTTTAAATCTGTTGGGATAGGTACAGTACGGTCCCTAAACTGATGGTCTTTTACACTGGGGTTGGCATACCTCCAGAAACTAAAGTCCAACAGTGTTTGTGTACAATTTCCCATGTGGGTGTTGGAATTTGCCAGGACGGGTATGGTTCCTAGTAAATTAGGCTGGAGAGTTAGGGTTCATGTGTGTATCGAGGAGTCAGGTTGGCGTACATGTAGCCTTCCACCACTGTGGTCCGGGTTCGATTCCAGTCCAGCCCACATGTGGATTGGTTTTTCAGTTCCTACCTGATTGCGTGGTTTTTCCCTCAGAATATTCTTCTGGGATTTTCTTCCCACCTGTAAAACTGTAATTTCTTCTCATTGTCTTCTCTCAACAGGTTTCTTCAGGGTTTCGAGCTGCAGTGCCTAGGGCACTTTTGAGGAATCCTTGGTCTCATTGCCAGAAATAAATCAAATTAACTACAACATTTAAATAAACTAGTAATCGCAATCCACCTGACTGAAATTAGCCAAAAAAAGAACCATGAAATGAACAAATGAAATCCCCATTTGATACGGATGGGACCACAAACCTCAAGTTGCAGACCATGACCCATGACCTCCAGCACTCTCTGATGCAGCACCAGGCAAGGATCCCAAAAGTCTGATAGTACCGACTTGAAGTTTGGACATTCTGTTTCAGTTGGCCAATGACTCTAAATTGAAAACAAAAAAAACTAATAAAAATATACAAATAAGTTCTGGGGTTATTTGTTTGTATGAAAATGAATACATGTAAAACTGCTGCAAACTGCTCACTGACTGGATTGACCTAAAATACTGTAATACAGGGCGAGTCAAAAAACCCAAAAACCTAAATGTCGGGACTATTATTTTTGGGAAGTTGTGCATGTAGCACTTTCAAAATCTAGCATATGAAAACCCAATTCATAAGCTTTGTTTTAGTACAAGAATCATTCAAATCACTCATGGGCTTTTCAAGTTACGGAATTTAAAACACAACCACCGTTTTAAAGTTCAGTCCACGGATCACAAAAAAAGGTGTGCGTTGTTTCAGCAAAACGAAAACAATTCACACACATCCCTATGTGATTTGTTGTCGTTTTGCTGAAAGAACACTTACCTTCTTGTGCTCCGTGGACAGAACTGAAAAACGGTGGTTGTGATGAAAATCCTCTAACTTGAAAAGTACATGAGTGATTTGAATGATTCTTGTACTAAAAGAAAGCTTATGAATTGGGTTTTTATATCCTAAATTTTGAAAGTGCTACATGCAGAACTTCACTAAATCAATGGTCCCGACATTTGGGTTTCGTTATTTTTGACTCACTCTGTATTACATATCAACAAAGTTAGAGGGCCTCATGTTTCAATCCTAGCCGTATCTTTGTCAACGAATCTTCGTCAAAGGCAATATGACTTGGTTATCACAAATACATGATTTGGATATGCTGGAATTGTAATATGCCAATTTTTGACAGTAGCCTATTCGATACTGGCACCATAGTTCTTGCAAACAGCTACAGCAGTTTGGAAACCTTGGATGAAGAAGAAGTGCAATATATGAAGAAAAACCCACCATATTTCAACTGTCATTGGAATTTCAACTGTCATTGGACACAGGTGTTGTTCCGACAGCCTGGTTGCTAACAAACATCACGCCATTAAAAAAAAAAGGAGACCGATTGATTCCATCAAACCATAGGTTGATTAACCTCAAGTCTGTTTACTATAAGATCTTTGAACACATTCTTAAATCCAACTTAATGGAAAATCTGGATCAAAACAACATATTGTCTGAAAATCAACACAGATTTTGTCGAAATCACTCGTCTGAGACACAGCTCATCAACACCATTCATTATGTAGCTTCTCATCTGGACCAAAAACAACCGGTAAACATGATTATTATGGCCTTCATGGAAGCGTTTGACCACACCAAAGGCTCCTTCTTAAAATGGCTCGTTATGGAATACGTTGAAAAGCACTCAGATGGACGGAAGCATTTCTCACCCACAGAAAACAACGGGTGGTAATAGATGGCAAATGCTCTGAATGGGTGAATGTTGAATCCAGCGTTCCCCAGGGTATGGTCACCGGGCCATTGGATTTCCTAGTGTTTCTAAATGATCTGCCACAGAACTTAATATCTAGTGTGAAACTGTTTGCAGAGGATTGTATCGTTTATGATAGCCGGATCAGAGGATGCTGGCAAACTACAACAAGACTTAGATGCTCTCACTGTGTGGCAGTCAAAGTGGCAAATGGAATTTAATGCCCAAAAATGCTACGTCCTCAAAGAGGCCCATTAAAGATCACTTCATAATTACACATATACCCTAAATAATACACAATTGGCTGAAACAAAAGAATACCCACATATGGGTGTAATACTTACTATAAAAAATGGCTAACATTAGCAGGGCCTATGGGCCTTATTCACAAGTGGGCCATTAAACTGCAAGTGATTTGTGGAACTTGCGAAGAGAAATTAAAGCAAATTAATTCCTGATTAATTCCAGTCTGCTTCAATGAATAATTTTAACTTTGTAATAACAAATTCCCTAATGTTTAAAGCCAGATAAAAAAAAAAAACCAGTAAAATAATTAGCGTTGTAGTACTTGTACTCGGTACTCGTACTCGAGTACTACTTGAGTACCTTTTTGGAGTACTTGTACTTATACTCGTACTCGAATGTCAAAGTACTTGTACTCGATATGACGGTACTCGTACTCGAATGGCAAAGTACTGGTACTCGATATGATGGTACTCGTACTCGAATGGCAAAGTACTTGTACTCGCACATGACGAAATTGTACTCGATCATCAAACTACTCATACTCGAATAACAGTACTCGATAAAACAAAGTACTCGTACTCGAATAGCGAAACTCGATAAAAAAATGCAGTATATCACTTACGTTACCACGGTCTTATTTTATCGATACTTTCAGTTTCAAATGGTCGATTGCAGAGAAATCAAAATTTTCTCTACTCTAGGCACGTCCGGACAAACACAATTAATAGCTAGCCATGACTGGGTCTGTATATAGGTCTGACTGGGCCTGGGCCCAATACGCACAATGACCCATTTGCCGTATGTGGGCACAATGGCCAATCATTGTACACACTGTACGCCGAGGTGTTCATCAAAATAGTTGTACAATTAACTTGGGTGATTGGAGCAAAGCCGTTTTCTGAACCCCGGATTCGGTACTATAACACGGGTCCAGCCCCATTGCCAATCTGCATGACTGGAGAAAGAGACACAGCCGAAACCGAGGTTTAAAAAACGGCCCCTAGTCTGGTTACGGCAGCAGGTCAACAGCAGCCTAGCCTTAAACAGAGGCCTATGAATGGGAAGCAGACCAAATGCGTAGACAACAAGAAACGTGAATCTGCCAATTCTGTTTGCAGGCACGTTGTATGAAATCTTTTCTCAGCCATTTGAGTGCTTGTTGTAGTCTAGCCTGCGGGAACCGGGGGAGTGCTGTGTACTGCAGTACCCCCAACTTTTTGGATTTGGGTGCTGGAATATGCTTCAGCCCCCCCTTTTCCCGGGCCAAAAATGTGAAATTATGCCGCTACGCTATACATTATGCTTGCTCTACAAATATCTCCTTCGTTTTGTTCGTTTCTAGTGTTGTCGCGGCTAAGCGCGGCGCTTCAAAAGTCCAGCACAAACACTGTAAAATATCAGGAGGTATTTTCTAAATCTTCAGGCAGAGCAGAATCGATATTTCCCTCAAGGTATCTAACATCATGACATGTCTATGATATTTCTGCCATGATGGAAGCTTTGACCCGAAAGCAATAACCTCGGCCATGACAATGGTGGCAAAGTTGATTCTTCTTGCCAGGATTTTTTTCTTTCGATGTTTCAATAGGGCAAATACATGTATTCATACCTTTCCCCTGAACGTTGCTTGCATTAATTCTGTACTCAACAAATAGCAAGGTTCACACACACATCCCCAACCTGATAGGAGTGGGACGGACTTTCATTGAAACTAGTCATGCTTTACGCCAATTCCAGTGTAGTTTCGTTTTAATAAAAAAGCTATTCATGTTTTACCCTCTGCAGGTTTTTCCTTATAAAAACTCAGTAGACCGATAAATCCTTGCCTAGCCCCAAACTTGCCATCTACCGATCATAAACATAAAGATGCATTTGGTCTTTTAGTCACTTGCACTTGTACTCGTACTTGGAATACAAGTACTTGTACCCGTACTCGTACTCGTAAGTGGAAGTACTCGTACTCGGACGTTCAAGAACTCGTACTCGGAGACATGTTCTTGTACTCGGAAGCATAAGTACTCGTACTCGGCTACCGAGGTACTCAGCAGTACTCGGTACTCGGAAAAAAGTACTCGACTACAACACTGAAAATAATGCTGCAATGCACTGTGCCTGCATAAATAGTCTGGCGCCATCCCATTGAACAGCTATCACTGGAAGAAATATGTTCAGGGAACTCGACCAAAATGGCCAACTCGTGCGTAAGGCCCATAAGGACAACTATGCCAACTGGCCATGCCCCCTTTCCCAACGATTTCTTTTTTAATCAAGAAGTCAAGACACCTTTTTTGTATTAAATGCTTCAGGACATAATTTAAAACGTTTCGCATACTGGTATCTCCCTCGCAAGCCATCAGCTACACATACCTTTTAGTTTTAATATTACAACGTGGAAATTGCGCATGGTACTCCTTAATCCCAAAGCTTCCCCTTTTTGAAACAAAATGAGTCAAGCCCTCTTCCCCCTCCCCCTCCCCCTCCCCCTGAAAAAATATTGGTTATGGATCTGCCCATGGTGAGGTGTAACTTATACATGTTCTCGGACAAACAGTTGCAATACAGCATGCAAATACTTACATCCTCTGCTGTCATTGGGTGATAGTTGAACAGCTCTTTGAGGTCACCGTGAGGACGGTCAGGATTCAGTCTAAAAATTACCAAAAGGAGATTTGATACAGTGTTTAGCAAATTAACAGGCAGTATGAACACAGCACTTCCCAACTATTCCCCACAATTCACTGTGAATCATAGTATTTTTTGGGAATTGTTTCAATACAAAGAACATGTTGTATCACCATTATAACAAGGGGTGAAAGAGGGCACTCAATGTGCTCCAACAAACTGAACTGGTGCAGTCTTTTTTTGAGCAGTTATATGACGAGTGTCAAATACCTTCATTAACAAAGTACAGGCCTAGGCCTACACTTGTACATGTACATGTACTTGTACAAGTACACAATTTGGCAAAGCACTAAGGAGTAAATGGGTACGGTGAGGACAGAGGTGGTTGTTGTGATTGATTTTAGCTGCTTTGTGCTGAAATGGCTGCATCGAGCTGTATACTCCCCAGGGAGCTGAGATTGTATTTGGAATGTTTCATTGGCCCATTGATCAGGGGTAAAAAAATAATGAAATGCGCTTTGATCTTCGTTAAAAGTGCTAGATATTATTAGTATTATTAAAGCAAGTTTAGAGTGCTGTGGCCTCGTGGTTTGGAGCACTGAGTTCATGGTCTGCGGGTAATTCCGCGGGTTGTGGGTTCAAGTCCAGCCTGCGGCTATGGTGCGTGTGCCCTTGGGCAAGGCACTTTGTCAAGCATTGCTTCTCTCCACTCCGGAGTAAATGGTTACCTGTGATAGCAGAGATGGTTATTGTGATTGATTTACATGTAGCTGCTTTGCGCCGAAATGGCAGCACAGAGCTGTATACTCCCCATTTTCATGTCTCCCTAATGTCTCAGCCCCCCTTTAGAAGCACAATTTCACTGTCGCAATTAGGTTATATTTGTTGCTCGTGGTCTAATTAGTAAACATACCAAAATTCGTGGAAAAAGGACAAGGGAATATTGGGTTAGGGCACATAGTAAGTTTGAAAAATCTTGCACAAGTGTATGGGGATGTCTCCCATATGTCCAATCCAGGGTAATTATTATTTATTATTATGTCTGTTATTGTTTGTATAAATTTACATATTTCATGAGCAGTCAGAAAATGTCTAATGTCTGAATGTATAACTGCACCACTGATACTTACTTCTCTCGTTCCATATGGACGTAGCCATGATTCTCCTTGGGGTTGCGGGGGTACTTGTTCTTGATCTCAGCTGGCAGATGGAAGAAGTCCTTGGAAACCTTCCACATGTGCTCTAGCTGTTGATAACATTTAACAAGTGTTGACTGCTGCGATCTGGAATATGGCGTTTTAAATGAGGGGCACAAACATGTAGCACACAAGGCGACATATCCTGCATCACAGCAGTCAACAACTGTTTTATGTTGTGCCAATTAGTGAGAAAAAAATAGACGGATGTTATACAAATATTGAATGCTTCGAGTGGTGTAGTAAAACTAGCCTCATGAGGTTATCCATGGACATTCTATTTTATAGAATGCTCCATGGATCACCGAGGGAGGCCAGTTTTACTTCGCCAGGAGATAAAGCATTCAATATTTGTTCTATAACACTTCACCCACAGATTCTGCTTGGTTTTAAAATTTTAAATTATTTAAATTGGTGGAAAATGTATTTCTCTCTTCCAAACTACCCCTTCACGAAATGTTTGAACCCAACTCTGTGGCACGCTCTCTTTGGAACAAAACGCACTATGCGCAATGCGCACACCAGCATGCATTTGCACACAAATACCGCGCCGTGGATATACTGTACCGGTACTTTGGTTGCTACGGGTATAGTACTTTTGGCCATGCACAGAAAGATAGCAAAAATAGAAAGTATCATGTCAGCCATTCCGTGGTGACTCGCGTGACATTTGAACAAAATGTAAAGTTTTAATGCATTACTGTTGTTAACCTGGCATTTATTCAACTCAAATTAGCATGTATTTGAGTCAGGGCATTGTGAATCTATGGTTTAGTTTTTATATGATTACTTTAACATCGCTATTTTTTCATGTATCACAGTTTCTTTGACGTGACTCGCGTGACAGGATAGAAAAAGGGATTTTTTACATCCCTTGATTCAAATAGCTTTTCCTATGGATCTACCAGTGTTCTAAAAATTATTCTTACTGAACTTAGAACTTAATACCCTCACCCAATACATGCATAAGTTGTATTGTGCCAAATATCCCTCGTTGTAAGAAATAGCCTGAAGAAAATGTGACTCGCGTGACACAAATGCGTGACTCGTGTGACACAGTAGCTTTTCACTTTCACATTATAACTGTAATTTTAGTATAACAAATCAAATCATAATATTATATTAATAAAAATGATTTACCTGTGAATACCTTATGAAAGAGTGTGAAAACTGCTATTTATCCCTTTACTTTGGCAAATGTTGGGGTGGAAATCAGGTTTAAACACAATATCCTTAACAATGACATGGAGACAAAAAAATGTTTCGGAATTTAAGTTACGAAGTGATGTCATCAATCCACGGGTGATCATTTCAGGAAAACAGTTGTAATTCTTGGTCATGTAGAGTCACAGTTTCCTTAAAAGGTAAGAGCTGCAATTAATGATGCAGTTGTATAGGAATGAATACAGTACAGTCGAATCTCGTTGGTACAAACTCTGTTAATACAAAATTCTGGTTATAACAAACATAAAGCCTTAGTCCCGTCTGTGCATTTATGTGCACGATGAATGGGACTGATGTTTCTCTTAATACACAATATTGATATAACACACTATTTGGCTAGGTCCGAACGAGTTTGTATTAACGAGACTCGAATGTATATATACATGTGATAACTAATGCTTAAATCAAAGACTTAATTCCAATTCTATAATTTAATATGGCATTGTTTCTTTGTATTACATGTAAATGAAACATTCCTGACTTCGCTTGTGACCAGGCGCGGATCCTGAGGGGGGGTTTTGGGGGTCAAACCCCCCCCCACCCCCCCCCCCCCAGCTCTGTAAAAAAAATAATTCTCATACAAATTCCCAAAAAAAAATGTTTCACCCCCCCCCCCCTGCTGTGGCACCCCCAAAAAAATTATACTGGTCTAATGTCCGCCTGTTCAAAATAAGGTACACCATTCTGTAATGTGTTAAAAATCGTCGAATTTGAACAGCACCCCCGATTGAAATTGGTACCAGCCCCCCCCCCCCTCCAGTTTTTGATTTTACGGAGGCCAAGTGTCCGGAGAAAAAACGTGTGTACATTTTCAGATTTTTTGGCTGATGAAAAACCCCCCCCCCCTGCAAAAACTCCTGGATCCGCCCCTGGTGACTCGCGTGACATACATCTTGTGTGACTCGCGTGACATTCTTGAGATAGTTTTTTCTACAAGGAATGTAGAGCAAATAAGAATATTCATACTTTTATTGATAGACCACCACTATTTCATTTACAAATATCAAACACTAGCTGAATCCCTCTCTAGTTATCAAGTAATCTAAAAAAAAGCCCTATTTTGTGACTCGCGTGACATATTTTTGAGGGTGTTTTCACGATAAAATAGTGGCAAAATACTGAAGACATTTGGAAAAATTCTCAATGTTTTATCAAATAGACTGGAATAGCTACCAAATGTATGCAGATAAAGCACAATCTTATGAATGAGCTTCAATTACTTCCTCAGTTTGTGATTTATACCCCTGACCCTCCGTTTTGCCCACAAAATTCATCCATGTTCAGGAGGCTGAAACTTTAAATCAAATGATTTATTTTTAAAAATCTTTTGAGATTTAGATGGTTTCAATATTCCTCTTATCAAATATAACTGACAAACATTTATTCCTTTCACTTCAATTTTTGAGTTTGGTGATGACCCTTACATGGAATGGCTGCTGTGACTTGCTCTCGGCCAATCAAGACACAGAATCTGAGGGTGAGGTGTTATAAAACTTACTATGCAACGCAGAGGTACTTTATATGAAACGCATACCAGGTACATGTACATGTATGAAGTGAACACTTGTTTTTATAGACTGGACACGTGGCCGCTCTAGACCAATGAAATTACAGTATAAAAGCACACGCTAATAACAATTACGTTAATTTTCTTTTTATTTTAACATCTCTTCTCTTTAATAGTTGATTTAATTCAGATTCCAACTACCGAGTTATTAACTTAAATGTCTGACTAGGCCTATATCATCAAAATAGGTTTACAAATCATCAACTTACTGTAAATGTAATAACACTCTCAGTATTTTTCTGCTTTTTGATGTCGTCACCACGCCTCTTTGTATATATTGCATATTAACAAATTATTCTATGTACCGGTACTCAGCAAGTTTCATGACGAACAGACCTTGTCTTAGGTGTTTTAAAAATGGCATTTTGATGACATCATTCTCCTTTTATTGGATAGATCCATCAAATATGTACGTAACTGTTACACACGCGAAATGACAGTCCATTTAACGATCTCTAGAATGGGATCGATGCGCGTACAGGTATACATGTACATGTACATGCAAATGCTTTGCTGCAACGATGCTGGAATGCCAATCAGCCATTCGATTATTTTAAACCATAACCAAAAATGAGACAATTTTACTATACATGTACCTCATGAATATTCATCAGGCAGCCGCGGTATTTCATTGGTCCATTCTAGCAACTCAACCGTGTGAAAGTTTTTACTAATTCCCTGGTCTTCATACGCGCACGTGATGCGCAAAAACCAGGGAGGTACTATCACACACTTGGGTCACAGCCTTGTTCCAGTACTGCGTTATCTTTTACAAACGACGCATGCGCTTTACGTGCGTACCGTGGAGATCACCGGTACAGGACAGTTGTGTCAGTCTATTACGGCATACATCAAAATGGCGACCAGTGGTGCTCGCTTTGCAATTTTAACTGAGGAAGAACTGGGTGAAATTCTAGACAGTAATAATAAATCCAGTGTTTTATGTGAATGTTTAAGTTATAAAATGACACCACATTAACTATCTATTCTGTTTGTCTTAAATTAAAATTGATGTTTCAGTTTATCCAAAAACTGCACGATCAAAAACATGGTGGAATGGACCAATGAAATACCGCAGCTGCCAAATGAATATTTATTAGGTATAGTAACAAATACAACATGTTTTTGCGGGGAAATAGTGAAGAAAAAAAAATGATCCCTGGGTGTTGGATGATTGGGACTATGTCCCTTGGCTTCGCCTCGGGAGATCCCAATCATCCAACACCTTGGGGCCACAAACCATGTTGTATCTGTATAATATCAATCAAGCTAAAACAAATGATCCTTTACTTGTGGGCCTACGTGTTCACTGTATACCGCATAGCACCATCTTAAAGTTCCTTCACAGGCTCCACAAATACACTAAAGTAACACATGCATGCATTTCACAGTACTCACCTTCTCTGGTGGGAAATCAGCATTGACAATGTAAAAGAACCCAATGGTCGTCAACGCATGATGGACACTCTGCACCAACTTCTTGAAAGCCTCGCTGTCATAGTCTGGTTTGTCCAGTGACAGCTTGAAGGCACTGAAGTCAATGACTGGGATGTTGTCTGTAGAATCACCCATCTTTTACAACTGACATCTGAGACTGAACCAAAACAAAGAAACAAATATGTAAACTAGAGGTACTGGTATAGCTACATGTATGTTTGTTCGATGAACAAATCATAGGGCTTTTCCACATGTTGAGTTTTCTCTATTGGTGCTTTTTTCATCTATTTGCAGTCAGGTACCGGTACATGTACATGCAAATTATGTAAATGATCACGACCATATGACGTACGGTAGACCTGATTCTACATGTATAATTTTTACATTTTTATGACACCATAATGATATCGTGTTTTTTAACAACCCTTTGCTCATACATGTAAGCACAACCTACAAAACATGTTACAAAAACATTTTTTGGCATGATGATTTTGGCATGTTTTGTTAGCCAGATTAAGTGAAGATTATTCCAAAAATTGCCAAAAATATTTTAAAATAAAAACAAGACAAACAAAATGATGTTGACAACATAATCATGGCGTCACTTCTTAACGCACACAGATACTACATGTACGTGTATGTGTGTACCGGTATGTGATCTTTGTGCCAATTTGGAGTCGATGTGATGAAAGAAAATGTCCAATTTAGCCCTCATGTGCAAACATACATTCTGTCCCAAATTGCCTTTGCAACCAAAATCAATCAAGTGACTGTTTTCAACGCTTAAGAATTCCCAGCCCACATAAAGCAGGATTGACTGCCTTGGACTGATGAAGTAACTTGATACAGCTACTCCACGTGGGTGATAAAACAGCTGCGACCAAATTGGCCTGTTTTGTCTGTTAATTGACCCAGTTGGACTAGTCACAGTGTTTGCTACTGCTGGTGACTAGCCTTTGTTAAAAGTATGGCAGGACAAGTGGAAGTGAATTTTGACTGTCCATGACTGCTTAAATAGCAGGAGGGTTAGTGAGTAGAAAAATATTCTTTAAAATTAAAAATTTCATAAAAACTCTCAGTTCAAAACAGTGTTGTAGTACTCGTACTCAAGTACTACTCAAGTACTACTCGAGTACTTTTTTGGGAGTACTCGTACTCGTACTCGAATGTCAAAGTACTCGTACTCTGCAACCTACATGTAAGTACTTGGCAGTACTCGGTACTTGGAAAAAAGTACTCGACTACAACACTGGTTCAAAATCAACCCAGTGACTTTATCTGATGTCAATTTAAATTTTGCATAGCGATAGCATTATCTGAATACCACCAAGTTTTATGACGATTGAACCTTCTTTTGTGTGTTAAAAAATCACATATTGTATTGTTATGTTATAAAAATCACACGGCGACATCATCATGGCGTCATCTCAATTTCTACCTGCATGTATAACAATAACTTGTCTAGGTACATACCAAGTTTCACCCAATTGGACTTAAACATAGTTCTCTAGATAGGACTTTAAAAGTACAGTTACAACGTACACATTTTAGATGACGTCACATCACATGTGATAACGTCATCACAATACATCTTTGTGGACCATCTTTGCTATGATGTCTTTGTATAGAGTGTGCCTAAAAAAGTGGGACATTCAGAAAAACAAACAATTAAAACTGTAACTGTGTTTTTTTTTCTTCAATATAATTATATGTAACTGTAACTTCTTCTTTTTTCTTCAATATAATTATATGTAACTGAAACTGTTTTTTTTTCTTCAATATAATTATATAGGTTATTGCATTAAAACCTGACTACCAGGTACATTTATTTTTCAATCCACTCAAGGAAACCAACATTAGGTTGAAAGAGTGTTCACAACGTATATAAAACAATGTTTTTCTTAACTACAAGAATACAAAGAAATGTTGACAGAAGGTATGGATGGTAGGTCACCGGCCGTCACCCCGTTATGAAGAAGTTTTGTATTGTCAGGCAAATTCGGACAGAGTTATGGGGACTTTTTGCTGTCCCCACAGCATCTTCGGTCCCACAGTACCATTGGACAACTTGTGAGTAGTCCCCACAACTACAAAACAAGTACCGGTATGTGTTTGTGTCATACAGCCAAAATGCTGAAGAACAACAAAGTGAAGCGGAGGGTGAAGAGAGAAGCCATTCGGCAGAGAAGAGGAGACCGAGAGAAGCAGAGAAGACGAAGGACTCCACACCTCCATTGTCTGACAATATTCATTCCATTTCCCAATCAACCACGCCATCATCTCATTCCATCCCAGCTGTGTCTTCCCTTCCTTCATCACACAGTCCATCCCCCTCTGTTTCTCATCTTGACCAAGCAATTGTCTGCTTGGGAGTTCAAACGAATGTGGGGGCTCATTAAGGACACTAATCCTGGCAGAATTAATGAAAGTGGAGCTCACCAGTCTGCTAAATCCTGGCAGACTTAACAAAAGCAGGACTCATCAGGCTGCTAATGCTGGCAGAATGACTGAATATGATAAAGACAATAGTGTTAATAATGAAACTATAATGACTGAAGAAAGAGCTCATCAGACTGCTAATCCTGGCAGTTTTAATGAATAAATAATGAAGACAGTAATGATGGCATTAATGAAGAAATTTGTGAAGAGTGACTTTAAAGATGATGCTATTAACAAAGCTATGTACCCCTGTACATGTTGAAATATCACAAAGAAAGAGTTAGTAGGGATTAATGAAGATATTCATCAAAATGACTAAAAATAGATACAACTAACATGTGAAATGTGTTGTATCAGAGGCGGGCCAAGATTGTTTGTCCATGAATTAAGCCAGAGGTGGCAGCAAGTCATTTTTTGCAAGTCCAAGTCAAGTCACAAGTCATTGTTTGTAAGTCCAAGTCAAGTCACAAGTCATTAGGTCCAGTCACAAGTCCAGTCACAAGTCATTTGGTCTAAAAACAAGTCAAGTCACAAGTATCTTTGTCCAAGAACACGTCAAGTTGCACATTATTTTGTCCAGCTGTAATAAGCTAAAAGAATTAACCTGGCGTGAACTTACAAGTTATTTTGAACATGCCTCCTTAATTCCCCCTTTTCAATGTGTTGCAATTACTATTCTTGTAGTTTATCACATATCTGTCGGATATTAGCCCTTTGTATACTTTAATAAATTTACTTTACATTGTAGAAATAAATGTTGAGATGACCGTAAAAAAAAGACTTCCTCACTCGATTACACGTAGTATACTAACACTTTATTGTTCAATTTTCATGTATACTAAACGCCTACCAATGGGTAAGGCTATCCGGTATTTTACATGCAATTGACAAAGGCCTGCTTTCTTTTCATGAAAGGTTCCTTTCAAAGTTTGTTCAACCAATACACTAAGCAAGAGACAATTGGTCATTGAAAACTGTAGTTTGTTGTGACAGTCTTATTGAACACTTTTTAAACTAGTGGGAACTATTTATTTTACTGGATTCAGTCACTGAGGTCTATTTTCTGGAATGAAAAAGCTAATTAAAAGTATAATAGCTTAATTAATGTGTATTGGGTCGCTCGAGTAGCGTCTGACTTGGGTTGGTAACAAGTCATTTTTTGCAATCCCAAGTCAAGTCACAAGTCATTGTTTGCAAGTCCAAGTCAAGTCACAAGTCAAAGCTGGTATTTACAAGTCAAGTCACAAGTCACAAAAATAGCAACTCGAGTCCGACTCGAGTCCAAGTCACATGACTCGAGTCAGCAACTCTGAATTAAGCACATATATACGATACACCTGAGGCAAACAAGCAAGCAAATGAAGTGACTGAAGAAAACCAAGAAAAGCTTTTGTTTGCAAAAAGGATCAATGTGAAATAAAGCAATAAGAAAAAAGATGAATCAACTGATAAAACATCTGTATGTGATAGAGTACAAGCTGCTGAAGTTCGTTGGATAGATGCTCAAATTGATGGTACCGGTACATGTATGTTGTGGCAAATGCAATCTAGCCCAAGTTAAACCATCTGACCTTGCTGTTGACACCGTCAGATCCTGCTGCCAGTATCAGAACTGCGGAGGCCCACACCCCTTCAAGCAGTAAGAGTACTGTCCAGCGTATAACACTACCGTACCGGTGTGTCACAAATGAGGCAAGAAGAATCACTTGCAAGCTGTCTGCATATCTGGTTCAAGTGACAAAAATCAACATGACTGTCCCAAATCCCAAGCATGCGCTAGATCATCTCAATGCAGACAGGCTCGCTCCAGTTCCAGACAAAGGACAAAATCCAACCCTGATGCCGACTCGATATCCAATCCAAATCCAGAGAGTAACCTTGGGGACAAGTTTGAGGATGTATAGTCATCAGTCCCATAGCCATGTCTGACATCTGCAACACCCCAGATCATCGTGACTCTGACACGCGCGATGAGGCCGAAACCTGTATTGAAGTGAAGCGAGACCCAAAAAATGCTTTTCAAGCTGCAGGTAAAAGTTGACACTAGTGCTCAAGGCAACACCTTGCCTCTTCGCATGTACCTTCGCATGCACCATCGCATGTATTCAGACAGACTCACTGCTGATGGTTTCCCAAAGTCAGAGTCTGTGTCCAACCAGCACACCATACTACACGCCTACAAAGACACAAAAATCAACCAGAATGGATCAACAACACTTACCTGCCAGCATGAACAGAGTGGATGGAGTAAAAGGTGGAATTCTTCATCGTAGAGTCCAAAGGCCCAGAAATACTCGGACTGCCCACATCACGACAACTTAAGCTCGTGACCCTACACTGTGCAATCACTAAACCACAGTGTCCCCCTATCAACTCAACTGAGGAGCAATTGACGGTACAGCGGCAGTATCCTGACCAGTTTGACAGAATTGGCAACTTTCCAGGCACATACACACTTGTACCACATCGCTTCTCAAAGATGGAGTACAACCCACTATCTGTGCCCCTTGTTGATGCCCCATAAAGCTAAAGGCAGCTAGAATAAACAACATGGAGCAACAAGCAAGGCGTAATCAGAAGCCAACTGACTAGGTGAGCAGCCTTACTGTCTCCAGGTGTGAAAATGGCAAACTCAGAGTTTGCCCTGAGCTCCCAAGCACATATGAATAGCAGCAATTGAAATTATGTGCATAGCAAATCGAGACAGACAATTTACCGGTATGTGCCTTGTTTTCACAATCTAGAAAAAACACGATGTTTTCCAATGTACCTGTCAAATACTGTCACTAAAATCCCTCTATTTTTAGTCTGTCTTTCACAATGTGTAGCTCCGAAATTCATATTGACTTAAGCCTCCCCACTTTTTGTTTCAAAGACATTTTTATAAATAAAATAGTGGTAACGTATCTGTTAAGTTGTTAAAACACGTTTTAGAAGGTTAAATTCCAAGTATTTATGTCAAAAAATATGGTTTAGTTAAAAATCAGTACCGTCTTGTTCCATGTCCTGGAGCTATTAAACTTTACGATTTTGAGCAGATTTCATATTCATTGTAGTTGATATTTTGTAAAGTCCTAGTTCCAACTTGAACACTTTAACGAAGAATGAGCCTCCACCAGCATCAAGCCAGAAACAGTACCACAACAGACTTGCAAACGACCTCCTTCCTCTCAAGACTGGTCAGGCAGTCCCCATCTGAGACCCAACATCCTGTTGCTAGACACCAGCAACCGTCAAGGAGAAATGTCATGAGCCCCGATCATACATATCGGTAGTACACACCCCTAACGGAAGTATTCTACGTCGCAACCGCACACACATACATGACTTAGAGCCAGTCAAGATGACCTTGACCCCCCCAATCGCCAAGTACCACCATCATTATGATTCCTTCTGGAAACAAAGTCATAAAGCCATGTTACGTACGCCAGCACAGTTTTTGATGGGAAACGCATCCTATGTGACATTTCTCGGATTTTCTCATCGTAGTGGAGTGCCGTGGCCTTTTGGTTAAGGGCATTGAATTTGTGGTCTGCGGGTAATTCTGCGGGTTGTGGGTTCGAGTCCTGCCTGGGGTTGTGGTGTGTGTGCCCTTGGGCAAGGCACTTTGTCACTCATTGCTTCTCTCCACCCAGGAGTAAATGGGTACCTGTGAGGGCAGAGTTTGTTATTGTGATTGAATTAGCTTGCTTGCGCCTAACAGGCAGCATCAAGCTGTATACTCCCCAGGGAGCTGATATCGTATTTGGAATGTTTAATTGGCGCAATGATCAGGGATAATAATAATACTGTAAGCACTGTGATTTAGTTTACTAATAAGAGCATTCTTAAATGCCGATTATTATTATTTTGCATCTGAGGAGTTGGACCAGAGGCCATAGTGGACCAATACCTTTTTTTTTTGACATCATCGATCTCTGTTTGGGATCATTACCTGAGTGTTGATCTTTGTTAGTTTTATTGAAGTGAACATGTACCGGGGTAATTGAAAAGAACATGGTTAAAACACAAAGTACAAAAACAAAGGCTTTTCCACACTTTCCAGAAAAGCAAAAAATCAGGACCAAAAAAAGAGCCAAAAAATGAGAAAAAAACAATGGTTTTTCCGCAATTATAATAATAATAATAATAATAATGAAGATTTATAAAGCGCACATATCCACCTATTAAGGCGCTCAAGGCGCTATAAACACAATAAATCTAATTTACTCAGAAAATAAACATAATACCAATAGAGAGAGAAAACAAATTACAAATTTTAAAATAAGAAACAACATACATTTATACACTCTGTTGGTGTCTTGGTGCATTCTTCCCACGTGAACAACATGAACGTCGGCCTACATCGTCAGGCAACTCCAATTCAGATGTAAACAATAAAGATGTGGGGAATGCACACCGACGCCCACGCCGCTCACGTGATCAGAATGCACCTGGCTCAGAAACAATAAACGGAATGAAATTTTGCAGAAAAGCCACAAGGCCAAAAAAAAAAAAGTCTCCGGTTTCTGGTATGGAGCTTGCCCCAAAAGTGGTGCGGCGACGCGGCTTTTTTTTTTTTTTACCTGTTTTTGTTTTTTACCTGTTTTTTTTTTTTTTTGGCTTCAAATGTCGGCTGATGACTGCAAATGGTGCCCGACTAAACTTAGTGCAAATATATGGGAGTCCAGAGAGGCCACATAAATCTTATTCTCGATCATAACCCCATCTAAAAATACGTTAAAATTATGCAGCAGCAGAATTCCAGTCAAACCAGTGAGTTTGGCGGTTTTGAAACATCATCTTGTATTGAAAAAAAAACTTTTTCATTTTGCCGACGCGCATGGCTACGGCGACGCGCGCGCATACCAGAAACCGGAGACTTTTTTTTTTTGGCCTAATATTTGTTTGTGCAATTATGTTTCAACGTATTGTTTTTGTGCAAGTAGCTACAATACAAAGTGTAAAATTTCATGGCTATCTGCATTCATGAACAAAAAAACCCCGTAACTTGACACAACGACAATCTAGCTAGTACCCACACAACAGCTGTTACAAATATAACAGGTCTTCATGGTTTTGCATTAATTTCTATCTCTTTTTATTAAAGGGTACCTTGTGCAGATGTTGCAAATATCCTCAAATTTTATCAACAGGCTAATTACTTTAATCGGCTAATTACTTTAATCCTAAGTCATTTTACACGTACAACCGGTAGATGTAATTTCCATCAACACTGTGGGATGTAATTACATCAAACAAAAGGCAATTACTATTGGATTGTCAACACTAAACAGGAAATGCAGAACACAAGTCAGCAGAGAACGATGTTGAACATTGCCCCTTCGTCAAATGGATGAACTCACAATGATCAGTTCTTGCAGCTATTAATTTAATCTTTTATTAAAGATGGACACATTTCAATGTATTCTGAACGAAATTATCAAACAACATTTTCTGCAGATGACAATAAACAATTCAGAAGTAATGAAATGATTACAGAATCAGAATTTTTTTTTTAAATAAAAGAAGCTATTTTGCAGTAATAAAGGATTGGTTAGGCCCCCCCCCCCCAAAAAGTCTCCGGTTTCTGGTATGCGCGCGCGTCGCCGTAGCCATGCGCGTCGGCAAAATGAAAAAGGTTTTTTTTCAATGCAAGATGATGTCACAAAACCGCCAAACTCACTGGTTTGACTGGAATCCTGCTGCTGCACAACTTTAACGTGTGTTAAGATTGGGTTACGGTCGAGAATAAGCTTTATGTGGCCTCTCTGAACTCCCATATATTTGCACTAAGTTTAGTCGGGCACCATTTGCAGTCATCAGCCGACATTTGAAGCAAAAAAATCAGGTAAAAAAACAAAAAAGCCGCGTCGCCGCACCACTTTTTGGGCAAGCTCCATACCAGAAACCGGAGACTTTTTTTTTTTGGCCTTACAGACACAGTAATTCAATTTCTTGAAAACTATGACTCTGACAATTACTCAGTTCTTCAGTTAAGTGTCGTCGTCCATCAGTTCCAAAATTAATTCTGACATCAAACTGTTTGGGTTGTTTTTGAGGCAAATTCCTGAAGTTGAATTCCACCATAATGTCAATATGTACACCCATTTACAAACCATCCCCGAGGCTTAATAACACCTTGACCTAGGTTCAGATCCCTGATAAGGTTGACAAATATTATAGGCACGTATAAAATAAGATTTTGTAAACTTGTCCCCACCTAGTTCCCTCGGTTTTCACAATAGTATACATTTCTAAAACTAAGAAAAAAATAGAGATTTACGTTTGTTACAAACGCAGAGTGGTCGGGTAGAAAACTATTTTATGAAACAACAACGACAACTCAAAGACTAGGGGTTCGCATTTGCTGAGTTACAAATGCAGAGTGGTCGGGCTGGTATATTTTCTTGTGTTTAAAGTTACTTAATCATAATTGAACTGCACATTACCCATCCCATTACCCTGCACCCATTACCCTGTGTTTTTCACAAAGAAAATAAACAACCTGCAGTTGAACTTGTTGCTTTACCTCGACAAGACTTGTAGGCCTATCAGGAAGCGCATATCTGGTGCTGCATGGATGGCTACTCAAGCATACAACCGAGTTGGGACTATTGGTAGACTTGCCGGAGCATCTAACGTCGTTGGAGTTTATGCAACAGAATTATGCTAATCTTAAAATAAAATGGCCTTCGTGGTTTTTTTGGTGGTCTTTTGCATGGGTATAATAAAATTCTGCACTAAAATTATGACAACGGTAGACTTGACGGAGCCTCTAACGTCGTTGGAGTTTATGCAACAGATGCTAATCATGTCATAAAATGGCTTTTATGTTTGTTTTTTCTTTTGCATGGGCATAATAAAATTCTGCACTGACTTTACGACAGAAAAGTTTGTGGCTACACGCTGTAGAAATATTAATTTTCAGCATTCAGATATGACAGGCATTCTGGTGAGGCGCGATTTCAATCGGTTATGGACAGAAATCTTATTTTCCTTTTATTTGAGGCTAATTTCTATATTTCGAATTCACCTAACTTTGACTTTCCGGCAGCCCTGGAAGGAAAGGTCAAACGACTTCGACTTTAAAAAAATATTAAAATGTTTATATAGTTAATGGTCTATCTGATTACAAGGTGCGAACATGATTGATCGTTTTGTTTAAGAGTTATAGGTGAAAGAAGATGGTCATTTTTTTCAACGGAAGTCGCTTGTACTTTGATAGCAGATGACGTCATCATGACGTCAGGGTAATATGCACCACTCGGGATGAGGGTCGATATATATTTGAAAGATATCATAAACCGTTTAGGAGAAAACCCGCGGAGAAGTATTGTACGGGAAAAAGAAAAGAAAAGAAAGTAGAGATTCGCATTTGTTGTTACAAACGCAGAGAGGTCGGGCAGAAAACACTGTCCAGTTAAGTCATGAAATTTTTTGTGTAAGAGCAAAGGATCACAAAATTAATTCCTTTTCAGGACAATCAATTATTTTGTTTAAAAAATGCATCTTTAACCGTGTGATAAATTTCAGTAAACATTCTATGTACACATACAAGTTATTTCTGGCTTGATAACGTCATTAGTCAAAAACGGAAAGTGCATACTGATTTAGTTCCGAGTGGATGTTCATTGGAAAGTTAAATAACATATGAAAATTTGGAAAATATAAGTGTGTACATTCATAACACCGAACTTTCGGTTTGATGACGTCACAGTATTTGGAAGCAAAGGTGAACATTGTAATGGTGGGCATGTTTCAAAAGTCCCAAAATCATGTCGGACGGAATTTGATAGAACAAAATGTAACAATTTTTGTTTTAGAATACATTAAAATGTTATTCTGATTTCAAACAACACCAAAGATATTAAGTAATGACACATAACATTATTTCTAAATTCCACACTTTTGTTTGTCTGTTATTACGAAAAATGTGTACATGTCGGACGGAATCGATAGAAATGAGCCTCCTCAGAATTTCAGAAACAAAATCAGATTTTATCAAAACTTGAGGGATAATTTTTTTCTATGTTTTATGTCAAGAAGAGTAACAATCACTACTTATGCTGACGTATAAATTTTCTCTACAACACTATGTCATATTCAGTTAAGCTCAGTTGAAGCCACACCATGTCGGACGGAACAAATCATGTCGGACGGAATCACTATGTTGACCCAAAAACAAAGTTTGAAGAAACTTAATTTTAATGATAGTGGTCTTTAGGTAGTTGACTGTGCTTACCACCTGGGCACTTATAATGAACAAATAATCAAGCTTCTTACAATTGTGTGAGAAAGATTATTAAAAATCCGTCCGACATGCTTCATTCCGTCCGACATGATTTTCATTATATCAGTTTACATCCTCTGTACAAACATGAATAATTGCAATCTTCAGACAGGGTTTTTAGCTGACAAATATTATCTACTTCAGGTCCATGTACAATGTCTAAATTTGCATTCAGAATATTACTACTGGTGGTTTAAAATATATTTAATTTATACAGGAACAATTGCCAATATTCGCGCAATTTTTCGCATTGGGCACTCACAAAAGGCATGCTAAAAAAGGACCCTCGTTTATACGAAAAGGGCACTCTTTGAAAAATATTGTGGGGGGGGGGTGCTAAAAACAAAACCCAGCTCTGTAAAAAAAAATTGTTTTCCCATAGAAATTAATGGAGAAAAAATGTTAAACCCCCCACTCCGACACCCAATTTTTTTTTACTGGCAATAGGCCTAATGTTCGCCTTTGCACAAAATACGGACAGAGCCAGCTTGTTTAGGGGGCATACATACATACATGTACCGGTATGTACACCATTTTGTGATATATTGTTAATAATTGTCGGATTGAACAGCGCCCCATTGAATGTATGGTACATGTACAAGCCCCCCCCCCCAAGTGTCCAGAGAACAAAAACCCTGTCTATATTTTAGATTTTTTTGCCGATGAAATATCTCTCCTCACCCCCTCTCCGGGCGAAAATTCCTGGATCCGCCCCTGGTGGGGGTTAACTGCTAGTGAAGAAAGGCAAAAAATGGGAATCATTATAAAATATTGGGGGGGGGGGGCTACACAGCTTCATTTTGGCACACTTTGTTTTTGTGTGTTCTATCCTTAAATTTCACAAGTTCAGTTCTCCTTGTTTTTTGTTTCATGTGTAATTGCTCCCTGATCTTGCTATTCCGCTCTCTTTCTTTGGCATGGCACTCTTCTGGATGCATTGACGCTCTGTATAAGTATACCATTATACAGCTAACAGCATTGTCTCACTGCTCTGACACATTATAACGATAATTTCCAAATTATTAATTTCATGTAACACAATAGACATGTTTGCTTTATTAATATTAATAAAAAACATATATGCCAGTATAGGTGAGTGTTACACACACATACCGGTACATGTACTTGCCAAATTACCTGGATACAGTTTAAATTCCCTCACCTACGGTACATTGTAATAATGTCTACCGAACCTCACTATCTTAACAAAAATATGTAAAGCCATCATCAGTCCAAAAAGAATAAAATGTACATGATTATGATTAATGTACATTGCACAGTTTAATTCCCATGAATCTAGAAGGTTGCATATTCATGTTTTCGTAATTATTGGAAACGCCCAGGTGTGTGACTGGTCAGTAGGCTGCCAAACAAGTCAGCCTGTTCAACTTTGGCTAAATTTGGATTTGCACATGTCGGACGGAATCTTACTGTCCTGTGTAAGCTTTGCTTTGATGGTACTGAAATGAGCAAAGAACAATATTAACTTGGTAAAAGTTCTTTATCCCCTACTTTATGCTTATTAATGAACAATTATTAATATCAGTTCCCCGAGGCACAACTATCTAGGAATGTAAAGTCTATTTCCGTCCGACATATACCATTCCGTCCGACATGCATGTCGGACGGAAAGCGTTTTTATTCACTTTATCTCGAAGGGTGACAAGGTGAAACATAAAACTTTTTGTTGGTGTTAATACTGAGTCTATTCATTGATACTTGACAATATTTGCCTTTTTATTAAAACAAGTAAATTAAAAAAAAAAAACATTTTAACAACCTTAAGCATGTCGGACGGAAATCTTGACAACAAAAATTATTGCTTGAAACGAAATACCAAGATTTACGGCAGCAGCAATAATGATGAAATGGATAATGACTGAAGACAATCTAAGTTATTGTTTTTGTGGAAAAGATAGAATTCAAGGCATTTGTACTTATTATGAGAAGGGTTTTCTTTAAATGCAAAAAATTCCGTCCGACATGAATTGATTTCACTGGCCACATTATTAAAGCATCTTTTCACTGAGATAAGTATGTAAATTTAATTTTTTTTATCCAAAATAGTAAAATTAGGTTAATCAGCTTTAAAAATAAGCATTTGTAAATCTTGTTTAGGGCTTTTTAATTTTTTACCTCTATGATGACCACTTTTGAAACATGCCCTGGTATCGTTATTTGGGCTAAGATACGACATAAATATGATCGTTAGCAAATTCTCAGAGAAGTAAAGTCCGGTCTGATGACGTCATGAATTTGAAACCTTGCCAAGTTATCTGTGGTTAATCAAAGAATATCAATAGGGGCGATTTGGTAAAATTTGAAACTACATGTATGGTTTTAAAATTAAAGAAAGCAAACACTATTTTATGTGCCGCTAAGGGGTGCCCTTTTGGATGATGACGTCATCACACTGTTTTTGTGTCTGGCATTCCTCACTAAACACTTTCATAATATAAATGTCTGTAATAAATGCTTCCGCTTTTGATTCATATTCAGTTTTTATTGCAATTAATGGTCTATCTGATTGCAGAATACAAACATCATTGATTATTCAATTCAAGAGTTATAGGTGAAAGTAATTGGTCACGTTTTCAGATGAAATCACTTGTACAACGTAATTTGACACCTGATGACGTAATCATAACGTCAGAGTAATATTCACCACTTCGGATGAGGGTTGATATATATTGAAAGTTACAAGTTCATCGCTTGTAATTTGATACCTGATGACGTCACGATGACATAACAACATTTACAACATCTTCGTAACATGGTACAAATTCACACAATGTTATGTGATCATACCTATACCATTCGGAAGAAATTGTGCTTAGTTTTGATTTCAGGCTAATGTCTTCATTTTGAATTCACCTAACTTTGACCTTCCGGTAGACCCGGAAATAAAGGTCAAGCCAGTTTACGTACACAACAAAAACTGTTTATCAATTAATGGTCTATTTGATTACAAGGTTAAAATATAATTGATCATTTTGTTCAAGAGTTATAGATAAAAGAAGATCGCCATTGTTTTAACAAAAATCGCTTGTAATTTGACACCCGATGGCGTCATAATGACGTCAGGGTAATATGCACCACTTAGGATGAGGGTCGTTATATATTGAAAGTTACAAGTTCCTATCATAAACCGTTTAGGAGAAAACCCGCGGAAACGTGCCGTACGGAAAAAAAGAAAGAAAGATTAATCGTAACAACTCCAAAGAGTGGTCGGGTTGTACCCGACCACTCAAAGAAAGAAAGATTAATCCTAACAGATCTAAAGAGTGGTCCATCTGATTACAGATTACACACACTAATGATTATTTCGTTAAAGAGTTATACATGTAGGTGAAAGTAATTGGTCACTTTTTCAGCTACAATCGCTTGTAATTTGACACCCGATGACGTAATTATGACGTCAGAGTAATATGCACCACTTCGGATGAGGGTCGATATATATTGAAAGTTACAAGTTCATACCATGAACCGTTTAGGAGAAAAGCCGCGGAGAAGTACAATGTATTGTCCGGAAAAAAAATAAAGATTTATCAGAACAATAACAGAGAGTGGTCGGGTTGTGCCCGACCACTCAAAGAAAGAAAGATTAATCCTAACAGATCCAAAGAGTGGTCGGGTTGTGCCCGACCACTCCAAAAAAAAAAAAAATCTTCTCCTCACAACTTTTTCAGACTTGCAACACATACACGTGTAACTACCGTGCAAAGGTCACTGTTGAGAAACCATTTCAGGACCAGACGTTAAAAGAAATACAAACAAGAAGTTCTGAATTAAAAAAAAGGTAGTCTAAAGACACCCAGATATTGCTCTACGGTCTAAATAACATTTGCTTATTTACCTGCTTACATGTATCTGGACATGAGACTTTGAGAGTAGAGGAGATCCAAGTTCTCATTCAAAATCGTTTCGACATGACCCAGAGGACCTGCAGAAAAACAGAAAGTAACTTTCGAGTGGTGAATCTACCTTTAACTACACTGTTTGTTTTTTTACAGCATTGCAGAAAGCCTCCTGAATTGGTTATGGTCACTGCACACACTCAATGGTGAACTAGTACTGTAGTTCAAAGCTTAACCACTTCTAGTCTATTTTCCTTTGTGTAAAACACCACTTGCTTAGTGAAAGGGAAAAATCCCGACCTCGAGTACGTTCAAATCAGGCAAACCATATATTACATGTAAAATAACAATGCATTCAGAAACCTTCATTTGCCAGCCAAGGCAAAAAAAAAAATTGTTCTACTTCCGATTACATGGCATTTGAAAATAGGGTAGGTAGGTACATGTAGGGAAACATTTTTGGGGGGCAATTGTTTTTGTGTACGATCATATGGAGGTGTCTGCGTGTAGTCAAGGGTAAAAGGTACGGTGGTAATTGATGATTTCCGGGTTTTTTCCCCTCATTTTTCCCATTAAAAAAAATTACGGTAGGGGCTGTCAAAATAGGGTAGGTAGGGTAACCGGAAGCTGAACTATTATTTTTTTGGCCTAAGGGGTCAAAGTCCCAAGTGTGCACTACATGTATTCCATTCAGAACTATGTACACAAACATTCAATACAGTACCGGTAAGCTTTTATTTGAAACTAGAAACTGTTCACAGCTACCGGTATATACACGTACACTATACGTGTGTATTGTACACGTGTACTGATTATTAAGGCAACAGCCTAACTACTCACAAAGCAAAGGATCGACTTGAAATGGAACAAAACTGACTAAAATATAAAAACACGATTTCGGCGGCTGTGTTGAGCCCAAATTTCACGGCCTCCGCCTTTTTCGAATCCGCTATATGTACAATTAACCATGGAGACGTAGTTTTGTCTTCAGCGTTAAATGTCAGATTCCTGTTGAGCTGGAGTTTCTCAAGCTAGTTCGTGTTGATGACTTTTAAGACTTATGAAACTATTCATGATTACTGGCTTTACAGCCCTCAATTTGTACAGTTGTTGAAGTGATGTGGTCATGGTGGTACTTACTTGGAAAGGATGTTGCAACCTGACGCCACTTTTTCCTTTAAAATTATAGATCATCTCATGATCGAAACCCCCCCCCCCAGCTCCGACTCCAAATTTGTGTTCATAGAAATACATTCCAAAAATAATGTGAACCCCCCCCCCCTGCTGTGACACCCCCCCCCTTCCAAAAAAACACCCAAAAAAGGTTTTAATGAGCGTTGGACATGTTGGATTTCATTTGAACAGCGGCAACATTGCAAGTACGAGCCCCCCCCAGTATTGATTTTACAGAGGCCAAGTGTCCTGAGAAAAAACCCTGTGTACCTTTCAGCACTGTCTTGACTTGCTGATGACCAAAACCCCACCCCCTCCCCTGAAAAAAATCCTGGATCATTCCCTGGTCATTGTAAAATGTTGATAACACATGAATCTGGGAGTGGGAATTAAAAAAATGTTTCCAATTTTGTTAGGAAATTGCCTAGCCGACTTAAAAAATTTGCTTGACCAACCATTATGATAGACTATGTACACAACCGCTGAAACGGCGTCTAGACACTACCTTCTTTCCCATTTTTTAGATAACTGGTCACAAAACAAACTGAAAATAGCGTGAATTCATACCGTTTTCACTGATGACACTCCCGGCTAAACAAACTTTTCTCACGATTGGTTGAACTGGTACCCATCGAATTTATCTAAAGAGTACGTAAAATGACATGTGAGTAGTCTGGGTTTAAGACCACAATTAGCTTTAAAAAAGGTCCGTCCGACCGTCCGGGAGGGCGCCGTGACAGTACAGACGGAGATAATGGTCGTGACCATGCGCAAAGTCATGGGTTCCCATCAACTTCCATTGTCATAATTTTCATAAGACCCGTTCATGTGAATGCTAGCTCATTTATCATCATCACCACTGATGACATTAATATTGCTCAGAACTTGTGTCTTCATAACTGACCCCATTAACATTAAGTTGACGTCTCAGAATTGGATCAGTTCATGAAATGTTGAACACGAACACGTCCCCGAGGAACTCCTGAATGGACGTTATGCCAGTCACTGCCATTGACGCATACATACATGTCCGATGGGTCCGTCCTCTCCGAATTTAATATAGCTCTATGGTCAAGACCGACAACACGTACTGATCCGCCGACCCCGACACTCCGTAAAGCCGTCATGATTAACCCGATCAAAGGCAGCCGACAGATCCAGTTGGACAACCCGCGCCTCGTGAGGTCCCACGATCAAGCGTCAACTGAATTTTGTGAGAGATCGTGAGGAGTGCGTCTGTGCGTTAATGTGTACCGTGATTCTTGCGATGAGCAAACTGATTGGATGACAACAAACTAGACCGTTCCTGAAAACGGGAGAGACGACAATATGAAAGTATTGGTGTGATTAAAATCGTTCGATAGTTGGAGACGTTCAGTGAAGAATTAGACCCTTTGGGGATTGGGGTGAAGTTAGCGACCCTCCAACACACTGGGAAAGAGCCAGATCGCCAGATCAAACAGCACTCGGCTTGGCGGGGGCCAGCACTCTGGAAGTTTCTTTGAGAAACAACGGAAACATCCCAATAGGATCAGTCCCACCATGTGGATCAAGTGCATACAGCAGCTTTTCCACTTCTCTGGACCAAGGCAACGTTGGCCGCATGAACATCGATCCTCATCAACCTGTAATTGTTTTCGGCTGAGCTTAGAGTCAAAGTGTGTCATCAGAAAATCAACCTTGCTCTTCGCATTCGTTTACAAGCTGCCACCATCAGAAAGCAAAAGTGGAGAAAGAGAAAAGCAAGGGAGGAAGAGATGGACACGAACCAAAGACGGCTGACTTCAACGTGGACCACAACTTGTGTGGATCAGAAGAATTCCACTTTTTTTGCGAACCGAGCTAACCAGAAGAATTTCACGGTTTTTTTTGCGAACTGAGCTAACATATTCTTTCTCAGCCTCGCGGTACGCCAACGTTTTCTCAGCGAAAGACCTTGCGTGAATGTATTTATCCCAAGACTTGCTGGAACATTGACGTGATCAACGACATATGATACGCCGCTTGTTTGGCGTCTCCGGTTGGCAGCCCTACATTCTGTTGAGAACCAGGCCTTGTCGTTGAAGCGGTAGGAAACTTTAGTAGAAGGTCACAAAGCGATGCGGGAAATCACAGGCCTTGACTGAGCCGGTTGTTGTAACCCAATGTCCGGTCGAAGGGAAGAATTATTACTGGCACATTTTGTTTTAATTGTGATGTTTACACAATGAAGAAGGGGTGGAAAAGGGAAGCTGTTTCAAGTGTAGTTAACTAGTATTGACGTTACTCTTGAACTGGGACAAATTGTACAGAAAAACAGGATAGATCAAGTAAGGCCGAGTTCCAGAGTAAGGCAGTGCATGGGAAGAAACTGGGTGAATACCTCATAGAACTTTGAGAAATGATACATGTATAGGTGCATGGATAGAAAAGCGTGTAGTGCACCCAAAGGGACGGTCATGAGGAATATTGAGCACATTCCAAGATAGTAAATGTAAACAAGCACAGTGAGGCAATGGTGAGAGAGGTTCCAGAGAGCTAGAAGCAGCTAACTCGTACAAGCTTCAATTCGCGCGCCCCTGAATTATATCAAGGCAAGGACAGATGACAAGCAGGGGCACCTCAGTTCCTTGATATGGCAACAGTATTTCATAGGCCTATACAGAATAGACTGAATAGTGGACTAGTACAGAATCGCAGGAGGTAGTATTCTGTGCATGGTACAAGCAACACTGAGAGGCCCTTTCAGCAACACTTAATGTACTTGTCACAGGAGAGTTTACTAGTAATGTCAAGCCCATGTTGGCGGATGTTTATAATTTCCTGCAGTAGAGGCGTAGAATTCAGTGACAAATCTGGAAGATTAGGCGATCTTGACCTTGACAGAGAGAGCAAAATAATTTTCTCTTGGTTGGAGGTGACCAACCAGTGATGTAGCGATGGGGTGGGGGGGGGGGGGTTTGAAGCCCCCTCACCCAAAAAGGGGAGGATGGAGGTGAAGACAGGGGGTGTTAGCCGTGCAGTGATCAACGCACTGAATGTGCTCTCTGCACACGGTCCCCCCTTAACCTGCGCGTGGCACACTGTGCGTGGACGTGGTTGAAACCGTTCGGCATATTGAAATTTCGGGGGAAATTTGTGGATTACGTCACGTCACCCCCGGCATGAACAATTTCTTGCTACACTTCTGGAGGTGGCCAGCCAGTTATCACCCCAGTTCATAACATATAGATCTTGACTGAGAACATTACTGGCTTGAGCACTAGACTGGGCAGCGCAGACAATAATGGACCAAGATATCAAATTATCTTGCAATAGGACGTTCCATTTTCGTTAGCATCCAGAGGATCAGGAATATTGGAGGGAATGCATGGGTGGGCACTATATAGACAAACGTCCCTATATCCTTAACATTGATAGATCGTCTGTGACTCAGCTTGTGGATCGGGATATCTTCATGGTGCAGAACACTGGTATAGTTGGTAGTTTTCCGCTGATGCAAACAAATCTACAAGAGGTCGGTCGATGCAGCAAATATCTGTTGCACTTACTTGTGGTTGCAGAGCCCAGACATGCATGGGGAGCCATTGGGAGAGCAGTGAGCACCTAAGTGAGCACCGCCAGAACGATCAGTAGAAGGCAGGAAAGGCAGGCAGCACAGCTGCCGAGACAGAACCCACCAAGGCAGGTGTATCCGCACCCACGAGCCAGAGGGGGATGCGTGTTTGGCAGTATTCATCATCGATCTAGAGTTTGCAGATTGATAACTAGTATAAACAACCAACCGTTCTTCTTGTTGTTTTGCAGGCAAAGGTGACCAGTGAGCGATGGATGGAGGTGACAAGAAAACAGATAGGGAATGACTTGATTCGGGAGTGGTTGAGTGACCCAAATGCCACGTGAGGATCCACAATTGGAGCCTAGATTGGCATTAAACGGTCGAGCGTGGCCCCGGCAGTTCTTCTGTGAGCCACTACAAGGATTGCCACCCATTGGAAATATGGAGAAGATCAAACGTGAGAGTTACTATAAGAACGGGAGAAACAGAGAAGCTCCAGCACAGACAGGTCTACCGGGAGGAGCATGTGACACTGATGAATGACCCAAGGACATTATTAAGAAGCAGAGATGAAGCTTCAGCACCATTCACTGTTTCTCGTCCTCCAGGTGAAGCCGCCGCCTTTCGACTCCAAGGGGACGAGCACCAAGGGGAAGGAACTGGCTGCGACACCCAGACAGGCAAGGCGAGAAAAGGCAGCTGTCTCACCTAAGAAGATGGAGGGTGCAGCCCCTGTCAGTGAACACCACGCACCCCGTGGGAGGCTGCAACTGACGTGCCAGAAGCAGGAAAGGGGGGGGGGGAGATTCAGGGCAGCGATTTGATGTAGCCTGAGCTCTCAGGGAACTGGCAGAAATTGCATTGTTGCCTACGCAATAATTTGGGATAAGGGTGCAGACGAGTCCATCAAAAACAACCTTCAGTTACATCTGGGGGCAAGCCGCTCGCAATGATGAGAATGCTGCGGGAACCTACAGGCGCTAGTTTGGTCAAGCACAGAAACTACCACACTACATGTATTCCCTGGATGAACGGAGGCTGGTCCACGACTGCGTTGTCATAGCATAACAATCACGGTCTTACCTCAAAAATGTCAAAAGGAATTCAAGGGGCGTCCTGAGCAACCTGGTCTTGGCTAGCTCTGGCCCCAGTGGCCCCGACATGGAAGCTGGCTTGCGTAAATTTGTTTGGTCGTGATCAGTACTGGGACTACCACTATTGCAATGATGGTCGCCCCTGTTGGTTGGCCTATGCATGTTTGTGTGGTCATAAGTACCTGTAGGGGCGAGTTGCCTTGTCACACATGTATCAAGATTTGCGATGTATTTCTCAAAAAGCTGTGAAAAAAAACAAGGGCTCATTGAGGGTTTTTTTTTTGGGGGGGGGGGGAGACATCTTGTATCAAGTTGCAGCTGCCTTGGTAATTAAGAGGCGGCCGGCAGATATTATGTGGCTGCCAAGTAAGTAGTGGCCGCCAGATAATTAAGTGACGGCCGCTACTTATCTATCTGGCAGCTACTAGTATACAGTCATAATGGACCTGATTTGCCAAAATGAATCTAAAACCTCTCCTTGCGCTTGTAAGCCATAACGTGTTGAATGTAGAGATTACGTAGAAAAATGCGTAAGAGAGGCATTTAGTTGCGAATTACTTTTGTTTAAACCCTTTTCTCAATGTAAGCAAGCCGAGTTATTTTTTTAAAGTTTGCCTAAGACAAGCCCTAACATAAATCATGATGGTTACAACAGAAAGAAACATGTAAATGATGTTTAAACGTAATTATTAGGATTTTATTTAATTACAAGTATGCAATCTTGATATTATTATCCATAATCGTTTTCTTTGTATAGCAGAACATATTTTAACAACTAAATTGAAATCAAATAGGACCTAGAAAAATAATATGTTAGTGAAGACAATCTTTGAGGAATTCCCGATCAGATGATTCTTTTAACCCATTTTTTATGTTTGTGGTATATGATTATATTCAAAATACTAATTACAAAGTAAATCCAAATAGCAACCGTTGTAGTTGAGTCTGGGCTTAAGATCAAAGAAAGCAATGCAAACAGTCTGCATTTATTATAAAGGTCTCAATATTCTTCGACTGCCATCCAGACTTACGTCTAAGGTCATAACAACATTAAAAAAAGAAGAAATTATATGATTGAGAACTAATTCTATTCCAGCAATGGCTCAAATATAGTCCAATCTCAAACCGTTATAAGTTTTAAACTATTCAGTCTTCAAGCCTTCTTGGTTTTACCGTTTTTTCCTTTGATTCAGCTAAAGACTTAACTACAACGGTGCGAACGAGGATCTCCTACCCACTGTACAGTACTGCCCCTACACACAATTAACGCATCTTCTTAAACTCTCCCAACTTTTTTAAGGTGACATAGTGTAATCACCTTGATGGAAATTCCAGCCCTTTCCAACAACGTATTATGTTAATTTTGATAAGTCCAATTATTCTATAGCACATGCATGGCAGTAAATACAATATATCTGCCAAGTTTCATCAGGGAAGTTTCATCAAGTAAACCTTTGCCACTTAGATTGATTATAACCAGTACAGGTACTTTCTGAGTATCAGTCAAAAATAAAATAGAGCCTATAACGCTCCTTGCTGTTTATTGTAAGATTATGAGCTGTAATTTTTGAACTTTTTGTTTATAATCAGCAAAAATCCAAAATCTGAAAATAAATCAGCACACACAGAAAAAGAATTTGTCTTCTTTTTTCTAATTCCAGACATTTACACAACCATCCACATGTGAATGTTGTTTTGGTGGATTAAGGGGGTCCGCTCATAAGTCCGACGCTAAGGTCCAACGCCTCATAAGTCCGAAATTTCGGACTTATGAGGCGTCGGACCTATGATGCAGAATTTATGCCTCACAAGTCCGACGCCTCATAAAAGTCCGAAATTTCGGACTTATGAGGCGTCGGAATTATGATACGGCCCCGGATTAAGGATAATTTGTAAAAAAAACCCACCAAAATGTATAAAAATTTAACAAAATAAGATCATGTTATAATAATTGGCAGTCAGCGGGAACGGAAAAGTTGAAAACTGTCACATTTCATATGCTTCACTGACAGTCTTCATAGCAATCTATGGCTGTGTCAAAACCACAAATTTTGTGAGACACTACTTTGGGTAAGTTTTGCACAATCAAGGTGTACCAGAAGAAAGTTTACTGCCGATGAGTGATGATGGTGCACTGCAGTTGAACAGCCTGCAATGAACCATTATGGAGTACATAACTACAGTGAATACTTTCGAGTAGTGTTCCTCCGAGTTTACTTAAAAAGGAATCAAATTATTAAGTCTAAAGAGAATAATTTATACACACACGAGTAACAAAGAGTGGGTGCACTCGGAAAGTAGACAAAGGTACTACTTAATCCAGAATTTATCAACCGGGTACTCTCTGCACTGCGCTTCTAAATGACTACTTAACACCCCCCTCCTCTCCCCCGAGTCATTACAGATGCACAAATTGGTTTGCAAGACTTTGCAGGATGTTCTATCGAGCCACCATACATGTAACTATTAGGGCTCTATGTCCCTAGCAAGTTTCAAGTACTGGAATTACAATGGATTTGTACACAGCTCATAAGTGATTTTTGGACGATACAGGTACATGTACATAGTAGGTTCCTGCTGCTGAGATAGTTTGGGTTCAGAAATCTGAAATTCAGTCTTAATCGACAAATTGTTAACTGCAGCTGTATTTAAGTAGTAGCTTTATCTTTAACTGAACGTACCCATTTCTGCATAGCCGCACTTCAATTGGGAAATTTGCATTTTAGTCGATTAGTCATTAGACTGTAAGAATTCTGTTAAGTACGATGTGCTTTATGTATAAGCTCAAACTGATACACATCAATTCATTCAATAACCGCTTACTGTGTTCAGCCTATGTTTTAAATACTAAATTGTTTACTTTGGTTTCATTATTACACGAGCATTCCTGTTGAAACTTTAAAAGAATTGTTAGATGCTCACATTATTTCAAAATGTACACATTAATGCGTCTTCCTAAGTAATTCTTAAATAGTCTAGTACATTAATGTATAACATTAATTTTGAATAACTCATATTTTTCATATGCCCGGACAAACTGAATACCAACGTAAGATCTAAAAAAGAAGAAGTCAAAACTCAATCCCACCGACATGCAAGAATTGGAATTGCAATTTGAAATCATAGCTTATTAAATTTCTGGTTACAATATTGAGCTTACACAACCATGCACATCACCCATATCAAAGGAATACAACAGTGTGTTATAACGCATCCGATATTAATTCTATTATTTTATTTATTTATGTACTTCCGTATTCATCATTCGGTTATTTTAATTTATTACAAAACAGTGTTCATTCTATTATTTTTGATTTAGTTTTTACGTTTCCTTACTGTCCAACTCTCACTTCATGTCTTTTTAAAAATTTACTTTCTTTAAAAGATTGCACAGTTCTAGCTACTCTATCCGATGGATGTTAGACACTTCGAGACTTTTTCCAACAGGCCACTTACAAGCATTTGAACCAACGGTGGTAGAATTCATGAAATTGTTAGCTCATATTTCTAAGATTGCCTAACTCACACGTTAATGTTCTCAAGACAAATCTGCTCAAAAGCACACCTTTGAAGTTAGTTTGAATGTCTTAATACTTAATGTCTTAATACATAGTGGGTTTCACATGGACGCTAAGGGCATTCAGTGCTACAGTGTAACAGCTGGAAAATGTACAGAGAGTTTATTACATGTTATTAATAACAATGCTATTTCTGCATTTTTCAAAAGGAAATGTGACCGCTCTGTCTAACCATCTTTCCTATCAAATTATTGAGTTTTGCCCTTTCATTTACCTAGCTTTATACTTAATGTCGTGTGTGAGAAAATGTGAAAAAGTTTACAAGCTAAATTCCATGACATCCTGCATATAAACTTATACATGTATTGATAAATTTCATTGAAATATCATCTTTCTCATCATCACAAGCTTCAAAAACTTGAGTCATTCAAGGTTTACTGTGACACATCAGGAAAAACTACTCGCAGTGTATTAAACTTGTCTTTAAGGGCATTTTTTTAGGGGATATGTACTACACGTTTTATTATAACTCCAACGTATTAGATCTACACAACACCATCAGCTTCGTGCACAAGTTATTGTCTGCTTGGTGTGAAGATGAAATATCCTAAATTCTTACATTATCTTCTTTTGTTTCAAGGGTTTTTAAGGTCCAAACACACAAAATCATCAGGGATGCCAGTGGATGATTGCTCCAAGGCCTGAAAAAATTTGACATGTGAAAGACGGCCAAATGCACTAAACGATTGCATTACACCATAAACCCAAGTAAGCTTTGAAACTTTGCATGGTGCTAGTGTAAATTAGTGGGGGTTTGTGACGACACCATGAGGAAAATCTCTTTTGAGAAGAAGTGTGGTTCTGAAAAGAACCGTGGTTCCGAAAAGAACTGGATGGTTGTAAAAGCTCGACGTTCCAATCTGTACGCTCTGATCGATCTCCTGAAGACGATTAGAGCATACCAATAGGCAGTCCAGTTTTCACAACCAATCGGTTCTTTTCAGAACCACACTTCTCCTTGAAGACATTTTCCACATGGTGTGACCACAAACCTTCACTAGTTCACCATAAACACATTGCAATATCACACGTGTACATATACACTTACACACATGTCTACGTGAACTTACAATTCATACATTTGTGTATCGAGCTGGCATGGCGATTGCCAATGAGCATAGCATGCACAATTTTTCTCTCTGGAGAGGATTTATATTTCACAAGGATTGATTTTTTCCGGCCTGTGAAGGGATAGAATGCCTGAGTTTGTTTTCTGAACTATATGAAAAAGCCTAAATTCAGGCTGCAGCCTGAAACCCGACATCCCTGAATCATGTATGGGAATACTATATGGTACAACCATTACCGGTACATGTACTTCACTTTTTAAGAACTGACATGGGTTTAAACCAAAAAAAATTACAGACAAATACACATATTTATAAAAGTTGTGCATAATGTTTGAGAGAACACAGACTTTCTCTAATGGCAGGGCATCATATATGTACGTATGGCAATATGCCACATTTTGAAGTGAATGGGGGCTGTAAAGAGACATTTTCTGGGAACAAACATAAGAAAAATGCCAAGTGTTTAAAGCAGTCTAGTAACTTTACATACGTCTATAAAATAGATGGTAAAAAGTAACTTTTGAACTAAGGTAATATGTAAACTAACGTTAACCTTTGATAACCCTCCTATGGAAACATACATTCTGTGCCAAGTTGTCCTTTCAGTCAAATAAATCAAGTGACTGTTTTCAACAGTTTAGAGCTCCCAGCCTACAGAAGCATGATTGACTCGCTGTGACTGTTTATTAACTTGATACAGCTATGCTTTGACTGCAGGTGATTGATAAGCCAGCTGTGCCTACCACTTGCCTGCTTTTGTCTGTTGACTGAATTTGACTAGTCAGAGCGCGTGCTTGAAATATGATCTGACTGTTATTGGCTAGCCTGTGTAAAAGGCATGGCGGATATCGATTTTTTTTTACTGTCTGTGACTGTTCAAACAACAGCAGGGTTAATGTCTTTTCATACCCCAATTAGAGTTGTTACAATACCCTCCTTCGTTCAAGAATGAGACCTTTTGACTCACATGCTACTGCAAATGAACAATGCAAGACTTAGAGAATTCTAGCCAAGTTAACACAGTATGTTGTTTTTGAAGAGCAAAATTATTTGTTTTGCTGTACCTTAAAACTGGCTCGTGGAAGTTTGAAGCACAAATAGTAATGGAACACATGGATACTTTAAATTAATTTTTACAAAAAAAGGTATTGGTGTTAACTTAATTATAGAACGAAATACTGAGACGACAAATCTTTGACGTATTAATGTCTGAACATGAACAATGGGGTTTTACATTTTAAGACAATAAATCACTTTTTCAGATTTTTAATGTCTGAAATAGTAACCTGTGTCTTAATGCAAACTCCATTGTTCATCTTTCAGACTATAAGTGTTTCAGACACAGTTCATAGCGATACATTTTGTATGCAGTTATGTGTGGTTCTGCGAAAAAAAGACCAGTCACATTCTCAAGAACCACACATAACTCGTGAAATTTACTGCTACAAGGCGTCACTGAAAACTTCCACTTATTGCTGACCTCAACTTAAAAAACATTCAACATTTTATCTGAATCTTACATAATAAAGAAAACAATCTTAAATCAAAATTAATTTATATCACAGGAGACACTTTTGCTTGTTATCATACATTTGTAAATTCAAATGTGGTTTGCACGCACCTACTTTAATAGGGTTTCTGGCAAACTGCCAACTCGAACCTTTCATTTTAAACATTTGGTTTTAAAACACCTTTTACCCATTAGCAACTACATTGTATTACATTGTGTTTATTTTCACTGATAGTGGTTGGGTGGTTTTCAGGCACTACAGGGAGTAATAGGCAGGGTGGTTTGGGGGCAATACAGTGACTAATGGAACAAGGCAATTTTATAAGAAAGTTGATACTTAAACCACACAAATGATACATCGATCATCTATACTTCTTTTTTTTACACGAACCAATGGTTTGTTTTGGTCGTTCACTCAATCAAGCAGAAATTTGGAAGATAGTGCTATAGTACTGCATATTAGTATAAACTCACACAACTTACTTCACACGTGCCTGCATTAGGTATGCCACAAATTTAATTCATTATTTTATCAGTACTTTTAATTATGTAATTTAAAACTTGTTTTATTTAAAGGTTGTGCTGTGTACCTTCTAGTGCAGGTTTCTTGGGTTTTAAAAAGCTGAACATCTATCGTTATGCACCTCAAAAGGAAGTTTAAATAAAACAACAAAAACTTAAACAGTAAAATGGAATAAAATCTCGCACATAACAACTGTACAGTACTGTTTTTATGCAAAACAGTAAACATACAAACAAAAAATAACGAAATAAAACTATAAATTTAAAACAAACACAAAACAAACCCTCACTCATTCTGGCCATAAAAAGGGTCCAATCATGCATGCACTAATTAAAAAAAAACCCTCCAAAAACATGATTTTCATCTTATCACACAAATGTTAATATTTGGCTTACTAATTACATGTACATGTTCTCTATAACCTTAGGTATTTTTGGGATTGAACATTTTCTACTCAACTGAACAGATGTTTTTCCTCATTCTGCAATATCTCAGTCTTTCACAGAGTGACTCAACTGCAGTTTACAAGCCAAAACGAAGTCGGACAACAAAAATTTCAAAAATGACTCTTCTTCCCTCTAACAAATTCACCTTTCATACTTGCATAATTCATAGACGTAGTATTGATCAATCTAGTTCTGTATTAAGAGTCCCCCTCATATTTGGTACAAATACCGTAACAGCATTATCGTACAACTGCAAGCCTTATATTTAGGTTCCACGTACTTTTTGATAGATCATTTTTGCTGGGTGTTTACGATTTTGTTTAGGTGTTTACAAAGGGTATATGGTAGAAGAGATAGACATTTTTCCCCATTATGTACACAGAAAAGGGGCTAAGAATGCCATTTGAAAATTGCATTGTGAAATTTTTTTTTAAATGGCACTCGAATAAACCACAAAGGGGAAAGTGACTAGTTTCGAAAAAACTAGTTTTTTTTGGGGGGGGGGGACTTTTGACTAGCACTCTTGAACAAAGACACTGACAAAATGGGGGAACCGCCAACATAGGGCTGGATAGCTCAGTTGGTAGAGCACTGGAACAGTATTCCGGAGGTTGCAGGTTCTTATCCCACACCAGTCAATTTCTTTGTTCAACTCATAACAACTACAAAACAAGAGCGACTATTACATATGTACCATGCCACCAATACAGAGGCATTTCTTATCCAATAATTCGGGACAAGCCTTGGGTTTTAAAAACCTTTGTGAGTTTATTGCATTGTATCAATTCATTTTTACCTCCCGATCCTACAGAACTTTTATCCTTCGATACATTTAAACTCAAATGACCCCATTTCACAAAGGCGACTTTTCAAAGGTTAGCATTTACAAATAAACAACTAATGGCAAATGATGCAAACCGAATCCAGTCGTAAGTAGCGCAACATTTGGGTCTCCGCTCAAGAGTTAAAAAAAATATATTGTGGAATTACTGAAGTAGGATGTGTACAAACAATTTAAGAATCACATTCCATGAGAGACATACCGGTATCCGTACATCATGAACAACACAAAGGGCGTGATCAATGTATATAAATACGTCTTACTATGGAAAAAGGGTTAAACTCTACGAATTCCCTCAATTCAATGCAAGTTTTTTGGGAAAAAGACTAATTTTGTTTGGTGTGTCAAGGTTATCAAGTTAAAATACGTCTTACATGACCTTAGTCTGTTATGATATCTACTAAGGATCACAAGTCATGAGTCATATTGAGCGCAGCGATGGGTTTCTCGAGATTCCTCCCATTAAATATCTGCAATGTGGTGAGGAAAGATTTATCTGCAATATTCCCATTGTATCATGTACTACTTGAGGGATTTTGAACAACTTCACTGGAGTTTTTTATGTAATGAAGTTGGCAGAAATACGTGTCGTTCATCAGCGACGACAACTCATAGTGGAATGATTCAGGGAAAGTTAGTCAGAATCCTGCGACCAATACTTGATACAAAGAGCCTATTGGGGATACATTATTGGGCGACTTATCCCAGATAATTACTGAGGTAACACAATACGGAGGGAAAGCTTGGGGTAGGATCAGACGGAGGTTTCACTGTCGCCGCCCAGGGTAAACTTGGGCACGTTGAAGGTGATCTCGCCGGAGATGCTGCCCGTGGGCATACGGTAGGGTATCGTGGCTCCCTCCTCATCGTCGATGGTCGGTAGTTTCTCTATGTCCGGGCTGAATTTCTCCTGCTTGAGTGGCATATTGTGCATCCGTTTCTGTCTGTTGGGGGAATAATTAGTGGGGAAAATGTGCACTTTAGTGATAGATATGTGTGGGGTTACATGTATGTGGGGAACATTTGCTCGTACCCCTGCCCTGCAAACAGGACGCTGGGAAGGGCTGATGAATTCACGCTCTGATTGGATAGATGTTGCATGACCTGTGACCTGCAAGTTAAGTCATCACGACCAAGACCCTGCAAAGTTTCAAGACTAATTCATTACTCTTTTATTCCAACTCATAGATACTTTTTTGGTTGAAAAGGGTAATAATGTAGGAATCTCTGTAAAAATGATCTGTGTTGTAAAATTTGCAATTCCGGTCACTTGCGCAGGCTCCGTTTTGAATTCACGAACGGTCAATGATTGCATTATGTGACGCTCAAAATTTGTCCACATGGTTCGCAGTGAAAAAGAAATCACATCCGCTATGGAATGTGTGCATTTCTATGAGAAAGTTTTCGGACAGCATTTTCGAGCATTGGCTAACTGCCGTCTTGAACAACTGCAGCCTGATGCTTTATACATAGGTCATGAAAGATTACCCAAGATACCATCCCCACTTCCTTCACAAGATTCTGTGAAGCGCACCAGCCCTTCCCAGCGCCCTGTTTGCAGGGCGGGGGGTACGAGTGAATAGGGAAAACAGAAAGGTGACTTTTGAAAGTAGAGAACAGTTTTGAAATAGCAAAGAAACCTCTACTGTCACGATAATTTGTTACAATGATAGCCATTCACTGCATCACATGTTGCTCTGCTGGTCCGTTGGTAATCCTTCTTCTTATCTTCAATTTATGTCTAGAACAGGGAACAGTTATGTAACAGAACTGAACTAAAGTTAACAAGTTTGATGAAGTTAGTTTCACAAAAAATATGGAGTAAAATTGTGAGAAACAACATGAATACTACATTAAAAAAAATAGGCACACTGTCCAAAGTGTACATGTATATATTTTAATAATGATAATAAAATAACTTCATGTTAATGTACCCTTCAGGAGACATTTTTTTGTCATACCTTGGGGAGACAAGGTAGATTAAGGATGTCTCCCTAATGTCACAACTCCTATTTAGAGGCAAAATTTCACCGTCGAAAATAGCCTTAATCGATTGCTCGTGGTCCAAAACATAAATGGGCGCAAGAGGGGGCTTCTTTTCCACCCCAACCCCCGGAATAGCCAAAAAAAAAAACCAAAAGAGGTGTGTACTCATACTTACTATTATTGTAATACACATTTAACAAAATGGGTGTCTGCAGGGGTGTCAATGGGGGTGGGGTTGGCAAATGTCCCCCCCCCCCACCCACCCCCGAAAAAATTATAAATTGAAAATATGCTAGAGAAAGGATTTTTGGGGGGAAAAAATGTGATTTGCCCCCCCCTAGAAAATATCCTGGCGACGCCCATGGTTAGGGGTCATGACAGTTTGAACATTTCCACCCCAACCCCCGGAATAGCCACACAAAAAAACCCAAAAGAGGTGTGTAGTCATACTTGCTATTATTGTAATACACATTTAACAAAATGGGTGTCTGCAGGGGTGTCAATGGGGGTGGGGTTGGCAAATGTTTCCCCCCCCCCCACCCACCCTCAAATAAATGATAAATTGTATTGAGAATATGCTAGAGAAAGGATTTTTGGGGGGAAAAAATGTGATTTGCCCCCCCCTAGAAAATATCCTGGCGACGCCCATGGTTAGGGGTCATGAAAGTTTGCACATTTTTGTGTACAAGTCTATGGCAATGTCTCCCAAGGGTACTATTCTCAGTAATTATTATTGTTATATTTTGTCAGAGTAACTGCTTGTGGTGCCCCTTACTCTCAAACCAAGAAATCTTTTAATGAAGTTCTCCACAAATTCAGACACTAAAAGAAACCTAACATGCTGAAAGACGAGAAATACAACTGCACCTCATGTTAATCATAAAGTATTCAAATATTCAATGCTTCATTGATTATTCAAATATTCAAATATTCTGCACAGCCATGAATACTCACGCATCCGTTTCATCCCTCCCACTATGATTTCTGTGCGCTGCCGCTGCAGCTGCGTTGTCCCTGGTGTTGCATGCTAGTGCCTTCCAAATGCCAGTCTTGGCCATCTCTTCCGAGATGTTAAGAGTTCCCGCTTCACGATTAAAGTTGACCTTGTCCACCGGTATCGTCAGGACATTGCCTCCTGCAAGCGGAAGCTGGACACGCCCCCCAACAATGGCATCCTGCAAAAAAAGAAATAATTAATACATACAAAAAAATACCTTTGAGGAAATAGTACACCAATATTGACTTCTTTCAGTGGTATAGTATCAAAAATATTGACTGCTTCTCAGTGGTATAGTATATACACATATAGACTGGCAATGAGGTCACTAGCGCACATCTATTGGCCTCCCGAGGGACTGTGGGTGACAAGAAGAGGGTTCTTCGGCCGAGGGAAATAGAACCATCTTCTGGTCACTCACAGGCCCGAGGTGGGCATAGACGTGCACTACGGACCGAATTTTGCCAGTCCATGTGTTTTATAACTCACCTCTGTCCAAAATTTAAAAAAAAGAGGAAATCTTTCAGGGTTTTATTGCTGAACTGTTTTAATTCAACGATTAACTCATAAGCATTTCAACTGTAAGCAATTCAACAATTAAAGGAACATCTAAGGTTGCGACAAAGGTGTGTGAAAGTACCTCCCTGGTTTTTGTGCGTCACGCGTGCGTGCGGAGACGCGGGGTGATAGTAAAAACTTTCACACGATTGAGTTGCTGGAATGGACCAATGAAATGCCCCGGTTGTCTGATGAATATTCATGAGGTATAGAAATAGTGAATCACACGCGATCGCGTTTCAGCCAACCAGGATAAAGAACAAGCAAGAGGGGTGTTATAATTTAAAATATTGACTGCTTCACCTGGTATATATACTCCATGCACAAGCATCTAGTAATAGACAGACAACGGTACATGACAGATAGTTGAAACACTTCTTTGTAAAGTCATGTGAAAATCAGTACAAGAGGAAAATATACCACTATTTGAAATATAAATGTGGCATAGTATAAAAAATATTACAAATATTATACCCCTCAACAGTTGTATGGATTCGTCAGTGGATAAATACCATGTAATACAAAGTAGTACAAGTGCCAATGGTTTATTGATAGGACCGACCTCACACGTGGTGGTTTTAGCCTCTTCTTCTGCAGCCTTCTTCTGGTCATGCTTGGCCCGCTTGACAATTTCCGGCATCACGTCGTCCAAATTCTCCAGCTCCCGCTGGCTGAAGACTTTCTCTATCAGCTTCCGAATTACCGCCACAGCCAATACCTGACAATCAATTAGTTTCAAAATGTGTAACTACTGTTGTTTCAAGAAAAATATTCCTTCTCAAATCCAAGTTCTGTGACAAGCAAAAGTACAGGTAGTACATTCACTTGAGTACAAGCACGAGAACATTGTCATGAGTACAAGCGTGAGTACATTCTCATGAGTACGAGCACAAGTACATTCTCATGAGTATGAGTCGAATATGAGTACATTCTCATGAGTAAGAGTACGAGTACACACTCATGAGTATGAGTATGAGTGCAAGTACATTCTCAGGCGTATGAGCAGGAATGAGATTGTCACTTAAAAAAAAACACCTGAAAATTGGATGAAAGGTCTGAAAGATGTAGATCTTTCTATACTATAAATATGGCTTTCTCTCGGATTCAAGAAGTGTGAATTCAAACAAAAGTCTAAGAAATCTCATGCCTGAGTATGAGTGTAAGTACATTCTCATGAGTACGAGTACATTCTCAAGAGTATGAGTACAAAAACATTCTCATGATTACGAGTACGAATAAGGGTACATTCTTATGAGTAAAAGTATGAGTACACTCTCATGAGTATGAGTACACTCTCATGAGTATGAGTACGAGTAGGAGTACATTTTCATGAGAACAAGCATGAGAACATTCTGATGAGTACGAGCACGAGAACATTCTCATGAATTTGAGTACCAGCACATTCTCACGAGTACGAGTACAAGAACATTCTTATGAGTATGAGTACAAATATGAGTACATTTTCACGAGTATGGGTATAAATATGAGTACATTCTCACGAGTATGAGTATGAGTATCAGTACATTCTCATGAGAACGAGAAGAGTAAAAGTACATTCTCATGAGTAAGAGTAGAGTACAAGTACATTCTAATGAGAACTAGTATGAGTACATTCTCACGAGTATGAGTACGAGTATCAGTACATTCTCATGAGAACGAGAAGAGTACAAGTACATTCTCATGAGTATGAGTACAATTACATTCTCATGAGTACGAGTAGAGTACAAGTACATTCTCGTGAGTACCAGTAGAATACAAGTACATTCTAATGAGAACTAGTATGAGTACATTCTCATGAGTATGAGTACATTCTCATGAGTACAATAAGAGTACAAGTACACTCTCTTGAGTACAAGTAGAGTACAAGTACATGTACATTCTCAAGAGTACGAGTACATTCTCATGAGTAAAACTACGAGTATATTCTCTTGAGTACAAGTAGAGTATGAGTACATTCACCTGAGTACAAGAATGGGTACATTCTAATGAGTATGATCTTGAGCTTGAGTATAAGTATAATCTCATGAGTATAATTATGAGCATAAGTACATTCTCATGAGTAGGAGCATGAGTACTGCAACTCTGACTTACCATGATAGGAAACACAAGAGCTGCATCCGTTGATTTGATGACCCATAGAATGACTAGACAAGACAGCTGGATGAACGTAAACAAATGGACCCGGCGGAGTCCCACGTTGCGCAGGTAGATGTAATCTGGTTGATGCTTTGGCGGCATCAAAAACAGCTTCAGACGATCCACAAACTGCAGTCATCATTGAAAAAAATCATTTGGAAACGAAACCAAATGCATAAGTGTTGATGTCACATGCAAAGTAACCCTCATCTAGCTCCAAGTATTTTGTCAGTTGTTTCCAACAAAATCTAACAGCTACTTGAGTAAGGAGCCTGATGAATTCAACAGGCTCCAACACCAACAACTAATGTGTTTGTTAAATGCTCCGATCAGTGTTGTGGTCGAGGGAAAGAATGTTGCATCCCTCAAGCCACTTTTTCCATCATATTATATTATCTCTCAGGCATGCAACTGGGAATTTAGAAAAAACGAGGAGACTCTGAACCATACAGGACTTTGTACAGTGTTTTTCAATTTGTAATGGCATTCATGAGAAGTGAAAACGAGGAAATCAGCGGATCTGAGGAAAAGTTGCATGCCTGATCTCTATGAAGGTCAGTCGTTCCAACAATGTTGAGAAGACATACATCTGGGACTGAGAAACGTTTCCAATTTTGTTAAAAATACTTTCAGAATGCACTCAACTCTCTATAGACTTTGTAAACAACCAAAGAAGTGGCGTCTGGATTCTACAGTCTTTCCTAGTTCAGCCCATCTCAACTTCTTTCGCAAGTCCTTTCATAAGTCCAGTCATAAGTAACAGGACAAACAATGACAAAGGAATGCTGCTTTTTTTACAGTTCATTTGAAAAGCTAGTGACGTGACTTGAGACTGAAGGACTTGATGTGATGGACTTGCAAGGACTTGTGTGGACTGGTGATGGACTAGACTACAACATGGCTCTGATCAACAAAAATGCATCGTAGAAAATATTGCCTTTGAATTTTGTTGAATTTCGTCGGAAACGCAAACCTGCACAAACTAATGCACAGAACTTCCACAAATACAATACAATGTGTTTTTTTTATCAAGCAAAGAAAAACAACATACATAGAATGTAAGAACTGAATCTAACAAGACATCAAACAACACAGTACAAAACAAACTAGAATGGAAGGAATGATCAATTTTGGGAGAAAAGAACAAACAAATAATAGGTCTAAAAAGGTTCATGCACATGTACGAGAGTCCCAATTAAAGTGGATTTAGAGGGCTCCATCATGTATATTGGATTCTGACTAAGAAAATACTGGTTATCGGATAAAAGGTAACATTCTTAGAACATTGGTTTTAGCAATTTTGAAATAAAAGATGATAACAAACGGATTCCTACCTGTACATTCGCCAATGAGGAGATACCCATGAAGAGGAACACACCATACAGCACTGGCATTGGAATTAGCTAGGAGAGAGCAAACAAGTGCGAGTGCACAATAAGCTCTGGCCGTCGTGCATGAAAATCTTGCAAGAAATGTATCAAAATGATCCCTGCCAAAGCTGAAAAATGCAACGCGGATGGCACATATGAAACCCCATACTTCAGATATAAACCTAGATATATAGCGATTTGTAATGAATACCACGTGACTATAACGAGCTTAAAGGGAATATACATCATTTGCTTTTGCTGTAATTTTCAGAAATGGATGGAATTGGGGGGTTGGAAATATATAGCAAATATAGTTACACTGACTTTTTTGAGGTTTTGGGTTCGAAAATGCTATAAAAACCCAAGAAAAACAATCATTTTCCTGTAGTCTGGTTCCCTGACTCTTTATAAGAAGAAACAGAGCAGTTTACATACATTGGGGAATTGTAAGGTCAGGGAACCAGTCTAGCTGGCTTGTACCCGTTCATAGGTGTGTAATCGATTGCAAACAAGTGCGATGGTCAATTGGGGCCAGTATTTGAAAAAAAAGCCAGTTTTTTCCAACGCTGGTCGGCCGACCAGTGTTGGAAATTGATACAAAATACCACTTTTCTTGAAAATGACAGTATACCAGGTGCCATGATTTTACAGGATGCTTTACACTGTCATTCACTAACAGTCCAGCAAGGTATTTCAAAATGATTTGGTAGTTTTCTTTTTTTATGTTTGCAAATGTTGTATTTTCCCTTTAAATATGAGAGAAACTAGACACTTTGTCAAAAGAAGCCTGGTGACGGCAGACTGTACTTTTGCTATATTTTACCTGACAACTGGTTGTAAGAGTGAACAAACAGGGTTTTAAGACATATATACATTTAGTTTTCCTATGACACCGGCCTTCAAAATATGACAAGTAAACAATCCAAACAAAACAATATGTTTTTCCAATTTAGAAAGTGGACCTTCATGAATACATGGTTATGTCAGAAAGTGAATACTGACCGAAAGAACGGACGTCATGAGTGTAGCCAAACCGATTAGGATGAATACAACCAATGCTGTCACTCGCTGCTCACTGTCAAAATAAGAAATGATAGTTTTAAGTGTGATATGTAGAAGATCCGTTAATACTTTGAGTGGGTTTTGAACCTGAGACCTTCAGAACAGTGCATTGGCGTTCTACAGAGCTTTCTAGAGCTATTTTCGGTGGCATGGGTGGCTTGTGTGTAAAGCGCTCGCCTCTCACCAAGGTGACCATGGTTCGAATCCTGGCCGCGGATCGCATGTGAGTAGAGTTGTGCGTTGGTTCTCTCCTGTGCCACGAGGGTTTTTCTCCGGGCCCTCCGGTTTTCCTCCCTCCGGAAAAATCAAACACTTTCGATCTCAGGCTGTGCTCCGTGGTCATACGTATATGGGTTGATGTGGCCGGCAGCCATAGGCGCCTTTACGTGCCAGCGGCCCGACCACGTTGTAGCCGCGTCCTTCGCAATTCAGCATACCAGCTGCGAGTAAAGATGATTAGCCTCCCAAATTATTATTATTATTATTATTATTATTATTATTTTGGTATCCTCAAACGAAGCCTCAAACCTCTATGTGGCATATTGCAAGGGATCACAACTAATGTGTCATATTGCAAGGGATCACAGGGGATCACCAAAACACAATGCTAACAGTACTATATTGGGTAATACTACCAACGTTGGAAAAATGACAATCAGGTATCACTTTTAAGGAATCTCTTTTTATAATAAATCACAAAATAAACCACAACGGGAAAACTAAAATTACCAATAATTATTGTTATATTTTATATCACAAAATGCAAGACACACTACGGTAGCTTTTCTCTTTAAAGGGCCTGTCACATTATATGCGCTCTCATAGGAGACCTTAAGGCGACCAAAAATATGTAATAAATTTAACAACCGCAGCGAGGACGCAAGAAAATGACAATTTTGACCAAAATACGCTCACGTGACGTCACTTGCGCTCTTATAAATACCACAACAAAAAGGTCAATCCGCAGTCCAGTTTCAAATTTATTCGACAACTTCATCGCAATCGAGTTACTTTCTCATGAAGACTGCATCGACTGCCTTGCGACTAGGCTGCGTCAATGCCACGTCAATGGCGCACGATTTACGCTCGCAGAGCACCCGAGTTGCATCATTACGGCGCCCTGCAAGAGCGCAGAGGTGTTGTGATTGTTTTGAGCATGTTTAAAAACTTTGGTACTCATCAGAGACCATCAAGACCCTCTGGCGCCCATCAGGCGACCTGTGTAGTTGTCGCTGCGATCTAGTAGTTGTTGTTGCGCCCCAGCCATTTTTCAAGGACGCAGTGAGAGCACATATATGCGATTGCAGACAGTGTGACTGGGCCTTAAAACACACCAGTTCAATCTTTACCACAGCTGATCTTTCAAACATACTTTGCTAGAGGTTCCAGGTAATAAACTATGCCGTAGTTAAATTTAGACACAACCCAAAAAACTTTCTGTTACCATGGATCCCAGTGGTTACCTACCGACAGCCAATCAGCTTGGGTCGTTCCCCCGGAGCCTTGCATTCCGACTCCACCTTGAGACTGCTGACGTGGTTGATGGACAGGACGGTAGCCGCTACGAACCAGGGCAAGCCCAGAATGGTGCACAGACCCAGCAACAAGCCCACGACTAGCAGGTCCAGATGGAAGCCCACTCCTTTCTGTTGGGACAAACACAAGACAAGCAAACCAGGTAAAGCTGGACCAGAGTGCACAACTCTATTCAGTTGATTCAGAGTGGTTATTCACTGGAAGTCTGTTCGTGCATCCGGTGTACACAATGGCCGCATTCTGCCTTATTTATTGGCGTTATGGAGGTAATGCTATACGTTCCAGCTCACAAGCAAAAGCCAGTAAGGCCCGTTCTAAACGCCGTGCTAGAACCTTAAGGGACCGTGACCATTCAGCCCTGGTATGAAAAGGGCCCCCCGGTACCCCGTCCGGTCCAAAGCCAGTCCGGTCTTCAGCCCAGTCTCGTCCGGTACATGGTCCTGTCTGACCAGAAGTTTTGAAGTCAGTCAGGCGCATCAATTTATTGCCCTTCAGAGAACGTCCAGAGCAGAACAATAGCAGACTTACCGGATTAAAGATAAAATCCTTCCATAATGCCTTGGTAATTTACGGTCCCATTGTACGCGAAACCGCATGGCAGGGGTTTTGATCTGTGCCGACGAAAGTGTTCTACTGTTTCGCGCTGAGAGATGAAAACCACAAGCGGGTTTCTTCTGGGATATATTACATGTGTCAATACTTGCAAACAATAGACCCGAGGATAGAGGAGTTCCTGATTAGCAACAGGACCAGTTCCTGGGCCAGTAGCTGGGACGGTACGAGAGGACTTCTTGGGAGGGGACGAGCTAACCGGGGGGCCCTTTTCATACCGGGGCTGAATGGTCACGGGCCCTAATGCATCTGATGTAACTGGCCATGTTAAAGCAGTCCAATGAACTTTCAGTGTGATCAAACTGTTTGCGACCATTTCACTCCCCGTGAAGCGGACGCGAGAGAGGGTTTTGTGAGCCTGTGCATTCCTAAAATGTTTGCCCCTATTTCAAATTAAATTGAGTTCGGCACTGCAATGGTATGGCATTTAGGACAGCGTCGTGCCACTGCCATTCGGAACAATGATAGTACAGCAGCCTTGTCACCCTAAAGGATGGTGCCATGACAAACTCAATTGGCCGAGCCAAATGCTTTTAAACGCCGTGCTATCGCCATGCCATCGTCGTGCTGAATTCAAAAAGTCAAATTAATTGAGTTCGGCACGGCAGTAGCTCGGCGTCTAGAACAGGCTTAGAGATATAGTCCATCATTTTAAATTTTTTAATTTGTTCGTTTGAAGCAACAAACGTCCTCAAAATCTAAAGAAGGGTGCTGAACAACTAACCTGATGGAGTTTCAGCTCAGCTTCAGCTGTATATTTCAATTTCGAGAAAAACAGCATTCTAGGATCTCGATTTCAAATTAAAAGTTGCTGAATCATGTTTTGAATTTGGCCTGAATTCAGCGTCCGAGACCCAATCTCACTGAGATGATTGCAGCTACGTGATGTTGCGAACTGATCCGACAAATTATAGCAACCGCGTGTGTGCGTCGTGCCAACGCTTGCGCGCTTCGCCGAATAAAAAACAAACTACTAACGAAAATTTCCAACGGTGCATCTTAAGATGCACTGTTGAACCTGAACTTCTAGACCAGTCTTTTACCTTGAGTTTGTTCTCTTTTCTGTTGACGATGACTGCTGTGATCTGTTGATCCATGAAGATCAGGATCAGTGCCAGTAAAGCCGGCAGAAACGCAGCTAGGGCCGTCCACCATGGATTCCGACCAAACGGCGGTACAAGCCAGCCATCCCGCTTCTCGGATGTGGGCTGTTGAAATGAACAAGTCATCTTAAATAAGTTTATGCCCTATGACACTCCGGCACTAGTAGGTATGCAACTGAGCAGTCAGGAAAAGAGGAAATCCCAAGCTTGACCAGATTCTATGCCAAGTTTTTCACTGTTTATTGGCAAACGAGAAAAGTAAACAAAATTCTATTCAATAAAAGCTAGTTCAGTATTTCAACTGTGCATGCGCACACTGATGTGGGTCGCAGGTCATTCGGGATAACTGGGGCAAGTTCGCGCAAGGACTATAGTTAACCAATGGTCGACTAACGCTTGCCCGAACTCTGTCTAGTCGACGATGGTTAACTACGCTAGTCGACTATTTGGAACCAACCTACTGGGGCTGGTTGCATTGCTGGTAACCATAGCCGCGCGCGTTCATAACGTACAGCAGGGAGCCAGGATCCAGACTTTTGCAATGACATTTTGACCAGCGTTCGACTAGAGACGTTCGCACTTTGCTATTAGTGCGCAGGCGTAAGGTACGTCACAAATCAACCACTAGTCGACTAATGGTCCTTGCCCGAACTTGGCCCTGGATGCTCATCGAAGGCGCACGAACGCGCAGGGAGATGGTCGCACAATGCTCGCGCGTTAATTACTAGCAAATAGGCCTTTGTGTAACATCGCAGTTGCAAGACGCTTGATGTCAGCCAGTTTGTCCCGAATGACCTTTGACCTGGACTACTTCATCAAGATACTATAGGGTGCACGCCTGTAAATAGGCCAAAAATCCGTCCGCCGAGCTCATGAATAAAAGTTATACCCTCAAAATATTCTATATTAGAGAGTTTTGAGAGCCATAAAATTGGGGAATTGAAGAGATATGGTAATGAACCTCTGGCCCGGACTTGGGGCTTCCAATTCTGAGCATTTTGGATGCTATTGGGCTCGAAAGTGGCGCTATTTTGCCATGTTGTGGAGGGATCGTTTTTCAAGATGGCTACTTTTCCGCTTTGGGGAAAATAGGGGTCGTCTTCTTTGGGTGAGAATATCTCGAAAAGTCAATGGTCAACCCACCAAAAAATGAAAAGAAAATGAAAGATGACACATTGATCATCATTTTTCTGTGCAGCTTGAATACCTGTGAGAGTTCTGAGTATTTTTAAAAGAATTTTGAAGTATGCGCATTTAGCACTAGTGTCTATGGGATTTTTTTTTGCAGGGTTGCATCCCAAACTGGCTTATTGATTAACAATGGCTATTCACTGAAAGTCTTTTCATGCATCTGTGTTCATGATGGGCTGGATTTTGCCTATCCGTCGGCTTTACAGGATACTCCTTTAACCCCTTGACGCCGGTATTGTTCGGCCACGGACAGCTGCACATTGGGTGGAATGTGTACGTGCAGGCATTCAGCCGTTGTCTATGAATGGAGCTATGCAGCAGGAATGCGGCAATAGCAGTACCCCGGCTTATCGGCTAGAGCCGTCAGCTGGTGTTAAGCTTGCATTGTCCAGCTCACAAGTGACAGTCTGTGAGTCAGTCAGTAAAGCAGTCAGTCAGTAACATAGGTACAAAAAAGAAATATAAGCTGGCCCTCTCTGGGACCAGCAAAAAGAGAAAATCAGCTGATCCAAAGAAAAATGCATTCCTGACTATGGTGACTGTTTGTGCTCACAAGACAAAAAAGAAATAAGTACAATGATGAAAAAAAGAAAAAGGCTTTTCTTGAGAAATAAGATATTTTGCAAGCTCCTTTTGGCTTGATTCCACAACATGTCAAAAAGTATGCTCTGCCCGTCGTCAGGAGAATGAGGGATTCCAACGATGATGCGATGTTATAAGGATGGGTGCGGTGAGGCGTGAGAAGGATGCAAACTGGTGAAGCTCAGACTCAATGAACACAAAGCCCATGGCAGGAAGGGAGACTTCGAGAAATCTTCCATCGTCAAACACTCCCACACAGAGGACCGATTGATCAACTGGAGCCAAGCAGAACTACTCACTAGCATCGACCGCTGGTACCCCCGACGCATCAGAGAAGCCATCAAGATCATCAAACATGACACTGTTCCCCAAGACATCGGTTTCCACATCAGTGACATCTGGCGCCCCATCCTCAAGTCCAAGTCCGATGGGTCTCCTATACCCTAGGACAACTTAGGTTCAGTCCTCGCCTATGGGTCACCTATACCCTGAGCTCCTTCCCCTTTGCCCCCTCACTGTGTACTGACACGCTCCAGTGATCATCCAGCATCCTTCAGTCAACTTGCATCCTTCTCAGCTTCACTGGTTTCGAGCTTCACCAGTTTGCATCCTTCTCACGCCTCACCGCACCCATCCTTATAACATTGCATCATCGTTGGAATCCCTCATTCTCCTGGCAACGGGCAGAGCATACTATTCGAAACGTCGAGTCCCTCCGGTTGTTTTCAGAACCACACATACTCACAAAAGAGATTTATTCACATGGTGCTACCGCAAACTTATCTTGTCTTAAGGGTAGTAACTGTGTATCACTTTGAGACTTTGGTATAAAGCGCTAAACATGCACCACATTATTAATACCTGGGACCAATTTTAAAGGGAAAATACAACATTTGCAAACATCAAAAAATAAAACTACCAAATCATTTTGAAATACCTTGCTGAACTGTTGACAGTGAATGAAAGTGTAAAGCATCCTGTAAAATCATGGCACCTGGTATACTGTCACTTTCAAGAAAAGTGGTATTTTTGTATCAATTTCCAACGCTGGTCGGCCGAAAAAAATACTGGCCCCAATGGACCATCGCACTTGTTTGCAATCGATTACACACCTATGAACGGGTACAAGCCAGCTAGACTGGTTCCCTGACCTTACAATTCCCCAATGTATGTAAACTGCTCTGTTTCTTCTTATATGGAGTCAGGGAACCAGACTACAGGAAAATGATTGTTTTTCTTGGTTTTTATAGCATTTTCGAACCCAAAGTGTAACTATATTTGCTATATATTTCCAACCCCCAAATTCCATCCATTTCTGAAAATTACAGCAAAAGCAAATGATGTATATTCCCTTTAAACTGAATTTGCACAAACAACAAAAATCTACTACTGACTACTAATGTTGGAAGAACCTTTGTAGAGAATGTCCTACCTGGAAGGTGCTTGGGACCTCAAGCTTTGGTGTGTTGACCCCGAACAGAATATCCACACCTATCATTACCACAACAGCCAAGAATACTGAAAAATCACTGACTGTAGTGCGCACCTGTGTAAGGAGAATAAAACACAATGTGTTTACAGTACACACCAATGCTTTTCACTGCTATTCATTAGGCCGCTGTGAAATTTTAATGTTATCAACCCTGTACCCGATTTCACGAAGCGCTGCAACGCGTCGCAACTCAAGTTACGACGTGTAACACGTCGCAACTCGCGACGCGTTGTATCGTCCATTTCACGAAAGTTGCGATGTGTTGAACGGGTGGTAAATTCCTTGACAACGGCTTAAAACACGTCGCAAGTTACGACGTGTCTAGTGGTCATCGCAAAATAAGAAGAGTCTCTTTCTTAGCCAGTTTAATGTCATAAACATGACAAAAACGAGATTATAATACCGAGGCAATGTGTGTAAAGTTGTAAATAGAAAATTCATTGAATAATTATGAATTAGACTGGAATGTTGCAGTTGAAATTTCAAAGTAGCTAAACAGTCCACTGAGAGCTTGTTTTCATTCAAAATTGCATCGCACGGCCACCATTTTGTTAAACGTTTTACCAAATTTCGAGCTGAGATCCGATGACTCTTTGTTGATTATCAGACGACTATTTACTCTACGCTGACTAAATACATAAAACAGTCAACAGTCACCGAGTTGTGCTATAAATACACCTACCACGCATCGCACTTACAACGTGTTTTGTGAAATGGATCGCAGGACGCGTCGCAGCTGCGACGCATCGTAGAGATACGACGCGTCGCATCGCTGCGCTGCATCGTAAGTTACGAAAAGTTTCATGAAATCGGGTGCAGGCCTCACAGTGCCCCTTTTCATATAGGTTTTTTTTAAAGGGGCTTCCAAAATCAAAATTAAGGTTTTGAAAGGTTTTCCAATAAAGGCATTTGCATGGGCGTCACGAGGGGGGGCAAGGGGGGGCACTTGCCCCCCCCTGGAAAAGCCAAAAAAAAAAAAAAAAAAGGAAGGGAAAAAAAAGAAGAAAAAAAAGAAAAGAAAAAGAGGCGCGAAGACAAAGTGGTGTAAATTTAATGAGTTGGGGGGGGGGAAAATGTCCCTGCCCCCCTCTAAAACTGATAAATCGAGAATGTGTTAAGAAATAAAAGCATTTTTTGGCAAATTTTTTTTTTGCCCCCCTCTAGAAAAAATCCTGGCGACGCCCATGGGCATTTGTAGGTTTTTAGGATGCAAAACCGTGCAATTATGAAAAAAGGTTAATAACGTACATAGCACAAATAATTAACGATGTTTTCAAACCTATTTAATTTACAAAACCTTAAAAGCACACAGTGCTTTGATTACATGTGGGGTACACGTAGTTAAGTTTTTACTTTTTTTCAGTGACAGCCCGCTATTTGTTATGTCAATCATTGTTGATTTACAATGTATCATGTTAACGTTTAAACGTTTTTAAAAATATTTGCTACATGTTTACAAAATTTAACGCAAATTCACATATTCAGTCTCCCCAACTCTTCCCTTGTGACCGTATTTGTGCACAGAGTGAATATGAAGTTTTCAAATACAATACGATTTGCGAGCATAAATCTTTGTGCACGGAGAGCAAATAATACACAGGGTGGATAAAAAAATGAAACCGAGATATTATTGCCAATTGGAACAGAAGTACGGCACATGTGAATCAAAGGGAGATATCCTCTGTTAGGGTTGAATCTCCTCTTTAAAATGACACCCTGATCATGTCATTACATTCACGGTTGACTGAGCAGTGACCAATTTTACGAAAGGGTCTATTTAGAGAATTGCGCCACTTTTCAATTGTGGTTTTTGTGGGGTCATTTGTCACAGAGTGAAAGGCTATGGTTGCCAATCAAGGCAGGTGGGAAAAAAAAGAAAGAAATTTCACCATGAAAAGTAGCGCAATTCTCTAAATAGACCCTTTCATAAAATTGGTCACTGCTCAGTCAACTGTGAATGTAATGACATGATCAGGGTGTCATTTTAAAGAGGAGATTCAACCCTAACAGAGGATATCTCCCTTTGATTCACATGTGCCCTACTTCTGTTCCAATTAGCAATAATATCTCGGTTTCGGTTTTTTTATCCACCCTGTATATTGACTCAATATGAAACCTATATACCTGTATCAGATAACATAATGGGCATTGTTTTAATTAATGTCCACTTAATTCTGCAATCAAACTTGTTAAGCAGCCAAATTAGTCTTTAATGTCAGAGGAGTAGACTTATGTTGTCTTATGCGACACAAGCCTAAACAGCAAGATAAACTTTACATTGACAACATTCAGTTGTTAAGGGATTAAAAGCTACGACTCACAATCGTTGGAAAAAATGGTGTATTGCGTGACTTTTTCAAGCTGAATGCGATTGTGAATGTGCCCAGCATGAGGAGGACCGACATCAGAAACACATCGTTCTTTGGCACATGATGCCCACAAAAGTTGCCTATTGTTTCGCCGTCGAGCTTTTCGCAGTCTTTGATTTCTTTGTCCAGCCAATCCGTAGTGGTGTTCCCTATCACGCAGTCGCACTCGTACGTAACGTTATCGTTGGGCCATCTACAAACAATCACAGAGGAGGATTAGCGATTACAGTTCGATCAAGTGATAAGCAGTGATATACATGTACCGGTAGTCCAGTCCATCGCAAGGCCATCGTAAGTCTGGTCACCAAGTACAGGATGGTCAAAAAAAAAATCACTTTTTCAGATGCAGATTTCCCAAAATCCGGGAGACACGTTGAAATTGTGTCAAGATATTTCTGGATTAAAAGATCTGGGTGGGGTATGGTGAAAACGGCGTTAAAAATAAAGCCTAAACTAAGAAATGGCAGCCATTTACAGAAATATGGTCAAAAACCAGTTTGTCCACACGCGTGTATGAGATATCGTCTTAGTTATTGCAGTTCTTTGTGCATTTGAGCTCTAGTTTTGACCATGTCTCAAAGATTCGCGTGTGGACAAACTGGTTTTGACCATTTTTCTGTTTAATTTAGACCTTTTTTTTTCAATGCTATTTTCACCATATACTACCAAGATCTTGTTGTTTAGAAATATCTTAAAACAATTTAAAGATGTCTCCCCAATTTTGAGAAATCTGCATCTGAAGAAGTGTACATTTTGTTTGGAGCACCCTGTACATCTTTCACTAGTCCGGTCACTCGTAACAAGGGATGAACAATGGGCCTTCTTGAGCAAATGACCCAAGTTTGATAGGTGTACCTATCAGTGCCTATGGGCCGTTCCCCATGGCAAGTCCGAAGACTAAAATGGTGTAGTGCCCTCCTTAACCCAATCGTTTGTATCACCATTTAGCTTCAAACCAAGACTGCACAATTTTGGATTCCTGATCATAAGAAATGCAAAGATTTACATGTATGCATAACAGAATAATAGTAATTGTCAGCGCCACTCAACTAGCTGCTTATACTCAGCATGAGGGCATAAATGTGTAGTTAAGATTTGACATGTGCAATTGGACCTTGGACATTTGGACATCTTGGTTTGCAGTGCTGCCCTGCCGCTGCCACCCACATAATATAGGGTGGGCCAAAAAAAGGTTAACTTTTTAGACCCAATATTTCTCAAAATTGGGGAGACATGTTGAAATTGTTTCAAGAGATTCCTAAACTATAAGATCTTGGTGGTATAAGATCGAGGCACCCTACTATTCCAAACTGCCCCCGGTTTTCAAGAACTCTTTATTGCCGATCATCACAAGGCACTCCAACATTGAAAACGGCACGGATTTAACAACAAGCAACAAGGAAAAATGTTTTCCTTTGAAAACAAAAATGGTAACATCTTTATGTGAAGGTCTCTTCTGAAATGTCTTGCAAGACTGTCTTGGGAGTAAAGCACCTTGTTTAAAGCTACATGAGATCTTTTTTTTTCGTGTGCATTCCTTTCCTTTGATGCAACAAAACTGCTCAAAGTCTTAAAAACGGTGCACAACAACTAACCTGTTGAAGTTTAAGCGCAGTGGATTCTATAAAATTTGAGAAAATAGAGAAAAGATTTTGGGGTCTTGTAACTGGTTTGTTTCTGATGCACTTTAAGAAAAGTGTCCGTGGGCACATTTTCTTAAACCACCTTCAATGATTATTTTCTTCCGAGAGATACCATTACAGGCAGAATAATTTTACAGGGTATTTGGTACCAGTGCTATCTTCACGTTGCACACGGATCTTCTCGTTAAATTGGTGGGCACATTTCCAGGTACAGTGAAACGCTGCTTATAACAAAAAACGCGAAATCCACAGAAATTGTTCGTAACAGCGATCATTCGGTATAACGATTTTAAGCTGCCGGTGCTCCGGTACTCACTTTTCAATACATAGCGCCCTTCAGAACTTCACCCTGCATGCACTGGTAGTTACTGAAAGACGACTTTGAATACATGCCAACTATTGAATCATGTAATTACACAGTTTTTGAGCTTACTACCTACAGCAATGGGTGGCTTTCCCCTTATTTTTCCTTGGGGAAATAATAGCCACTTGTCACTTTTCTGTTGACTTGTTCAACAACAATTTTCGGTACATTTTGTACACAAAAATCGGGCGCCAAAGACGATGTTCAGTATAGCTGAATGTTTGTTATAGCAGCATTCGGTACAGCGACGTTCCACTATACATGCAAATGTATCCTACCTGCCTTATACACATTAAAATATGCAAAAAGTCCAAATGATGCATACCTTGCGACTGGGTTTGTTTCATATATATTAATGAGTTTGTGGATGGCTTCATAGATGAAGATGAAGGAGATGAGACTGGAGAAACTCTCCTCAGTGAAGCGGGTGAAGTATTTGACCATCGCGCTGGCGTCACATGCAACCAAGATGATGACCATCAGGGTTGTCCACAGGCCGATCCAAAACCGAAACGACAAGTAGTCCAGATCATTGGACCTAACAAGGAAAATCATCAATGTATATGAACGTGTTATCGTAGCTGGCTATAGCAAAAGTACACTGGTCCAGAGTGCTGTACAATTTTGAATAATTCAATTCGTGATTATTCACACTTGGATTTGATCGAATAATCAAATATTTGAAATGCACTCAACAAGTCTTACATGTGCCATGAGCAAGCCTAACTAGAGTGTGCTGGTCTGAAATTATATGTGCTGTCTCTTTGGGATTTGCGTGGGCCTGTTGCAAATGACACTGATTATCATGTACTCGATGACACATTTTTATCCAGGTAGCAGACTTGCTGATATTTGTATGATTTTAAAGATGCAATTACAGCTTATATTGCTCAAGGAAGTAACTGCCGACCAAAATGTAGCATTTGACAAACAATGATACCATGCAACTTATATGAAATAACAACATGGATGATTTTCTTCATCTTTTAACATTTTGTGAACATTAGAATCAGAAAAATGCCATTGGGATATTCGGTGGATAATCAGACATTCATATTTTCGGTATATGCAGCACAACCCTACTGGTCTGATGGTTTACTTTATTAATCATCAACCGATTTAATTCTTTCTAGTAATGAAACCAAGTGTACTTCATAAGTGCCCAAGCACTGTAGCTCGGAAACCTGAAGAAACTTACGGAAATTAAAGAAATGTTCAGTTTTAGAGGTTGTAGGAAACCTCGGGAGGATAATCCAAGGAAACTCAAATGGTTGGCGAGGAAAGGACCACTACGCCAACCTGACTTCCCATCTATTCTCAAGGGTATGTAGATTCAAATCCTGACTGGGATCATAGTGCTTGTGTTCTCGAGCAAGGCACTTTACTTAAACTGCCTCTCTCCCCCCAGGAGTACAAATGGGTACCTGTAAAATGTACGGAGCATATTGCGCTCATCTCTTACTGCTGCATAATACAGGCCTATTCAACCCCAACTCTAAAAACTACAATGATAGCATCACTTTGAAATTCAGTGCAAGACTTAATAACATCTAGGTTCTCAACATTATTAACCCTAACCCCCTAGGCCTTTTTGCTAGCAACCATCCTCAATCCTCCCAAATTTTACAACAGCGCCTAAATTCTTCAAAGTTTTCAGACAGTCCTGCCTCAAAATGTATTCATCCTCAATCCTCCAAAATCCTCCTCATCCAAAAATGTTGCACTTATGTTCAAATGAAGGGTACCCAGCCCCTCAATCCTTCAAAATCGTCAGAGAGTCCTGCCTCAAAATACCATTCAGCCCCAATTCTCCAAAATCCTTTTCTGAAAAAATACCATTCAGCCTCAATCCTCCAATGAAATCCTTATCTAAAAAAATACCATTCAGCCTCAATCCTCCAAAATCCTCCAAAACCACAAGGAGGATTTTGGAGGATTGAGGAGGGTTAGGGTTTATGACAAAGTAAAAAAAAAAGCAACGACAGTTACTTAAACAAATATACAAACTGTGGATTTGAACACTTACCTGCAGAAGCCGATCAGGATTTTCTCGTAGATCAGAATGGGACCTGTGCTGCCGAGGATGGTCAGCGGCTGGCCTGAGAACAGCGCGAAGCCCACTCCACAAATGGCTGACCCAAGGAGACCCTCTAGTGTGGCCTGTGAAGCAAAGGACAGTTACTTTAAATATGGGACCATATATTTGACTCATTTTGATGGGCAACAGTTGTCTCTACAATGCTTCGAGATAAAAGGCATGCACATACTGCATTGAGCTCCTGGAAGTAGTGCTATGCATTTTTGAATAATAAAGTATTTGATTATTCGAACTCGGGTTTGGTCGAATATTCGAATCTTCGAAATGTTCCTCCAAACAAGTTCATCTACATTTTTCCCACAACACAGCTAGCACACAGACATGGCCTTTACTCACTGACTCTGTTTTAGTTTGCAAGAATAAAATCAGCAAGCAGCACTTTGACGATTGAACCCTCCGCAGAGGAATTTTAAAAATTACTCCGACATTGTTTAGTCAAAATTTTTTATATTTCACAAGTTCCCCTTTCACACATAGCCAAATAACGTGGTGAGAGGCCCTTTAGCTTTGGTCGAAATATTAAAAACTGAAAATCCTAGCCAATAGCAGCCCCTCCAACAAGTACCATATAATAAAATTTCAGTGAGTCTAGCCGGCCTCGCCGCAGGGATTGCATAATTGATCGTCCTTATCAACCCAAAAAGCTTGTTTAACATGTTTCCCCAATCTCCGACCTCAAATAGGACCCCAGAATGACACAAGCTACATGGTAGTGTGGCTGACACCCCATTCAAACGTGTACAACAAAATACTGTACAACAGTGGAACCGTGTGTGTAGAAGTGTACGTACCAAATATCCTTTTGGTCCCCAGGCACTGCGTCTTTTGTTGAAACGGTCCTTGAACTTACGGTTATGTGATTAGTCTATATGAGTGTGTTCTATTACAGGGACCGCGGGAAACACAAAGCATTGTCCTCAGGAGTATAGTAAAACACGACTAAATGAATTGTAAAGAGCAGGGCTAAATATACAGTGGTTTTTTAAACATACCATCAGATTGTCTGTAGCTTCACCCAGTAGCCCACCAAACGTAATGACGGGGGTGATGCAAGCAAAGTACATGAAGAAGATGGAGGCGACGCATTGTAGATGTAAGGAATCCCGATAGTCGCTCAGGTAATGCGGAAGTCTACGTCTCACGTCGGCGACAAGCCCACCAAATGGTCTGAAAGACAAATAACGAGGTAAAGACAAGCCTAGTAAAGCTGGCCGCAGAGCGCACAATATTCCATTCAATCAATGATTCTTTTCAGGCATTTAGCCTAAACAACGGGCAGAGTTTTGCCCATTCATTGGCATTAATGGGTCAAGGTGAGACTTAAGCAAGTCTAATCTACAATAGGTCTTGTTCAAATGACGTCATTTCCGACAGACCATCCACGTGCATCGGCATTTTGAGCGTCAACTTGCATAACACGCATCGACTGCGTCGTATTTGAATACATTTCGAGCAACAAGCGCGCGTGTTTGGAACATTTTCAACACTGCGTAATGCGTGCTTGATTGTGTAAAATACGCAGTTGCAGTTCTCCTACAGAGATGGCCGTCATTGAGCGAGCCCTACTGAAAGTCAGTCAGTGAGACAGGTACAAAGGGGACTTTAGGCCATACATCACCCAAAGAAAATCTTTGAGCTTCACTAGACTATTCCAGGCCCTTTCTGGCAAAACTGACAAACATGTTGTACATGTAAAAGCAGAAACAGTTTTGGTCTATGCTCAGACAAAATCTAAGTACAAATCACAACCTGTTGAGATTCAATTAAAATTGTGCTAATTCATTTTTTGTTTTACAGGGGCCATGAGATGAGTTTTTGCTTAGGCATGTTCGGGACACATTTTGTGCAACTTTCAACTCTTAAATGTATGAAAACAATTTGACATCTCTTTTTGGTTAATTGTATTGAAAAGTGCACTTCTTTAAACATTAACAATTTTCCATGCTTTTCTGCAAAACTTAGGGCGCTGTTGCTGTGATGTCATTTCAGGAAGACGATGTTCAGTTAAGGGGTTTTCTGTTCAAATTGCTCATTGAAACATTTGTGAGAAAAGTTTGCTCACTGGCTTACTGCCAAGTACTGACACAACGAATCACCAAAGAAAAGAACATTTACAACAGCAAAATATCCAAACTTATGGCAACCTTTGGTGCTGAAATAGCTGTAACATTGAGGTTTCTGCGTGAAATGACATCACACTTTTGCTATTAAAACAATATATATGGAAATTCGCACTAGCAAAAACAAACAAAAAGGCACCAAAAAACCCTTGAAAATGGTGAAATGAAAATTAATAATAAGGTTGGATGGGACACAAAGGTGCATTTTCAAAGATTGCATTAAAAAAATTACATTGCGTGAGTGCTATAAGTAACATTATTTTTCCCATGCTGGAATTATGGAGGCTTCACACGCACACAAAAAAACCCCATAGTTTTACACCGATTATCGTACTGGAGTGGAGTTTTTCTACTTAGGAAAAGTACTCAAGAACAAGTATGCTACGTATCAATACTTCAAACACTTGAGATGTAGTCAAGTTCAAGTATTGTATTACTGATTGATTTTAGTTGCAGCTAAAAACGACTAATGTTTCACTGAGTGTTAACCGTTACCTTCCCGTGAAATCCAGCCCTTCGTGTTTCTTCTCCTCCTCGATTGCCTCTACGTGGCCGTTGAGCGGCGCGACGCTGTTCAGCCGATGGGATACAGGGGGTGCCGTTTTCGGTGGCTCGATGCGAATATCAGGATCCCACGCACCTGCGTTCAACCACACAATAGTGCAAGGTTAATTAGGATGGCTTTTTAACATCCTTTTTTTCAGAATTTTCCTCATATTCCTCACAGGGAGTTTAGTCCCCTTACTATCTTTCAACCAAGTATGTTTTTCAACAATAATTACGCCAGTTACTTTTCGGATAGCTACAAATGATGGACTACAGCTTTAATGGGTCTATCTATTATGAAATGCAGAGCCATGAAATGGACCGATCCATGACGATTGGACCAATCACTGCCGAGATTAATGTCCGATATGTGTTCACTCACCAGGGGGTAAGACTGTGACCTGGTCCATGAACTCATCGATCCCGGCCAGCAGATCCTCCACCGTCTTGGCCTTGTAGGCCACACCGTGGAAGACCTCATCCGACATGAGCGTGGCAATGCAGCGGCCGATCTCATGATACCTGGTCTCCTCCTCGCAGTGCGGTCCCAGCATGATGAAGAGGAACCTGGTAGGGATAGGGACCTCCGTCAGGTCCTCTAGGAGGACTGACTGGGCCAGCCGGACAAACGCTATGATGGGACGAGACAGGAAATCCACCTCGCCTACCAGGACGTTGGAGGCCTCGGCACCGGCGGGGATCTTACGCATGAAGTTGCTTTTCGCCTGCAGGATACAGACCAATACAGGTCAAGTACCGTTCATGTGCATTCACTGAGCTTCTAAACAAATCCATTGTTAAGCAATATACATAGAGTGTGTGGCCTAGTGGTTAGGGTTCGTGACTCATGATCAGAGGGTTCGGGGTTGGACTCCAGCTGCTGGTCATATGTTGTGTCTTTGGGCAAGCCACTTCACCCCCACTTGCCCCTCTCCACCCAGGAGTATAAATGGGTACCGGCATTAGCTGGGGAGTAACCTGCGATGGACTAGCATCCCATCCAGGGGGAATAAAAATATTCTCAGTCGTTTCATGCTACTGAAACCGGAGATAAACGCTGGCCTGATGAGCCACATTGGCTGGCGACAGACTTTTTTTTACTACATTAAATAACAAGAGAGCTAACTCTTCATAATATAATGTAGCCTGCTGAACACATCCCTGTTTGTGTACAAATCTCCAGAAAACTCTCTGATATAGCAGCAGAAACCACAACCAAACCATCTGTGTTCATATCCTCATGAAAACAACTCTTTATTTTCCTTTTTCCACCACAAAAAAAATAAAAAAATTTGTTGTACAAGTGCAACACCCAATATTAAATTTACACCTCCCTGATGCAAATTCTATCCTATTAATAGTTTGGTTGCAGTGCCCACTACTATATATCAGATTTGAACCTGCCATGTCAAGCCCAGCAAGCTTGGTGGCCAAGTGGTAAGACCAGTTTTTGCAGCAGCTCGAGATCAGCGCATTCTAATCTCTACCTTCACATGTACCCATTTATACTCCTGGGTGGAAAGGGGCAATTGCAGTAAACAGGCATGCAACTGGGAATTTAGAAAAAAACGAGGAAACTCCAAACCACACCAGACTTTGTACAGTATTTTTTTAATTTGTAATGACATTCATAAGCAGTAAATAACGAGGAAATCAGCGGATCCAAGGAAAAGTTGCATGCCTGAGTAAAGTGTCTTGCCCAAGAACACAAGCACCATGTTCACTGTCAAGAGTTCGAACCCAAGTATCGCAGCACGCGAGTTGAACACGGTAACCATTGGACCACAGCGCTCCAATTTACATCTCCCCAGCACATATTCCATCTTGTAAATAGTTCAGTTACACAGAATTATCTTGTATTATTACCCTCATGCTTGTGGCACTGGCTACTTTTGGTAGATTGCTCGTCGATGCAGTGCTCTCCTTCCTTGAACCTGTGTCTTCGTTGCTGTCTACAGACAGGTGGGTGCCCGAGTTATGATGGTGTAAGAAGTTGGGCGTTGAGGCCGCTGTGGACTGCATATGGGCAGCTGAAGAAAAAGTATTGTTCAGTATTGAAAAAAATAGCCAACCGAAAATTATATTTATAATTGGTCTTTCCACAACCCTCAAGGCCGGTCATACTCGGCGCAAAAGCAAATGCTAACCCGAATTTGTGATGTTATATCAAGTTTTTGCTTTAAGTTGAACAATGTGCAGCGAATGTTTCGTGATGTCAAATTCGCTTTGCATTCACTGAAACTAATGAACCACTCAACTGTGGAGTTCTTCTGCAGATTAATATGAACTCGATTTCTGCAGATTCAATGTAAGTCCAGTCTGTATGGTTGCAGATCTAGCACATGTATGCATTTTGGAATTTTTATGCGCACAATGAGCAGGGGTAATAATCAATGAATTCTCATTGGAACATGTGTGTGGAAAAACTGCATTTTATGAGCAAAATGTTCTCAAGGCATGTGAAACAAAAAGCATTGTTGTCTCTGTCACACTACGGTATTTACCAAACAAATGTAGCTTTAGTTCCAACAGACTTTGTGAGGCTACTGTGACTGACCAGTAAGCCATCTTGAAATATGTACACAATGTAAAGGCCCTATGAAATATTACTTTATCAGCACTATTATTCCATTAGCACCTGTATATTATCACATGAACATTGTATTACATAGCATTTACTCTGTGATAAAATCCATAAAACCATGAAGTGCTTGGGGGTTTCAGGCGGTTTCAGGCGGTACAGGGAATAACAGGCAGGTCAGGTTGGGGCAGTATAGGGACAAATGTGTTAAAACCACTTAAGAAGTTACATACAAGTAAATACCAATTCTCATCAATTGTCTGAAAATTGCAATAATTAGATAACATTTCAGAACCAAAAAAATGCACACGCATACCTTCATGTGTACATGCATATAAATAAAAATCATCAAGTTTTTTTTTTAAGCGGTATGTAATGTGATGCCAGTATTTAGAAACATCCACACATTGCTTACAGCACACAGCTTTCTGAAATTTGTAAAAAAAATAATTAAGAATTGGCAAATGAAAACATTTTGAGAAGACTGATGAGCCCACCACATGAGAAATACGACAGCCATACTAAAAAAAACACAGCGCGAAAATATTTCGATAAAAAATATCCCAGGAGTTGCTCAAACTGATATTGAAGAAAGTGCAAGCAAGTGAAAGGTACATTGTATTGGGTGATGATTTGTCCATTGCAGGGAACAAAGAAGTCGCGATGATTTTTCTGAGTACAGAGGCGAGATAGGATCCCTGACCGAGGACCGTCAGTCCCAGAAAGATTTGTACTTCTAAACAGTTGTGATAATGTATTAATGTATGTATTCAGTATCAAACCATCCATACTCAAGTCGACTCACAAGGTATTCAAATGAACTGTGACAAAAAGACCATTTCACACTATCGTCTTTATCTTAATACCCTTGTTGAAATCAACACAGGTCTACCTCAAGAGGAACCTGGTCCCATCAAACACTGATTACGCAACGGATACGTTCACACTTCAGGCCTTTTCACACCAGAGCCTCTCAGGCCGGGTTGAACACAACCCGGGATGAACCCGACCTGGGATGAACTCGACCCGGGATGAACTCGACCCGGGATGAACTCGACCCGGGATGAACTCAACCCTGGGCGAACCCAGTGCCACCCCAGGTTGGGTTTTTTTATTTTTAAACCCTGCGTTCAACCCCGCATCGTTTCACACTTGTTTCGCTCGGTTACTACCGTTTTGAACCCTGGCTAGAGTAGAAGCCATGTTGGATCCTTGCTAGTGTGAGCCCTTTTAGGGTTAATGGGCTAAGGAATCAGGTAATGCAAATAGGGGGAACCCCCCCAAAAAATTGACTTTCATCTGAAGGAATAGGGTCCAAGCACTATGGACTAACTATCTTCACCTACATTTACATATGTACGGTACATGTAGGCTTTCATCAGTCTTTGGCAGTGAACAGGACTGGTGATTATGAAGAGAATGCACAAAAAAGCTGTGACACAAGCTAATGAATGCATCATGGATAATTTCACGGCTAATTCAAATGACAAAGTAGAGAAAGAGATAATTACTTGGTAATGAGATATGTGTACCGGTACATGTACATTTGACAGATTAAAAGATTGGATCAAAAGGCCACATAGTGAGATGCATGTACTTGCAGCATGGAGGAACAGGCGCTTGCCGTAAAAGAAAGGCTCATACGACATGTACAACGGATTTCAAGTGAGAAAGTGAATAGACTAAAGACAGGCCACATATATATTTGAATAAGGACGTACATTTACATAAAAGCCGCATTTTATGCCCATTCCATGCAATATGTACTGTCCAAATTATGTGAAATAAATACATAGCCTACAACTTGGAGCTATTGTACAGTGGGAAACATACAACATGTGCATGTACCGGTATTTACCGGTATTGTCTATATTCATCCTTTCAAATTCTTAAAGAATTTTTGCTTTTGATTTTGTCGATGAAAGAAACAACATCTGTCAATAGGCAGTAGTGACAGGACAATTTATTCAAATAACTGGACGAAAAGAACGCTTACAAAATGTGGACTTTTTCTAAATTCCTATTGTTTTTGGGGGGGGGATGGGTTTGGAGGTGGATGGTTGCCCTACATTTGTACATGTACACACCCAGTGGCCCCCCCCCCAACCCCCCTTGGGTGCAGGTCTGTGAAAGATGAGATGAATGACTTCATACTGTTGACATTTGCATAAAAGGGCAGGAACAGGCTTCAATATCATTACAGATGACAGCAGGAAAAGATTGCATGCTCTCACGACTTCATAACAGCAAAAGTGTTCATCAACAAATGGTGGGAAAAACTATGTCCATGCATGAAATGGAACAAATACTGCAAAAGGTAACCACAGAATTCTGCTAACAAACCAAAGGGAAATAAACCAGTATTGCTCAAAACATCCGCACAGTTTCAGCGCCACTGCCACAGCAAATGCTTATTAATGAATGCCTCAAACTTGAAGGACATGATGAGCAGAAGTGCATGTACGGTAAGCTACTCTCAACCAAAAAGAAATTCCCCCTTATACTTTTTTTGTCCATGTAACTCAAAAACTAATATGCACATCTTGCTGATCAGTACAGAAATTCCTTAGCGATCCCGCTATACTCTTTGTTTGGCCCCAAACAGTGATAATGTGTACAAAATTATGCAATTGATGACAATTGGTACCGAAAAAAAAGGGTGCACTTTTGTATACGTGCAAGGTGAGTGTGAACCACGACTTGCACGTATACAAAAGTGCAACTGTTTTCGGTATCATTTGTCATAAATTGCATAAATTCGTACACGTCATTACTGTTTTGGGCCAAATAACAGTATGGCTGGATTGCTAAGAACTTTCTGTACTGATTAGTCGTTATTTGAGTGAGAGGTGCTCAGTAGTTTTTGAGTTAGACAAAAAAGTATTGGAAGGGGGGACTTTCTTTTTTGGTTGAGTGTATGAAACCAGATTCGCAGCTTGTATGTTAGATGCATGTAATTTATAATACCATGGATTACAGCTTCAGCTGAAAGAGCCGGAATCGCACTCTCTAAAATAAAAACAAAACAAAACAAGAGCAGACTACATATAATATCAAATACCGTTCAAAGAGGGAGCAAAGGGGTGCAAAAGTACCCCCTCAACAGTTGCAGAGGGAGAGTTTGGGGAGACCACTGGGAAGGATGTTCAACACATTGCTGACGGCGCCTCCATTCCGACATTCAAAATAAGTTTAGTTGTGTGTAATTTCTGTAATATGTGCACAAACCATTACGCGCTTTTGGTGCGTCCCTCTACTGCTCATGCACGGAATCCATTAGGTCACAAATTTGCACGGAATCCATTAGGTCACAAATTTCTTTCAATATAAACCTAGCCTTGGTCAAGGCGTTAGTCATTATTCATCTGTACGTGGTAAACATTGGCAGCATATCCTCGCTATGCATGCAGTGCATTAAAAGTACAGCGCGAACAGCGACCTCATGCGGCCACTATTTTATGCAAATCAGTTGAACCCGATCAAACGCCTTGATTCAATCGTCGACGAAAGTTTATGCTTTTCTTTATTTTGCGCTTGATTTCTAGCGCATGACCTTGTATGCGAATACAGATAAGTGTAGGTGGGGCTAATATGTGGAGTGTCCAATCACACCTTGGTGAATCCTGACATCATCAAATTATTTGCAGCTATTCGCCTTTTGCGGACATTTTATAAACTACATTTTTGTGTGCATTGGTTCTGTGCGCAATGTGAGACATCGACACACAATGTGTGTGTATGTATTATGTACAGTATTGGTACATGTCTTGCCACACCGCTCGCTAATGCAAGTTTCCATGCAACGATCAACCAATAAGAACACAACTTTTAAGGTCAGCTTAGGCTATTAACATAACGAGCACCAGCCCCGATTGAATCAAGGCGTTCGATCGGGTCCAACTGATTTGCATAAAGTAGTGGCTGCATGAGGTCGCTGTGCATGCTGTATTTTTAATGCACTGCATGCATAGCGAGAATATGCACCACCGATCGCTTACCGCATTCGGACAAATAATGATGAAAGCCTTCACCAAGGCTAATATAAACCAAAAAAATAATTCAAAATATAAATCCTGGAAGGAATTTACTTTTTTACCGTATAAATCAATATGTGACTAAGAATGAGATGAGCAACTTTCTCTCTCTTACGATAATAACCAGACAAAAAAGATGGGGTTCTATATAATTTGATCCTTGGGATATTTGTGAACTTGTTTGCTTTTTTATTGGTAATGTACCGGTACATGTCAAATGATCACTTTTTCAACTAGCAGTTATAAGGTTTTTTCGCCCAAACATGTACGCCTAGGACCCGCACCTGCGTTGTGTCATGGATACGTGTGTGAACGTTATCATTGAGCTCCCGTTAATGTGAAGAGAGGAAAAAACGTACATGTAATATGTCACTCATTCTACTGTCATTAACTGTCACATATATTGTACTGCAAACATAACCCACTGTCAAGATCTATAGACTTAACTCTTTCGCTACGGCGAGCCGCTGACAGCGGCACATACAAATTGTACAGGTCGTACGGAGAGCCGCTGGCAGCGGCTCGGTTGCGTCGCTATGAATAAACAGGATGTCCCCATGACGTGGGCCATATCTACATAATTTATATCGTATAACCTCTGACCCTAGTTTGAGCCGCTGCCAGCGGCTCTCCGTCTGGCCGGGGTGCGCTTTTTGTTATTGTGAGCAGTTTGTTTACGGAGATACATTCAAAGATGGCGGCGCCCACATCGACGCTCGGCGGAATTTTCAGCTTTTAATTACGTCCAGTTGGGACGAAAAAGGTAAATTTAATTCCGTAGCGAAAGAGTTAAGAAGATTATCATTCAACATTCATGTTGAGTATTCTGCAGCAATATTAAAAAAGTTCACGTGCACGAGCTCTACGTAAATTGCCCACTCAATATCGTTTCCCAAAACACAAACAGGCACGCGAGGCTTCCAGTGCGCACTCCATGTATCGGTAAGCGTTTAGTAAAATGAGTTGCTGAACCTCTTAAAGGGAATATACATCATTTGCTTTTGCTGTAATTTTCAGAAATGGATGGAATTGGGGGGTTGGAAATATATAGCAAATATACATGTAGTTACACTGACTTTTTTGAGGTTTTGGGTTCGAAAATGCTATAAAAACCAAGAAAAACGATCATTTTCCTGTAGTCTGGTTCCCTGACTCCATATAAGAAGAAACAGAGCAGTTTACATACATTGGGGAATTGTAAGGTCAGGGAACCAGTCTAGCTGGCTCGTACCCGTTCATAGGTTTGTAATCGATTGCAAACAAGTGCGATGGTCAATTGGGGCCAGTATTTGAAAAAAAAGCCAGTTGTTTCCAACGCTGATCGGCCGATCAGCGTTGGAAATTGATACAAAAATACCACTTTTCTTGAAAATGACAGTATACCAGGTGCCATGATTTTACAGGATGCTTTACACTGTCATTCACTAACAGTCCAGCAAGGTATTTCAAAATGATTTGGTAGTTTTATTTTTTGATGTTTGCAAATGTTGTATTTTCCCTTTAAATGTCATGAAGATGTCGCCTGAGTCCCACATGTACATCCACTGGTAAATGTACAAACAACAACACATGTTCATCTAAGTAAAAGGTGACACAGTTCAGGCAGTATCAGATGACTTCCACAACGATTGGCCATGCCACCGCACCACTTCTTCAGGTATGTGTGTACGTGCCTGGTAGACTGTGGCTATCTCCCACCCGCAAATTAGTAGCAGCTTTTATTACCAACTGCCAAGCAAGTTAAAGCCTTTCCAAAAACACTGATCATGTCAACTAAAAAACTACAGGTGCTTTGTGTGCGTCAATATACAGCTGAAGGGCCAGTTTTTTTCAAACATTATCACGCCAGTTGTTCAATGTGGTGCAATGGACAGACACAGACTTTGAAAATTGGACCAGATTTTTTTCTCATCTGCAGGCTGTTTACACATGTACATGTATACATGTACTGTACTAATTACTTCCTGACAAATTATGAGAATGCCTGATAGGTCCACCACATGTAACAAAAACAGGAGTTGGCTTTTAGGCCACAAAAAAAAAGTCTCCGGTTTCTGGTATGCGTGCGCGTCGCCGTAGCCATGCGTGTCGGCAAAATGAAAAAGTGTTTTTTTTCAATGAAAGATGATGTCTCAAAACCTCCAAACTCACTGGTTTGACTGGAATCCTGCTGCTGCACAATTTTAACGTGTTTTTAGATGGGGTTATGATCGAGAATAAGCTTTATGTGGCCTCTCTGGTCTCCCATAATATTTGCACTAAGTTTAGTCGGGCACCATTTGCAGTCATCAGCCGACATTTGAAGCAAAAAAAAACAGGTAAAAAAAACAAAACAAAAAATGCGTCGCCGCACCACTTTTTGGGCAAGCTCCATACCAGAAACCGGAGACTTTTTTTTTTGGCCTTAAGCACAAATACAATACTGGGTATTGTAATTTAAACAAAAATTAAATAAACTATGAATTTTGTTATTTCGAGCAATAAAACAAATATGGTGGCATATTCTAATAAAAAATTTAGAATGTAATGAAACACCAAATATTTCTGAAAATATCCACTAAAATATTAAAAACTAGAGCAAAATCAAAAAAAATTTCCATAATTTTGTCAACCCCTTGCCTTCCTTTGGTCCAACTTCCAAAATTCCACCTTAAATTTCGTAAAAACTATGGAGTTTTTGTCCCCTTTTGCATACATAACGAGAACATAATAACGTCTTGGAGATGCACCTGTTTATTGATTTCATACGTTCGTAAGTTTCAAGTCTGATGACAGTGAGTTATGGGTAAGTGATTTAATTTCTTCTGCCCAACACAGTCTCAAGATCTTTGATGATTGCCGATGTCAATTACAATGTCGGAGTCTGACATCCATCAGCGCATGGTTGGCTGAACGACCTATGACATAGGGGTTAACTTAATCTAAATATCAACATTACGGCACTGCGTGACTTAAGCATGCTGGAGATATAAGCCAATCAGAAAACATGTAAGGCCCCATTGTCAAGGCAAAGACATTTAAAAACCAATAAGATTTCAGAATCATTTAGAGAAACATTTAGCAACCAACAGGCATGTAACTTGGAATTAACACACAAAAAAACAAGGAAATTCCAATGTTTACAGGACTTTGCAGAGTGTTTTTCAATTTTAAATGGCAAAAGTCTGACGTGAAAAATGAGGAAATCAGCTGATCTGAGGAAAATTGCATGCCTGAACTAATAAGATTTCAGAATCACTTTCGGAATAGCAACCAATAAGATTTCAGAATCAGAGATAGTGACCAATAAGATTTTAGAATTACTTAGGGCACTGTCTGTTCTCATATATATCCTTGAGTCATCGTAATTAGCGCAGGTAACGCTTGCAATGCGCGTGCGTTGTCCAACGCAAATTGAATGCAAGTGCATCAAACTAGGACCTTGTCGTTTTAGGGGGTCTTGACGATACACGTGGGAAATGAGATCAAGTCTCCATTTTATACCTTGTTCCATACTGCTCCCATTACTGGCGGATCCCGACAGACTCCGCCCAATGTCCGTCAGTGAGCGGATCATTGGCAGGATGCTGCTACCGCGTTTCTCCCGGTGTTTCTTCTGGCCGTGGTGATGATGTTTCCGTAGCAACGCCTCTCGCACCTGGTCCCTCTTCTCCTCTTCCAGCTGGTTGGATGCGATTAGTTTGTCCAGCACAATATCTGAAAGACACAATTGAGGAATCCAGGGTGAGCAGTCCATACCGGCAGTGTTTCCCCTGGCTAATGAACTGAGCGAGGTGGTAACAATTCAAGTTGATGATTGAAACAAAATTTACAGTCTCCAAACTGAAAAGAATGCAGCGCTCACAAAAATGCGCGATGATTCAAAAAACACATCGAAATTGTGAGTTCTTGATACATGGAGGTGAAGGAAAATGATCATATATTACACAAAATGAAAATTTTTCAATTGATATTTCCTTTTTTGCCAATCTTCACAGCGAGGTGGTGATATTGGCAAAAATTGAGCGAGGTGGTCACTGAAAGTAGCGAGGTGGGCCACCTCACGTTTGAATGGGCAGGGGAAACACTGCATACCGGTACCTTCAGTACATCTTCAATTGTTCAAATTTCCATCAAATTGAATTATTGTATCAAGTTTTAAATGGACAACTGCAAGCCTGATTTTTGATCAACAAAACAATAACTGCCAATGGGTGTGTTTGAGTAGCTCACCCGGATCGACTCGGTTTAGACTCGTGCCGTTCGATTTATAATGTAGCTCGGACGTCATTCTCGGGCTCACCCGGATCAGCCACCACAGCCCCTGCTCATGGAGCCGAGTCAGTGGTGGAAATACATGCATTGTTCATGCCAAGAAATGGACAAATATGGCGGCTGGACAGTGGAAAAGATCAAGTGTCAATGGCTACGGCCAACACAGCATTGCGCGCCGAACTGTCACCCACTGACACAGCGCGCATTGTTGCAACAACGACAATGGCACACATTTGAGTGGCGTGAAATTTGCTATGGTAAGCAAAGAATATTCGATGAAATATATTTCTTGCGGATCAAGTCAGCCTGATATAAATAATGATAACACCGGATGGCTTTTGTTTGGGGGCTACAACAATATATTGCACTCGCTATAACATACATTCTTGTATCCCCCTCAAAGCCATCCTATAGATATAAATAAAGCAAAACACACATGGTATGTATTTCAATGTACATGTACAGGATAAAAAAATAACAAATTTAAGGCATTGGAAATGTATCTGTTATTGCAGAGGTTATGCAGGAACAGATGCTGGCCGGCGACTACTCAGTCATCAGCATTTAGTATTCACCCACGTTTATTGATCAGTCAGGTAAGAAACACAGCCAGGCACAGAAGAAAAAAAAGTCGGACAAGCTTGGAGGCCTTTTCCTGTTTTGCTTACTCAATGCAATGCGATGCGATGGGCTCATATGTGAGGACGGAAGAGGTGTGCAGCTATGTGGATGATCACTTAACGATTGTTGACTGAAGCATATCGCATCTGCTGATTATTGCCTTAGAATGCTCAGTATGTTATGGGTAAACATATTTGCGCGTTATTACAGGGTATTGTAATATAACCCTGCCAGATCCTTCAAAATCTATCAAGATCCATCCAAAGATTTAGAGGATTCTGCATGATGGAGGATGTTACAGCCCACCGACCGCTACTTCTACGCATGGCTTGATGCCCCTTGAAGTTCAAGTACAAAATAATATGTCAATGGTTTCCAGCACTTTGGTGGGTTTTGGAAGATTCAGGATGAAAGATTTTGAAAGATTCTGAAAGATTCCATTACAGAAAATGCCTTAGGTGTTGAGTTGAAAGCTATAGTCCATCATTTACAGACATCCGTAAAAGTAACTGGCGTATCATTGTTGAAAAACATACTTGGTTGAAAGATAGTAAGTGGACTAAACTCCCTGTGAAATTAATCTGTCTGGCAAGCTATCATTTCGAAGTAATCAACGAAAGAAGGCCTTTCCAACGGTACTTCTTAAGACGCACTGTAGGAAAATTTAAATTAGTAGTTCGTTTTGTTATTCGGCGCAGCGCGCGCAAGCATTGGCACGACGCACAGGCACGCGCGGTTGCTATAATTCGTCGGATCAGTGCGCGACATCGCGTACAGCTGCAATTCAAAACAATTCAAAACATGATTCAGCAACTTTTGATTTGAAATTGAGATCCTAGAATGCTGTTTTTCTCGGAATATACAGCTGAAGCTGAGCTGAAACTTCATCAGGTTAGTTGTTCAGTGTCCTTCATTAGATTTTGAACACTTTTGTTGCTTCAAACGAACAAAATGCACAAATTACAAATGATGGACTATATCTTTAATGTTGTGTCTAAATTGAGGGTGGACTCAAATTGGGAATAGCCCTGCTTCAGAGGTTTGTAAATGCACCAACATCAAGAAAGTTGCGTTTCCTTTAACACACAACTTGAAAAAAAATAAGAGAATTTGAATTTGAAAAAGTAGGGAAAGTAAATACATGCTACCTTTACTTTCCAATGTGTAAATAATTACAACCAATGAATGAATGATTGAGTACAAAGCATCACAGGAAATTCAGATCAAATGAATAAGAACATGCAATGTGGTGCTTATAGTGCTTTTTCACCAAAGTTCTCAAGGTGCTTCACAATTATAACCTCTGTTCATCAGGCCATGAGACTACTTTTTTTCCCTGTCTACAGCAGCTTGAGATCAGCGCAATCTGGTTTCTAACGTCACATACATGCATACCCATTTGTAATCCTCGACAGATACAGGAAACTAAAGTAAAGTGTCTTGCCGTGTTCCCTGTCAGGGTTCGAACTTAGGTACCATGGCACACGAGTCAAACACCATAACCCGCTCTGTTATTCCGAGTTTCATTTCTTACCAGCTATTTGTAAGAGATCTTCAGCCTCCATGTCCAAGCACACGGTACCAGACATCAGACAACTCCTGAGCTCAAACAGACTGTGTAGAGGGAGGGTGGCTATGTGAGGCTTACTCCACCTATCAGCTCCTACGTCCACATCCTCCTCGTACTTGATCCATCTGAGAACAAATACATCAATGCTGATCAAAATTCAGTCAATTACACATACCGGTACATGTACCGGTATGTCTCTATAAAAGCACTTTATGATTCGAAGCTCGGTCAAGAACTATTTGAAGATGGCGGAATAGACACAAAACATATACAGTTAAGAACGTGAAAATATCGTTAACGTAATATCACTTATGGTTTCTGTGAAATTTGCCACAGGTTTGAGTACATTCCTATGAAAAGTGGTTATTCGTACTCCATGCCATAACCAAGGTACCGGTATTTAAAACACAAAAAACACCCTATACAATTTCTGCACTGTTCTTTATTCCTACTTAGCCAAGAGTACAAGATACCTTGCAATTCCAAAGAATACCATGTGAGACCTACCAATTATCTTTGATACCTCACAATACCTCATGTTCCGAATACCATGTGATACATTATGACTCCTTGTGACACATTGTAATACCTTGCGCTAACTTGCGATACCTTGCGATACCTTGTATTAACCTTTGACACCTTGTAACATGTGTCATACCCCGTGATGCATTGTCGTATAATGCCTAACAACGCCTTACAGATAATCAGTGATACCTTGCAAAACCTTTTGATACCTTGTGAAATAGTTAAGATACCTTGTGGTATCTTATGATACCTTATGACACCTTGTAACCCAATGAAACACCTTGTGATGCCTTGTGATTTATTACACCTTGCAATTTATTTTATATTCATTATATCTGAATAATTATGGCTCATGATAGTTTTTTTTATAGCATTTGATACTCTGTGATACCATATGATACCGGTACCTTATGATACATTGTTACGCATACATACCATATAACATGTAATATCTTGTGATACCTTTTTGCTAATGATACTGTAGCGGCGCACGGCCGCATGGTGGCGTATTCACCAAGCTGGAAATTGGGGGTGAAGCCACTTTCAGCGCGCGCGCTATCTCGGTACCTGGGGATCCAGGCACGACAGTGCACGCGCGCGTATCTTAGTCGTACGATGGGCCAAAATATAGCAGAAATTGCGTTCGCGCTCTTTTTAGGCAGTTCAGATCTGAGGCTGGTTGAAGAAGGACAGAAACAACGCTGGTTAGATAAAAGATTATAAAATGTGAGTACTTAATTTAGCGGAAGATTGAGGAGAATCAGAATAGACAGAAAGAGAGAAGTTCATCCTTGTGTCCGTGTCACATTTATTTTATTCGTTGTACCGTGCTGTTTGTCTTGTTTCTACCTTACGTTAATTTTAGCATAATCGTCCCACAGAAAATAGCCCTTAGACCGCGAGGACTCGTTACATTGGTGGCAGCGTATGGGATTATTTGTGGCTAAAATTACAGTAGTTTGGTTGTTTAAAAATCACAGCGTAAGGTACAGCAGTCACCTGCGAAAGATTTACTCTCCGACAGCCTTCGGAGGTGTTTAACACGGCGGTGGTTTGACCGAGCCGTTAGTTGCGACAGGAGTTTATAGCTCCATGGTTTAACGGAGCAGACTCCAACGCGGCAGTGGTTTGACCGAGCCGCCGGGTGACAGTTGGGTAGGCCTACGAAGCAGAACACGGCGGTGGTTTGACCGAGCCGTTAGTTGCGACAGGAGTTTCACGGAGCAGACTTCAACACGGCAGTGGTTTGACCGAGCGGCCGGGTGACAGTTGGGTAGTCCTACGAAGCAGAACACGGCAGCGGTTTGACCGTGCCGTGCAATCGAGCCAGTAAAGTTTGCGTACACGGTAGCGGTTTGACCGAGCCGCTTCCTGCACAACGTAAAATCCGGGAGCTCCGGATCAGAAGGCCGCCCGGGAACTCCGGATCAGAGAGACCGCTCCGACACCGCTGGATGAGAGAGCCGCTCCGGGAACTCCGGATCAGAAGGCCGCTCCGGGAACTCCGGATCAGAAAGCCGCCCGGGAACTCCGGATCAGAAAAGCCGCTCCGGGAGCCCCGGATCAGAAGGCCGATCCGGGAACTCCGGATCAGAGAAACCGCTCCGGGAAATCCGGATCAGCAAAGGCGCTCCGGGAGTTTCGGATCAGAAAACCGCTCCGAAGTAGAAAACAATTAGAAATACCCGACCAAACAGAAATATTAGGTTCTGAGATTAAATACAAGAAGGAAATGGACAGAGCAAAGGCAAGGCCAGGTCGGGCTATGGACTACTTGTCCATGAATGGGCCGGATCTGTACTGTTTCTTGGAAGGGGAGTACCAACGGGTTTCTCAGGAAATAGAAACACTCTCTCAAGGACTGGGTCGGTTCCTAGGAGGCAAGTCACTCCCAAATGTAACCACCGGAAAGGATGCAACGTCGACGCCGCCGATATGCCAGTCCCCGAGGAACGGGACATTTCCTGCAACCGGTTGGAACAAAAACACAAGTCGAGTCTCAGGCTAATATCAGGGATTCTAGGCTGAGAAAGGATTACACCTTATGGGGAGACTCGGGAATACATGTAGATCTTCCAGGAAACCAGTTGCAATCTCACCGGGCGGAGGCAATGTGGCCTGAAGCAAAGGGAACAGTGTATTCATCAGATACACCGCCGGTTCCCTTGATTTCTTACCAGTCAAGGGCTCAAAATGAAGGGAAACAAGATGGTCCCCGGTCAAGACAGTATGATAGGAATTTCCAGAGGACAACTCCAGTTATCGACACTGCACAGCTGCAGGATTGCTCTACGGCTTACAAATGGAGCTCAGGAAATCCTGTACCATTTTTGAAAGATGTTTCGACAGCAGAACAAGGGTCTGCCCTAGGGAACGAGTCTGGGGGATGGATGCGTACAAGCTTGCTGTGTAGGCCGATGGACATAACGTCTCACCCCGTCCCTGTTTCTTCCAAAATAGAGAGAGAAGGTGAAAAATCCGAACACGCCCCCAGCGGTACACTCCAGCTACAGGTGAATGACAATCGGAATTTCAACAGCCAAAAAGTGAGCAAGAATCTTCAAGGGCAAGAAGAAGAGAGCATGGATGGAAACGCGAGGGTACAAACTCCGGTTGTAATTCCCAATAGGCCAGTACCAACGAAGCGAGTTCTTGACCATGATGGAGCTGTCAAGAGGAAGACTGTTCCAATCAATGAACCAAAGGAGACGATGTCGGGACAATTGAACAGAGGGAATCAGCGACCACTGATAAAGCCGGACCGCTACGATGGAAAAGGGCCGTGGGAGTCCTACATGAAACACTTCGAGCTGTGCGCTGGTATCAATGGCTGGGATGATGAGACTAAATGCCAATACCTGGCTGTATTACTCACCGGTTCTGCTCAGCTAGTTTTGGGAAGTCTCCAGAACGAAGCAAAGGACTACAGAAAGCTAGTCAAGTCGTTGCAGGCCCGGTTCGACCCAACGGGTAGGAAAGAACTTCATCGCGCCCAGCTCAGAAATCGTAGGCAGAAACTATCCGAGAGCCTCATTGAGCTCGCAGACGATACACGGCAACTTGTCGATAAAGTATACCACGATTTGCCAGCTGACAGTAGGGATAGAATGGGGCGGGACCATTTTTTGGATGCTCTGTCTGATGGAGAAATAAGGACAAGGGTGATTCAGATGCGCACAACGACCCTTGATGAGGCAGTAGCCGCAGCTGTGGAGTTAGAGGCCTTATACAAAGCAGAGAAAGAGCGTCGCACTTCTGAAATAAAGAAACTCAGGAGTGCAACAGTTGATGTAGCCGTAGTGCAGAGTCCAACTTTGCAGGACAGCTCAGGGATGTCCGAATACAACAGCAGCTCTCGCAGATCTTGGATAAGATGCAGAGACTTGAGAAGCAAGTGAATTCTAAGAAGAAATTCAACAAGAAAGGCCCACAGTGTTACAAGTGCAAACAGTGGGGGCACATCAAGCCAAACTGTCCAGAGTTGGTTGGGACTGATGGGGAAGGTAGTCAACAGTCGGCAGGAATAAATAACGCACAACAAGGTCAGGAAACTGTTAGGAGCTGTGCCTGAGGGCCGAGGGACAGCGGTAGAAGGGGGCCCATAAAGATGTCACAAGAGAGAATGTTGCTGTTGTGGTTGGTGAAGGATTGCACCTAGATGCATTCATCAACGGAGTATATTGTGATGTACTGGTAGATACTGGGGCGACGGTGTCTTTGCTGTCTGAGAGGATAACTAAACAGTGGTCCAAGGAAGACCAAGAGTCGGTAATGTGCACCGATATTAAGGTTCAGCTGGCAGACAGTAAGGCATTAGCTGTAGGATGGGGTAGTTGCAGAGTTGCAGCTAGCTGGAGTGAAAGTTCAACATCGGTTTATTGTAGCTTGAAGAGGAAACGATGTATTGCTTGGGTTGGACTTCCTGCGGAATGAGCGATGTGTGATCGATGTCACTAATAAATGCCGCGATTGTTGAGTGACGGCGCTTCCTCTTTGGGAGACAGCGGAGAGACAACAGAGCTGTAGAGTGACAGTAGTTGAAACTGTTGTTGTTCCTCCGAGGATGGAAATGCTTGTTCAAGGGAGTCTGGAAGGTGGTGATATGATGGTACCATGTGGACTGATAGAGCCCACAATCTCGATGACAGAGAAAAACCGTATCCTGGTAGCACCTTCAGTAGTTAGAACTGGTTCCAGTGTAGTCCCCTTGCGCCTCATAAATCTTAAAGATGATCCTGTCACCCTTTATCAAGGTACAACAGCAGCATTGCTCTATGCGGTGGATTCGATAGGCCCCGAGCTTATGGCTGACCCCCCTCCTGACGTTGAAACAGAGACAGTGCGGGCGGCAACGGAAGAGAAAGGGGATACAGAGGACCTTACTGTGCCCAATCACTTACAAGATTTGTATGAGAGGTCATCCAGACACCTTAATAATCAGGAAAGTAATCAACTAAAGGAGCTACTCATCAAGTATCAAGGCCAATATTCTTCAGGGGAAGGAGACATTGGGCGGACGGATTTAGTGAAGCACAGGATAGAGACAGGGGATGTGGCTCCAATAAAACAGCGCCCCAGGCGCCTGCCACTTCATCAGAGGGAAGTTGCTGAAGCGGAAATTCAGTCAATGCTTAAGAGGGGCGTCATCAAGCCAGCCACAGGGCCGTGGGCGTCTCCAATCGTTCTGGTGCGGAAAAAGGATGGGAAGGTACGCTTCTGCGTAGATTATAGAAGATTAAATTCAATTACACGGAAGGACGCATACCCGATACCCCGTATCGACGATACAATAGACGCACTTTCTGGGTCTAAGTTCTTCTCCACATTGGATCTTGCGTCAGGTTATTGGCAGGTGCCTATGGAGGACAAACACAAGGAGAAAACAGCGTTTGCTTCTCCGAGTGGGTTTTACCAGTTTGAGGTCATGCCTTTTGGGCTTTGCAATGCGCCTCCACATTCGAGCGTCTCATGGATTATGTGTTGCAAGGCCTACAGTGGCAACTGTGTCTAGTTTATCTAGATGACATCATCGTGTATAGCAGTTCCTTTGATGAGCATATGCAGCGCCTGGACCTTATATTCAGTCGAATAAAGGAGGCTGGGCTGAAACTTCAGCCCAAGAAGTGTCACCTACTACAGGAAGAAGTTGCTTACCTCGGGCATATCGTATCTGCAGAGGGGTGAAAACTGATCCGGCTAAGATTCAAAAAGTGCGGGATTGGCCCGCTCCGGCCACAGTTCGTGAAGTACGCAGCTTTTTAGGGCTCGCGTCGTATTATCGTCGATTTGTGCCAGGCTTTGCGGGGTTGGCGAGGCCGTTGCATAGGCTCACCGAAGAAGGCCGACTATTTTGCTGGACAGAAGAATGTCAGCAAGCATTCAACGAGTTGAAGTCAGGACTGATTTCCTCTCCGATACTAGCTTATCCATCTCCGACCTCAATGTTTGTACTAGATACTGATGCCAGTGACTTTGGAATCGGAGCTGTATTGTCACAACAACAGGAGGGTACCGAGAGAGTTATAGCGTACGCAAGTAGGGCCTTGTCAAAGGCCGAGAGGAACTATTGTGTAACGCGAAAAGAGATGCTTGCAGTGGTGTACTTTATTAAGTACTTTCGACCATATCTCTATGGGCAGCGGTTTCTGTTAAGAACAGACCATGGAGCACTGAAATGGCTGTTTCGGTTCAAAGAACCAGAAGGTCAGGTGGCCAGATGGCTTCAACTACTAGCGGAGTATGACTTCACCATCCAACACCGCCCAGGCCGACAGCATAACAATGCTGATGCGTTGTCAAGGATGCCGTGCAGCCAATGTCAATATCCCTGTGGAGAATGGGATGGCCAACATGTGTCTGGTGAGGATCAGCCTGGGGGTTGGAACCTGGCAACGGTGCCCGATGAAGATGTTGGGCGGGAACAAGTGCTGTCCGGGTCTGGTAGTGGTGACGTACAATCTCTAGGGAGTATGACAAGGTGTACCGCCAACTGTCAGGTCGCTACAGTAATACTCCCAAACTGGTTCGAAGGCATGTCCAGTACAGAGCTACGGATGAAGCAGTTGGAGGAACCGGTTTTACAAACAGTGATTTCCTGGTTGGAGACGAACGAGACGAGGCCAGACTGGGAAGAGATTTCAGCCGAAGGCCCCTGGCTCAAGACACTCTGGGGAGCCTGGAAGCAGCTATCCCTTGGGGAAGGGGTACTGTATCGTAGGTGGGAGGATGACACGGGAAAGGAGATTCGATACTTGCTGGTCGCACTCGTGCGATGCAGGAAGAAGTTCTCCGCCAATTACACGACTCCCCACAGGAGGCCACCTAGGCACCAAGAAGCTGTTGGAGAAGGCCAAACAACGTTTCTATTGGCAGGGTATGCGGAATTCTGTGAAAAATTGGGTCCGACGTTGCCTTGAATGTGCAAAACAAAAGATGCCTACCAAGACGAGACGGGCCCCACTGAAACAGTGCATTTCTGGAGTTCCACTTGAGAGAGTTGCAATTGATATAACCGGTCCATTTCCAGAGACTTCGGCTGGAAACCGATACATAGTGGTCGTATCGGACTACTTTACAAAGTGGACCGAAGCTTATCCAGTGGCATCAATTACGGCAGAGGTGGTGGCCAATGTACTCGTGAATGAGTTTATAAGTCGACTTGGGGTACCCCGACGACTACACAGCGACCAGGGCAGACAGTTCGAAAGTGAACTGTTTCAGAAGATGTGCACCCTGCTAGGAATTGATAAAACTAGAACCACTCCCTACCATCCTCAGAGTGATGGGCAAGTAGAAAGATTCAATCGGACCTTGAAGGTAATGCTGTCATCATATGTGGCCGACAATCAAAAGGATTGGGACTTGCATGTACCCCATGTTATGATGGCATATCGTGCATCACCCCAAGAAAGCACTGGCGTGACTCCGAACATGCTCATGTTTGGGCGAGAGGTCAAACTTCCCATTGATTTGATCTGTAGCGATGTACTGCCTGGTGAGCCGAGAGACGCACCTGAATATGTCATCGATCTTGGAAGAAGGATTGAGGCGGCCCATGACACAGCCAGAAATCACCTCAAGAAAGCGGCTTGTTATCAACGTAGCCATTATGACCACAAAGTGACCAAGGGAAGGTATGAAGTCGGTGGTGTGGTGATGATGAGGGTCAACACTCGACGTGTTGGGGTGTCACCAAAGCTACAGCCGAAGTATGACGGGCCATACTTAATCACACAGAGTCTCAGCGATGTAGTTGTGAGAATCCAGAAGAGTCCCCGGCATAGGCCTAAGGTTGTCCACACTAACCTGCTAAAAGCGTTTCACGGAGAATTTGATCGGTCTTGGTTTTCCAGTTCCTCGAAGAGAACAAATGACCTAGATGAGCCAAACTTCCTTAGTGTTTCCAGTGGAAGTGATCGCAGTGAAGCTCCTTGCAAAAGCCCGGATGGCGAGAACAGCCCCACTCCAGATAGACCAATTGCGGAGAGTAACCCTCTGCAGAAACTCCAGGGAGGACTGGGCGGATGATCATGTTGAGCAGGAGTCTGATGAAGTTGAGCCTCAGGCGGACGCAGAACCACCAACGGATTCCCCTGAGGCAAACACTACTGGTCCGCGTCAGGGGCGAAAACGCAGACCCCTGAAAGATATGGTGATTGGTGTATATAATTGTAACTATTTCCTTTTGTTATTGGTACTGCAGGCCAAGAGTACCCCGCAGCAGAAGCCGGTCACCCCTTCGGAGAAAGACCCCAGCAGGCATTACCAGTGTCAAGAATGTTCAACTGACTGCAGCTCCCAATCCAACCTTAAGAGACACCAGGACGAGCAGCATGGGCAGAGAGAGAAGAACCGACTGAGATGCCCGCATGCCCATTGCAGCCTCTCCTTCCTCCGGAAGCACGATCTCGACAGGCACTGGAGGAGCCACGAGGAAGACCAGCGTCCACGCCAGCCCTCAGAGCAGCCTCGTACCCCGGAGTGTCCCCGCACACCAGGGAGGAGTTTGGATGCCATAAGCCTCCACGCAGAGAGTGAAGAACGGCGAGCTATAGGCCTACTGCGGCCCCTGTCACCACCCCGGATGCGACGGAGCGTAGAAATGCCGTTGCCATTACAGGCACCTGCATGTCCGGCCCAGCCTGAGGGCCCACTGGTCAAGGAGGTCGGAACCCAGACTGAGGGAAGTAGGAATTCGCATCGCCTGGTGGAGCGAGTCGTACATGAGATACTGGATACTGATGGGAAAGTCACGACCCGTATCATAAAGGAGAGGTTTTTCTCGGAATGAGGCAATTGGTACTCTCGTACGCGTAGAATGCCGTTGATTAAGATTTATTACAGTTTAACGTTTTCTAATTTAAGTTTTCTAAAGTTCAAGAATTGATGTTCTATATGACAGGCCAGTAATACCTTCATGAGGAAGGTTGCCATAGGTTTTCAGGTAGAGGTAAACTCACACTTCTGCTCAGTTTGGACTTAAGATGAGTCGTAGAAATTGTTGACAAGAAAGTAAGAAAACTGAATTTTGGCTGAATTACTATGTTTCTCTAAGACCAAAAAAAACCCGATACTGTTTTAAGATCCTTGAGAAGCTTGTGTGCGAGGAAATGTTAGAGTCACTCATGTATACATTTTAAGATTTGTGTTTTGTAAGTGTTAAAAAAAAATGTTTTGTTACTGTTAAGGTTTGAATAAGTTTGAAAGAAACTGCGTTATCAAAGTTGTTAAGTTTTGTTTCAAGAATAAGTGTAAAAACCGTAGTTGTTACTGTGTTGCGCAAAGAAATTAAGTTAAATTGGCGATGTGAGGACACATCCTTCTTAAAGGAGGGGGTTGTGTAGCGGCGCACGGCCGCATGGTGGCGTATTCACCAAGCTGGAAATTGGGGGTGAAGCCACTTTCAGCGCGCGCGCTATCTCGGTACCTGGGGATCCAGGCACGACAGTGCACGCGCGCGTATCTTAGTCGTACGATGGGCCAAAATATAGCAGAAATTGCGTTCGCGCTCTTTTTAGGCAGTTCAGATCTGAGGCTGGTTGAAGAAGGACAGAAACAACGCTGGTTAGATAAAAGATTATAAAATGTGAGTACTTAATTTAGCGGAAGATTGAGGAGAATCAGAATAGACAGAAAGAGAGAAGTTCATCCTTGTGTCCGTGTCACATTTATTTTATTCGTTGTACCGTGCTGTTTGTCTTGTTTCTACCTTACGTTAATTTTAGCATAATCGTCCCACAGAAAATAGCCCTTAGACCGCGAGGACTCGTTACAATACCTTGTGTCCTAGCCTACCTACCTTGCCATCTCTTTCCATGACTCCTCCCCATCGCCTCCTACCGTCAGCTCCTCCAACTCAGTGAAGACTTCGTGGGAGACATGCTCTTCGTCCCCTTCATCACCAAGAATGAACTTCACTCTCTGCTGAGGAGGTTGCTCTGAAAAACGATTCAGAAAATCTGTGCAATAAGCACTACATTAAGAATAGATCTGCAACGTGGACCCAATTTTATGGCTCACATAACCACAGCATTCCGCACTAACTATCACCATTCTGTGCTAACAGCGCTGGCCAAAAAATGCCAAACTTGTGAGCACAGAATCCTTACGTGAACTTTATGAGATGTAGACATTTGTGCGTATGCCAAAATTCCTTGCTAACCTTTGAAATACCGGTACATGTAAGCAGGGATTTTCGCTTTAACTAGGACTTAAGTTATCAAGAGAATGACTTGACAAACACCTTAGGATTGAATGTAACCATGTTCAGTTGCAACTTTTCCCAATAGTTGGTCGATTGGTCAAGCAAAAATATTATTAAAAAAAATGTTGCAGTTTGAAATCGATTCCTTTTTAACACAAAAACAGTTGACAATTATTTGTTGAATTCTTTCAATATTTTAGATTTATTCTTGAAACCACGAGAAAAAACAAATCGGTTGCGAATATGCAGGCTCAAATATGCAGGCTCAAATATGCAATAGCTTTGGCATTGAATCAATACATTCAAGGGATCATGTCTTCTGAGTTTATTTGTTGAGTGGAAATATGCACCACTAAGTGCACTGAAGCCAAACTTTCACAGCTGGGAGAAGTTTGCGCTCAGTTGCAGACGTGCACATTGATTTTCAATACATTTCTACAAATTGAATCAGAATTATGTCTGTATTGGTCTGACAAATGCCAAAGTTTTGCCCGTGTACGGCCTCTTGAGCTAAGACATTAGAATGTCAGCAGTGCAGGGGAATTCCATGCGGCTGCGGTAACCTTTTCAAACACGAAGGCACAGTGTACAAGAATGGTTAGCCAGCTCTGAATTCAATTAAGTGAAGTGCTGCACATTGCACACAGACCATAAGGGCCCTTAAATTAAAGGAACTCTTTCGAGGGAAGGTGCCCGTTTGGGTTTCGAACATGCATTAACCCTCCTGCTGTTTAAAAGGTCACAAACGGTCAAAGTTTCCTTCCACTCCCCCTGGTATACTTTTAACACACCAGTGGGTCACTTGACCAATATTGACCCAAGATTTTCTTTGACCCAGACTTTTGAAATACATGTATGGCTTGTAAACATTATGAAATCAAATTATAATAATAATAATTGTGCTTATATAGCGCTTTCCATCATATCAACAATCTCAAAGCGCTTCACAATTATTACCCCGTTCATCAGGCCATGGGACCACTCGGCAGCCGATATCAGCGCTCAATCGGTCCTCGACCCTCACAGGTACCCATTTATACTCCTGGGTGGAAAGAGGCAATTGTAGTTAAGTGTCTTACCCAAGGGCACAAACACCATGTTCCTGGCAGGGTTCGAACCCACGCACCTTCGTACATGAGTCAAACACCGTAACCACTGGACCAAGGCGTTCTACGTAACCACTGGACCACGGCGTTCTACGTAACCACTGGACCTTGGCGTTCTACGTAACCACTGGACCTTGGCGTTCTACATAACCACTGGACCATGGCGTTCTACGTAACCACTGAACCACGGCGTTCTACGTAACCACTGGACCACGGCGTTCTACGTAACCACTGGACCACGGCGTTCTACGTAACCACTGGACCACGGCGTTCTACGTAACCACTGGACCACGGCGTTCTACGTAACCACTGGACCACAGCGTTCTACGTAACCACTGGACCACGGCGTTCTACGTAACCACTGGACCACAGCGTTCTACGTAACCACTGGACCTTGGCGTTTTACGTAACCACTGGACCTTGGCGTTCTACATAACCACTGGACCATGGCGTTCTACGTAACCACTGGACCACGGCGTTCTACGTAACCACTGGACCACGGCGTTCTACGTAACCACTGGACCATGGCGTTCTACGTAACCACTGGACCACGGCATTCTACGTAACCACTGGACCATAGCGTTCTACGTAACCACTGGACCACAGCGTTCTACGTAACCACTGGACCACAGCGTTCTACGTAACCACTGGTCCATGGCGTTCTACAATCAACAAATCTGGATGAACTCCAGAAATACAGCTTTAACCCGCCTAGTCTTCTGCACTTCAAAACACTTCAAGTTTTACAAAAACCACTTTTGTCCATAGAGTTACATGTAGGGCCCACACCTCGAATTCGTCTGAGGTAATCATCTGTCCAGTATGGATCACACTTCAAATCCCTGCAATGTTCTTTTGTGTGGTTAAGCTCAGGATAACCAAGTGATTGTTTCCAACTTTCACTAGGGAGGTGACACAGTGAGTATTCAGTGTTCATACGTCGGTGAAGGGCAAAACCTAATTTGATTTACATCATCCCAACGCAATATTTCATCTTATGAATGCTCAGGGTAAGCAGGCAGATTCAGTCATACTTCACTGCTCTCTGCAGTTGTTTTTTTGTGCAGTGACTTTCTGTGTGACACAAGTTACTTTAAAACACTTCATATCTTACCACCTGAAACTGATTTGCAGGCTTTAAATTAAAGGACTATGAATATTGATTTATTTTTAATCTTAAGTACACAATGTACATCTTTTACCTTGTTTTTCCTCCTTCAGCAGGGGCGTTTCTGACGACGGCCCCATCTCCTGATTGGAGTCGGATTCCTCCAGCCCATTCTTCTTGTGTCTGTGCTTATGTCTGTGATGTCTGTGATGGTGTCTGTGCTTCAGGGGCATATGCACCCCGACGTAGACAGCACGGTGCCCTGGAAAAAGATAAACACAAGAAGTTTAATAAGCAGTTCTAACCCTCAAGGGAACCATTACTGGACAATTCAATATTATCGTTCATTGTGAAAAAGATATCCACATATAAAAAGAAATAGAAACTTATGGCAAGGCAAGGCAGGGCAGGGCATGGCATGGCACGGCATGGCATGGCATGACATGGCATGGCATGGGAGGAGGATTGCTTATTTGACTGTCTGTGACAATTCAGACAGCAGGAGGGTTAAGGACTTTTTCATTTTTAGGTTTTTATATCACACATGTTAATGTAATTTTCTTTTTATTTTAATATGTGATGCGATCAAGCTAAATAAGTCGTTTGTCGGGAACTTTCATTTGGAGATACAGGCCAAAATAGGGCCACTTCATCACATCACTTCATCACATCTCTTGGTGTTCTGACTTCCATATTTTTATTTTTTTACTAAAGATGGTATCAGCATGCGGTTTTCACAGCAGTAATGCTGAGATTGTGCTCTTTTCAAATCTGTAAAAAAAGAAAAATTGACCAGGGTCGACAAACGACTCATTTAGCTTGATTGCATCCCATATACATATTTGGAATGTAAACATGTGTGCAGATACCGGTACATGTGCATGTATTACATGCATGTGGGTGTAATTAATTACTGTTAAGTCCTTATTACATTATGCAAAATGATACTGATTGGCTGCATGTACATGTATGTCCCCACATTGATGTTGACTTTGTTGACATACTGGACTGTAACCCATTTGTGGTGCATGCTTATTATGAAAAACACTCTTGGAAATATCTTTCCGACTTGTGTTCCAGAGTTGCGCTAAACCAAATTATAATAAGGAATACGGGTGTGCATCAGAACCAGGTATCCGACCACTGATGTTGGGAACCGGTTCCAGATTATGGGATCGGGTACCCATAACCAACTTTACAAATAACTTAGTAACTTCTCAGACAATGAAAAAGGAAAGGTTCTGAATGCCACATGTGGAAATTTTCAAAATGCAAACCAGGCTACATTTAAAAACCACACCAGACTTCACGTTTACGTGCAACAGATGATGCCCACACAAGTTGTAGTTTACACCGCAAAATACAAAGCCCTTCAGAAAACTTCCAGGATTTGAATTTTAGGGTTGGGCTCCATTTACGGGTAGCCATGTTTTACTTCAATAGGATACCCGGTTCCTGTACAACCTGCAAACGCACATCCTTAATAAGGAGTGACTCAAGTCCACCCAAACAAATGTTGGTTTCCGACAGGTGAACTTCATATTAGTTGAACTTCATATTAGTTGAACTTCATATTAACTCCACTGACGTGAATGTGGATTACTTCTGAACAACTGCTACAGTCAATTTGTCCATGCAGTTGCCTGCAACTGTTTCAAATTTCACATTTTCCGTGTACTTCATTCAAATCTTCACAATAATTGTGTAAGGTGGGACTCTGGAATGCCAGGTGTTCAGTTACCTGCAGTGTCCTCCTGGTCATCCACAGAAATCTGGGGTTGATGGTAGTGGATTCCATGATCCACAAGAACATCATTCTCATCAATTTTCTGAAAAGAAAAACAAACAAATGAGTTGAAAGGGTGGCGTACACATTTCATTAGCGCACATTCAAGTGTGCATGTACGTGTTCATCTTTTCAAACCGTGGACGAAAAATACACATGTGCCAGAGAACAAAAGAGAATATCGTCCACGATTCCCAGCATACATCCATGATTGGGGTCGTGTACAAAACCTATGGGAGTCTTCCTAAAAAGTTAGTACAAACAAAATAATAATTAATAATAATAATACTTTGGGAGGCTAATCATCCTTACTCGCAGCTGGTATGCTGAATTGCGAAGGACGCGGCTACAACGTGGTCGGGCCGCTGGCATGTAAAGGCGCCTATGGCTGCCGGCCACATCAACCCATATACATGTATGACCACGGATTTTTCGGAGGGAGGAAAACCAGAGGGCCTGGAGAAAAACCCTCGTGGCACAGGAGAGAACCAACGCACTACTCTACTCACATGCGATCCGCGGCCAGGATTCGAACCGTGGTCAACTTGGTGAGAGGCGAGTGCTTCACGCACAAGCTACCCATGCCACCCAAAGAGGGACAATAGCATTTCCACGATCGACGGTGAATACACGTTTGTGTGCGCTTGCATATGTGCACTCCTGGATATAAACCTATGACTATCCAAAAAGTGACCGACCAAAATACTGCTAAAAGGCATACTTGGTTTAACCCTAACCTTCCCAAATCCTCTTTGCAAAATGGAGGAATTTGCAGAAGTGAGCCTGTATGCAGTTTTTACATGGAGCCAGTTGGAGGATTTTGCAGGATTGAGGTTGCATCCTAGTAAAAATGCCTCAGGACTTAGGGTTAATAATGACACTAAGTCCATGAAATTATTCCTTCTGACATGCTGTCATTTTGAAGAAAACAATCACTTCCAAAGATGTGTGAAGACACATTTTTGGAAATTTCCTGAAGTAGTTGGTTTGTAATTGGGTGAATCCGTGACTGGGTGCGTGTAAGCGTTGACACGCACACGGGCGGGGTTGTTAGAATTAGTCAGTTCAGTGTGTGAAATCGAGTAGTTGAAATCGGCTGCAAATAGGAATGTGTCCCGGATGCTATTTCAGGTGCAATTGAAAATATGACTCTGCAACTTTTGAATTAAAAACGAGATCATAGAATATTGTTTTTTTCAGGATATACAGCATTCATAGCGCTACATGTAAAACTTCATCAGGTTACTTGTTAAGCTTCCTTCTTAAGATTTTGAGCTCTTTTGTTGCTTCAAACGAAAAAATGCACAAATTACAAATTGTCCACTCTGCCTTTTCATGCTCTTTGTTTGATCCCAATAAATCCAATGAAGAATGTCCAAAACCTAACCAGTTGAATTTCAGCTCAGTGGATATTAATCTTTTCGCGAGAACACTGAAAAACCATGCACGACCTGTTGATCATGAAACATGAGTTTGTCTATAGACAGCACCCTTTACTTCCAAAAATCAGTCAATTGACTGATCGTTGGAAATCACCGACATGTTCATTTCTTGATTTCTTCTGAATGACAGCAGCACCCGATTTCACGAAGCGCTGCGACGCGTCGCAACTCGAGTTACGACGTGTAACACGGCGCAACTCGCGACGCGTCATATCTTCCTTTTCACGAAAGTTGCGATGTGTTGAATGCGTCGTAAGTTCCTTGACAACGGCTTAAAACATGTCGCAAGTTAAGACGTGTCTAGCGGTCGTCGCAAAATAAGAAGAGTCATTTCTAAGCCAGTTTTATGCCATAAACATTACATTAACGAGATTATTATACCGAGGCAATATGTGTAAAGTTGTAAATAGAAAATTCATTGAATAATTATGAATTAGACCGGAATATTAGAATTGAAATTTCAAAGTACCGGTAGCTATACAGTCCAATGAGAGTTTGTTTTCCTTCAAAATTGCATCGCACTGCCGCCATTTTGTTTTACGTTTTAACAAATTTCGAGCTGAGATTCGACGACTCTTTGTTGAATATCAGACGAATATTTACTGTACGCTGTCTATAAACATAAAACAGTCACCGAGTTGTGCTATACATGTAAATACACCTACGACGCGTCGCACTTACGACGTGTTTTGTGAAATGGATCGCAGGACGCGTCGCAGCTGCGACGCATCGTAGAGATACGACGCGTCGCATCGCTGCGATGCATCGTAAGTTACGAAGAGTTTGATGAAATCGGATGCAGGTCAGACGGAATAATTTCATGGGTGTTGAGAACCAGTATGATCTTTAATTAATCCAACTAAACTTTTTGATTATAATTTGGTATCGGTAGGTTACTTTTGGGATACATGTAAATGCAAATGATTTTATACGTGTATGTATGCCTTATTTTGTTACATAAAGCAGCAGGGATTATATTTTTCAGGTCTTGAGGGATCATCTGTACCGGTACATGTACACGGTAGGAGATGTTGTGACAAATTATATAAAATGTACAATGTACATGTACATGTTCATATTCAGCCATGGCCATGCATATGGACATGTCACATGAGCTGTGTTTAACCAATGAAATTTTAAAATCAAAAGCCACGGTTATATCATATGGAGTCAATATCTCTATAACGTACATGTAGCCTCATTTTCAATTGCAAAAATGTGCCATTAAAAAACAAGAATGAGAAACAAAAAAACAAAAAAACATGCATGCACTATAATAGAGTACAAATGTACATGTACATTGTACATGTAATTCAATAAATTTGAATAACATTACAGTACCGTAGGTCAGTACTCTAGTTTTTATTCCACTCTTTCCAAGTCTAGTGGTTTCGGTCAAAGTCCCAAAAGAGGCTCATAATTGAATGAGGCTTTCAGATCTTGCCATGTGTGCAGCAATTCATTCCGTGGATTTCCCCAATGATTATAGCTAATGTACGTGTGGGTGTATAAGTGAATGCGCGTACTTTGTACTGGTAAATGGGTCACTTCACACTACAGGGGAAAGTGTGGGATAGGGAAATGAAGCAGGATTATAATATCAAATTGTTTGTCCTCTTTTTACCCTTGCACATGTACATGTACATGTACATATGTGCATTCCCATCCCATTGTTGAGGGTTGTGCTCACCAAAAATTGTAACACTTTCCAGGCAAATTATGTACATGTACCGGTACATGTATGCACAAAATTTGTTAATATTGATGAAAAGTTTAACAAAATAACAATTTTAGAATAAATGTATTTTCCCAAAGGAAAGAATACCGTAGTATCCAGAATAGCAAAAAAGCTTTGTTTTACAATGTAAATAACTTAATATGATACACATTTTGGTATCTAACAAAAATAAATAAAACAATGGTAGTGTGATGGGAGCTCACTGTGAGCTACAGGTAGCTTTCGAGTTTTCTCTCAACATCATCACGGTTGAAATTTCCTATGTACATTTGTTGTACCGGGTAATTGACAGGCTAATTATTTAACTAATTAACATAAATTGATTAACTTGTTCATTTCCAAGAAGCAACAGGCTACAACCTACATGTACAGTGTATGCTTCAAGCTCGATAACAGCAGGCAACTATTGATAACATTTACATGTACCGGTACCTTCATCAATTACAACAAATTCCCAAAGGAAGTTCACTTCAATTTAAATACACACTTTACACAAAATTTAATGACAAAATGGTCCTCCGAGTGGCACATGTAACAGTATCCATTCAAAAATAATTAATCATGCAAATTGCACTGTATGATTACCATGATGTTGTAGTATAGTCAACCGTGTAGATCGAGTCCCTCACAAGTCCATCATGCGTCCAGTCACAGGCACAATACTGGTCACAGCACAGTAAACAAATCGAGAGGCATAACCCGCAAGTCTAATCAAATATAGTCTGGTGTAAGAGGTAATGTGTACAAGGGGATGAACAATGATAAAAGGAATTCCTTTGTCATACAATGTACATACAGAGGAAGGTTGTGACAATGTGACTTATTAGGGATGACTTATGATGGCTTGTGATAGACTTGTGATGGATTTAACTTCAACACTATACATGTACAGGTACTGGTACTTGTCATATCACATTAGATTGGAACACATTTCCTTCGTACAACTTGTGTACATGAACATGTATGCATGTGTGACCTTGGCCAGGACTAACATCATTTCTGTACACGCATGATGACACCAGTTTATCAGGGATTAAAAACAGATTTACACATTGAATGATACAATCATCCTATACCCATTCACACACTGAACCTGCTTCCAATGTGTGCACAAAGGTAAAGTGAATGACCACTGATTGACCAATCAACAACTCAGACTTGACTTTTAAATATTTGAACACCTCTACATTTACACAGTAGGGCCTACTATCATACTGTACATGTGAACACGCTCCAATACATGTACATGTAAGTGTATACATACATGTATATGGAAAAGTTCACTGGAATAAAGTATGTAACCTTTTCTCCTCAAAGCACCGATACTGCTACAATGTACTATAGCAACAATATCTGATTTATTCATGTACCGGTACATTCAAGTAAATTGCATACGCTACATACACTTTGAATACGTGCTCAATTCGGGCGATTCACAATGCACTGCGCCACCAAGAGTTTGCCATGGAGAGTTCATTTTCCCAGTGCATTGTGGGAGATGGTCGACAAATTCGCAGCGCGGGACATTTGAAATTGTTAGTTTTTTCCGGTCAGTAGTTTCGTAAGCGTATGATTCGAGGATCTGTTTGCCCTTTTCTTTTCCTCTTATCAATATGGTGTTTTTTGGTAAGGCGGCAGAATGCTGTGCTCCAATCTATAACATATTAGCTCAAGTTGTCTTCTGACACTCTTTCGAATGGCCGTGTTTTGTCGACCGTAAACCTGAAAAATAGACTCTCCATGGCAAACTCTTGGTGGCGCACTGCATTGTGAATCGGCCGAATTAAACGTGTATTCCCATCCTCAGTTACAAACATCGCTCATTAATTAACAGTATAGCAGTTAACTAAACTGCAGACGTGCCGTTTGGCAAATGGCAACTTGGGAAAAATATGCAAAGTATTTTTCTCACAAATCAAATCGGCCTGGTGATGCCTGCATAAAATATCAAGTGCTTTCATAGGCACATGTGCACAAAACCTTTCCATTTTTCAACTGTCTTGACCTTCTCCTTTCAAGTCCTTCGACAAAAAGATACTTCAGTTTTATTCATGCATTCAATGGCAGGATGCATCTGACAGGATGTCGATACAAACCGCCATATCCTACAGTCTTTGTTACAAACAATACAAGTACGTACATGTACACTGTAAATCCTTAGCCTGCTTGCTGCAGCCAACATAAAAAACTTGCCAGCTGCGATGGGACAGGTAACTGACGCACTGGCATTACATTGATTGTAGGTGGATCTGTAACTCAATTGACACTTCGGGTAGAATACACAGAAGGCCACACCTGCCGCGTTTCTGACATGAAATTTTACAATGTACAAATGTACATGTACAGTTCTTTTTATAAACGTAATGAAAACCATTTGCAAACATTCAATGAAACTGTCAAAATATCATGAATACATTACATAAAACATGAACATGTACAACGTACACGTACCGGTAGGATCAAGCATCCGGAAAAATCATTGCGACTAGTACATGTATACGTACATGTACATATAGGCTCTAATTTTCGAGAAAAGAGGAATCATTTCCATGAAATGGTTAGTCTGACCAAACCATTTCGCTTTCAACGTAAATCTATGTTTTGCGCTGACATAAATTAAGACACATGTTCATGTGTACATGTAGGCCTACACTGTATGTTCACAGTTTTCTCAGAAAGTATCCACTGAGCTGAAATCTCGATTAGTTTTTTTTTTAATATCCTGCTTCAGATCGATTGGATTCCTTGAGTCGACAAATTTGCAAGTGGTGTCCATTACCTTATAAGAAGGCCACACCTGCAGGGGTTTTTGCCATGAAAATTAACAATGTACATGTATAGGCCTACATTGTTCATTCCAATTTCATATGCCAATTTTATGTTTTTGTTGTGACTTTCCCCTTCACTGTTGCATGCTAACTGCTGGTGGCAAGTCAATTTGTCTTAATTCTCTCCTTATCTGAATAAAAAAACTTACACATGAGAGTTTTAATCTCTTGAGGTTATCAAGATACTGCAATCCCAAAATGGGAATTGATCTGTCGCAGTTATCTGCATTTGGCAAGAAGGCACTTTGTATAAAGTGCAGAGGAGACTGCAAACTACATGTACATGTGTGTACACTGGGTTTATCTTATCCTGAACGGGGCATCTTTGCGAGTGTCAGGCCTTGTGAGGAATGATTGAAATGTTTCTCCAACTGGTATCCCACAACTCTCCCTTTGTAACCATTCAACGGGTACCGGCATACACATACATGCACTGAGTCCACACCGTACATGTCCATTGATGAAAATTCACTATTCAAACTTCACATATTTAAGCATAAAATTACACTATGCATCTAAGCACTGTCAATACAATGTATATCAATATTACTCGATTGTTCGATATTATTTTGATATCGATATCGTCGATGGCAATTTTGCAAATTGTAATCATATTGAAGTATTGAAATTTTCTATTTTGAGGAATATTGAAAATATCAAAAATGCACCAGACAATCGTCAAAATAACTCTCTCGTTTGTGCTTAATTACTATGTGTTTAACATTTGCTGTATAATGAACTAAATCTCGGCAGCAACATGTACTTGTGATGCAAATTCCCGGTCTCCCCAATGTAAAATCTCAAAAGAAACCGCCTGTCCTGGACAACCTGTCAGTGCTGTGCTCCAGAGAAAGGATAATTGGGACTTGAATTTTTTTTTATCACTGAAGTGTCATCTTTATGGTCTTTAACTTTTACATGGGATAATCGATACATGGGATAAATCGATACATCAAATATTCTCGATATTGCATTTCCGATATATCTATTATTGAAAATAGGTTATATCGACGGTGCTTAAATGTATCATCTTTTTACCAATTATGTACATGTACTTGATGTCAGATAAGACTTGGAAGTGTTAGCTTGCTAGGTTCAGTACCGGTACATGTACATACAGTGTAGCAATTAACATACATCCTAAAGTTCAGGAGTTCTGCGCAGGTGCTGGTACAATGTACAAGTACAATTAGATTTCATTTTAGAAAAGGTGTGCCTGTAAAACCATGGAGGTACCACTTGGTGATCAGTTTTGCGATTAATCCTTACCACACAGTGTTTTTTTAATTGCCCCTGGCATGACAATTAGTACATGTACCTTTGGTCTGGTGGCCGTTTGATCTCCATGTTTCTACCTCCATGGTAAACATGGTAAAACAGAGTATTTTTGAATCACGAATTGTCACTCAAAAGGCAAGCCCCGATAAAGAATGCGACATGTTATCTCAAAACTACACACTTCAGGATACAATGTGTAGATCTTGAATTGGAGATACAGTATGTACAACCCTCCCCCACCCCATCCCCAACTCCGGTGGGGGTGATTTTATTCGACTTCAGGTTTCTGCATATTGCATAATCCTAAATTAATCCAGGGAGAGGAAGTTTCAGTCTGTAAATTTGTCACTAGAGGTGCTTTCTGGATGATTTTTTTTAGAGGTCTATCAATTGAAGAAAGGAAAAACCCAAAACCCATTGACAGGCAATAGTTACCGTAGGTGTCTCATCCAAATGGATACTGTACATGTACGCATACGATCCGTAACCGTTATTGACCATTCCATGCGCTTAGTTGTCGGACCTGTTACCATGGTTACTAATCCAAACATGTAAGTATGCAATTAGCAGTATCCCAAAGTTCCGGAGTTCTAATGCAGGTGCTACCCGGTAGTTACATGTAAGTACAATTGAGGGTCAATTGAGATGAATTTTCCGAGGAACACATTTTGAGTAACTTTCTACTCCTCTGAAATGTATGAAAGCTATATGACATCCATTTTTGGCTAATTGTTTTGAGAAGTGCAACTTCTTTAAATATTTTGAAAATTGTCCATGCTTTTCTGGACAACTGAGGGTGCTGTTGTTGTAATGTCATTTCAGGAAGACGCTTTTCAGTTTGAGGGTTTTGTGAAAAAAGTTGATCATTACTGCCATCCATGCCGGTATGCACATGTACTGACAGAACAACGATCATCAAAGAAAAGAAAATTCATGGACAGCAAAATGTCCAGAATTCTGGCAACTTTTGGTGCTGAAATAGCTGTAACATTGCGGTTTCTGCCTGAAATGACATCACACATTTGCTCATTCGCATTAGCATAAAAACCCCCAAAGGCCCCAAAATACCCTTGAAAATTGGCAAAACAAAATTGAGATGTGGGCAATTCCACACTAATGGGCCCGAAACATTTGTGACATTTGAGAAGACCTTTAAGTTTTGATGATAAAAGTATGATCTTATTCTTTCAATTTTTGCTGTAAACATTGCAAGCTTTGAACAAATATCCTCACCCGCAAATATAACTGATTTTCTATTTTAGAAAAATATAGTGCATATTGTTTTAAACGAAGGACAGACATTTTAGATAAAGTCACAAAGTAAGCATAAAATTTAATGATCCCCTAATGTTGACTTATTTAAGAAGATGTACCCTGGAGGAATGCTATCAGTCAAAACCTAGAAAACTCAGAGTCAATGTGAAGAATTATTTGATATCAGGATTTATACGTACGAACAGACTGGACATTTGTCACAAAATGTCTGTCCCTGTTCGTACCTAACCCTAATCACATCATAAATTTGAAGCCAGTGTGGAAACTGTTATATTTTGGTTTGATAACAATGTCTATCAATGTCACTGGAAGTGCCTATTAGAAATTGAATTTGTCCTCAGCACCCTTTTCCTTGCAACTGTGTCTGTCCATGCTACCGGTACATACGTATCACACAGAAAAGATGCCTGTTATTTTCTCCCCCAAAAGATAACATCTTTTGTCTTGTCTTGTCCTAGTCACTTTCAACAGAAGAAAAACAGAAGAAAATACTAGCTCATCTTTTACCCTCTATACATGTACATGTATGCAACATCCATAAACTTATCTAATTGGCCCATTAGTGAGGAATTGCCCATGTACCGGTAGTATGCCAAGGAAAGTAGCTTTTTAGAAACTTAATCTGTTTTTGTACATTATGCATGGAAAAAAAATAAAGAAATAAAATAAAGAAATACTTTGTCAATTTTTGTATTTGAAGAAAATGTAAACAAGTTGATAAATTAATAAATAAATAGGTGATGACGTCATAATGACGTCACTTCAGATTTTGCATACTATTAACACTATCTACATGTACCTACCCACCAAGTTTCATCCCAATCAGACTTACCCCTAAGTGTTTGCAAAAATCGCTTTTTTGATGACGTCATCGTGACGTCACACATTTTTCAAAAAAATTGTGCAGATACCTGCATGTATTACATAACAAACCTAAACAATTTTGAATTTAGCGTGTTTGAAGCCAATCGGATGAATAAAAGTGTTAAATTTTGTAAGCAGAATAAAATTGTAAATATTAAAAAAAAACGTAAAAAATCTACCGATGACGTCATCGTCACGTCATTTCAGATTTTGTGTATTAGTACTATTATCTACCCACCCACCAAGTTTTATGGCAAAAAAAAATCATCACATTTTTGATGTCATAATGACGTCACACAATTTTCACAATTTTGTGAATATACCTGTTATCTAACAAACATAATACAAAAAGAATTTTGACTTTAGCATATTGCGTTCGTGAGATATACAGTGTAGCTTAAAGGTCCAAAATTTGAACAATCGATATAAAATCACACGATGACGTCATGATGACGTCACCTCATTTTTTACCTATAACACATCCCGGTCTACCTACATTGTACATACCGAGTTTGAACCCAATCTGACTTACAGTTCTTTAGATATACATGTAGGGTCTTAAAGTTTGCACAATTAAGATGACGTCACGTGATCCATGATGACGTAATCATGACGTCACTCTTCGGGACACAAGCTCACTATGGGGTCTTCACATAGGTTAGGTTTCATTAAAATACAAGTTTGTTTTACATGTAGGTCAAAAGTGCCGGGCCGAATAAACGTGTACAAAGTCTACGGGATTTGGGGCAAAACAAAAAGAAAAAAGAAGGAAAAAAAATCAGAACAGAAACAATGCTTTTCCGCTTTCAAGCGGAAAAGCAACAACAACAAATTATATGGGTACATCATGTTGCAAGTGTTTTTTTACTGACTTGGATCATACATGATGATTAACAATTTAAGTGCACGGACAAAAAAAACAGAAACCACCCGTGTTTCTTGTCGCTAGGCAACAATGGGCCCTAATGAGGCAGTGACGAATGTGTCTTAGAGGCATGCAAGGAACAAACCTCATTAAATGGCAAAAGTTGCTTAAAAATTGTTCCTGATTTGTCTTAATTCATGGTACTAAAAAGCATATATAATTAGTTGCAAACCAGACTGATGGAACAATACAAAATTTTCAGAACATATTTTAAAACTCTGATTTGTTGAAATTAAAATGGAACATAGAGTACTGGTATGTACGGTACATGAACACATACAAATAGAAAAAAAAAGACTCTTTTAAGGGATCACGTGCTGAGAAACATTTGGATTTTTGTAATATTATAATTCATACTAAGACTTTTTGTACCTTGAATTAATATTTACCATACCAAGTCCTTTTGTGGTAAACAGACAAAACACAACTTAACATTGTACACACGTGTACAATGTACATGTGTACAAGCATATGTACATGTACACTGTGAGCCCAATGATCAACTTTTGATTAATCGTGCGCTTGAAGCTGTAAATAAAGTATTCACCATTTTATCTACTTGCACATCCTACAAATGTACATCGCATTTTTCCCCAAAAAAATCTTAATCAAGAAAAGGTTCAATCAAAGTCATCACAGATCTTCCCCGGTACCATTACGTCAAGACACATCTTATGTACGTCTACTTAGTACATGCCCAATTTAAGTTTAAATATGTTTTCCTAATAACTGCACGATCAATAACTCTTTCCATGAAAAACACATTTCCCCCTCTACATTGCAATCTGACCAAACAGCATAGCATGTACCGGGTACATGTATGTACACGTGTACCGGTACATGCACATTATTAGCCCTGCAGGATGTCATGTGGATGTACCGCACATGTACTTGGACAATACAACTTTGACATTTCAAAGACATTAATAACATGCAATCAGGTAATGAAAGCAAAATGCTGCGAAAGGTTGAGCACGCTACTACCGGTACATCTGTACGGTACAATAATGACAATCGAGATTGTAAACTTGTAAAAATCTATGTCACGTGTGGCCTCAATAGAGGAGACAAATTGTGTGTTTGGATTTTACAGCACATGCGCTGCAGACTATTTTACATGTAAGTTGTTCAATGTTTTCTGGCCAATAACTTGATGCAAACAATACAAAATAGTCTGACATACACACGTTGTACATGTACATACAATTGTACTGCGTACAAATGCATGTCGGCAATTTTATATTTGTCAATCCCTCCCTCCCCTAGAAATTGGTCTGGTGACGTCCATGCAAAGATACATCAAGGGATCTGTAGAGATCATGCAACCTCCCTTACAAATTAGTCTGGCAACATCCATGCATCTTTGAGCTACATGTACATGTACATGTATATTTACTCATTGTCTCAAGCTGGCCCATATGGATTTGTACATATACTCTGTGCCCAAAGAATTCATCAAGAATGCTTTCTCTACATGGGTACAAAGAAAACACAAGGCCCATATCCAACAAGATCGCCATTTTATCATTTTTCCTGAAACCATTTCACAAACTCACAAACAACTCTGAGCTATTGTGAATGCACCAATTGCCAGAAAATTTTGTAAAAACCCCACTGCCAAATGTTGTTCCTGTGAATGAAACAATTTCACATGGTCATGTGTACATACATGTACCGTACATGTATACTAACGGTACATGTACTGTATGTATCATTTGTATCATCTGTTCCTCCATTACTTGTACATGTAAATTCTCCGCCCCCCCCCCCAAAAGACAATCAACAAGAAACAAAACAAAATACAATCCCGCAGTAACAACAATTTCATGTTATATTGAGCATTATCTGCAGTTGCTCAGCAGTGCATAATGAACATGTACCGGTATCCACTTCAGAACACAGGCACAAGTCATACGAGTAAATGACATGCTACTGGCATTCAGTGCAGTATATTCTGGACAAGTTTTCAATAGACACACATACCCCTCAGGCAAAGCCATGGTTACAATACACAGCAATTTGCACTGTGACTTTGGAATGTGCAGTTAATCATATCCATTCCTATGTATGTACAGTAAGTATCTACCGTTCTTTCCAGTGAGCATTTTTTTACTCTTACCTTTCTATCCACTGGAAAATACACATGTTTTCCTCGCCTTTCTGCCATCTCGATTCACACTGTTACGTGTGCAATGCACGACACTGACTGGACAAATTTGTTAGTTGCGACCCTGCACGTACTGCCACTGAGTTCAAGTGTAGAGAGTCATGCTTGGACGAGCACTACCGGTACGTACAATCTGTGTGCACATTGTCGGTAAACTGTTTCACAATGCAATTGTATATAATGGACCTTCAACCCAATCAAGTTTCGGCACTGACAGTGACCCACATCCTGTGGTGGGAATGGTTGATTTTGTAAGATAATTTTTAGTAATTCTAGCTTGGAGAATTCACAATATCATCAAATGTACACATGCATGTCAGTGTGTACATACCGGGTACTGCATTAGCTGACATAAAAATTACATGCATAATGGAACCGGTAGGTACCGGGTCTGCACAAAAATGAAACGCCTTAAGAATACAAATAGAGATAAATGGCCAGCAAATAAAACTCTCAAATAGGCCTAATAGTTACATGTAAATTCTGCTGATTACTACATACCCCCTAGTGCGACCCTGCCCCCCCCCCCAAGCGATAGGATTCAAAATCCATCAGATTTTGGAGGAAAGATACAGCCTATGCAGCCACCATTGTCAATCTTACCGGTACATGTACATGTATGTGGCCACTTTACTAACATGAAGAATAACGCCACATTAAAAATGATGTAAAGTATATGAGCCATTGGTTTTCCGCACAGTAGAGGATTTTGGAAAATCCAGGTCTATACATAAAGTTACATACATGGAACAGTACCGGTACTTGTACCTGTAGTTGTCAAGGTTTTAGGCAGTGAGCCGTACAGCCTTGATTTGCACGGCCGATTTTTGTCAATAACAGCTAATTTGTTGTTCCACAAGCTTTCAAATTCCAGATATACCGGGTATGCATATAAGCATACTTCAACAAAAGTAAAATTACCCAAATCCAATCTCTCCTTAACCAACTCAATTACCGTTTGGACATAAAAATTAAAAAATATAATTACAACTTTCCTCGTTTTGAGTGATAATAAAAATTGCAAGAGGAGTACAGGTTAATGCACGTGAGCTATCGATAAGCATGCAAACCAACCTCTTTATCTCTACGGAACCACTTAGCGAAAGATAAACTTCCTCGGCGCTTCCCAAAATCCAGACTGGTTTTTCTCTTGCCGGCAGATCCCACGCTCTCCCGCCGCCTCTTTTCGGCTTCTTCCGCTTCCTCTTCGGCCATCTTGTTTTCCTCTCGCAGATGGCCAGTACAATTTGCTTTGTAAAACACTTAACTTTGCGTCCTTCACGCCGTAATTACTTTGTATACATACAACGGCGGTGCACAAGACGGAAATTTTCCAACGAGGCTTAATACGTCTGTCACGTAAACATATCCTAAGATGAAGTGCACATGAGGTGTGCATGCGGTCTATATGTGGATGATGAACACTAGACAACCCCCCAGGATAGCAGGCATCGAGTGCGTGCCTGTCTGTGTGTGTACTTGTAATATTCCTCTACGCACTCGTCTCTCCTATATTCCTCCATGGGTGCATTCCATTGGCTGCTGAGGCAGAGGCAAATTGCACAGGGAGCAAAGGATATGCAGGGGATGTGTAGACTATGCGACGCAGGCTTATCAATTACAAGTGGTTGGTGATATGACGCACTTGCCATTGATATTCCCATGGAATGTTTTAGCATGGAGTATTGTTCAAATACAGAGCAAGTAACTATGATATGGGGAAATGGTTTCATGAAATGATTTTGTGACTTTTTGAAAATTTGTGAATTCTATTACTAAGTTTCAAATAAGCATTTTTGTTTTTGCGTATTTGCTTTTGTAACTTTGCTTTTACACAGTACACAAAAAGTAAAAAGCGTTTTTTTGCATTCTCAAAAGTCACTCGAGTAAATTCTTTAAACATACTGACGTCAGTATGCTGCTACGGACCATTTGCCTACATGTACATGTACATGTACATGTGGTATGCATTATGAAAGCAATAACTCATTGTACATGTACAGTTGTGACACTGCTGAAGCCTTGCGGGCATACGCATGGGCAATTCCATGGGAAAAGCGGACACGGCTGCAAAGCAGAAAATCTATGAAATCTTCGGAAATACAAGCATCACAGCCTCAAATGGGGTATCAAATTAAAATGGACAACAAGACCTTTCATTTGAGTGGTGTGTCTGTCGGTGCCATTGGACATGTACATGTGGTCAAATGTTTGTTTGTTTTATAATGAGGGGGCCCCCTAAAATTACGGATGTTAGGTAGTCATTTTGGCATTTTCTTTACTGCCAGTGTTAATGCGAGTTGATGTTTTAAAGGCAGAGAGAAAAGTTCATAATCTATAGATGCGGAAAGAGTTTGTTTGTTTGATTATTAGTTTCGTATCTGTTTTTAATAACTTGTACCGAAGATAGATAAACTGTAGTGTAATGTGAGTTACTGTAACTTGAGCTACTGAAATATATCCCTATAGAGATTTCATGATTGATTAGTTTTCAATAATTGTTATGCGAGCATATAACCTACACTCTAATGATGCAAGGGCTGTGAAAAGATTCTTCCAGCAGTGCACAGTATGAGGAAATTTGTTGATGCAAGGTATTTAAATTTTGCCACGTCCTTCATTGGTAATGTGGGTTGCCAAAAAAAAAAATCTTTTGTAAGCCAAGCCAACACAAAATCATTTTGTTGGGATTTTATTTAAAGTTTAGTCAACAGTTCAGGGGTTCTTCGGTGAGAAAAATCCTACATGTAATACTTTGACCTTATAGTACATGTATAACAGCACAGAGTTGATCGAAGACACGCGACTCCCTTTAAACATAACGGGAGTTTACATCGAACCTAATGCCCATACGTGTATATCCAATTTCAAAAAGTTCACACCATGATATACATGTATACATGTGCATGTGCCAGGTATTACATGTGCATCATGCACATGTACATTTATTACATGTATGATTTCACATTATATGCGTGTACATGAATTCATCAGTATTCATTTTCTTGTCATGTACTTTTGTTCACATGTACAGATCTACCCCGTACCGGTAGTACCGGGTATGTACATGTACAGCAGAGTTAATTCATGGTCCCTCTTCTGGGACTGAAAGTGAAAGGTAACCCTCATGTACACGTACCGGTACATGTTTTTTGTACAATTAAGTACCTGAATACATCAAAATCCATACCCCTGTTTTGATGGGTTTCAGCGGATTCAGGATACCTCCATAAAGCTGGGGGATTTTTATGGATTCAGGACAGTAAGCCTAGCAATACTGCAGGATTTTGATGGATTCAGGATACCTTCATATTGTGCAGTTGGGGGACTTTGATGGATTCCAGATCTCAACAGTTGAACTCCTTGGCTATATGTTTGGTGTGTACGAGGTACATGTATACACCGGTACTACACTGACCAGTGGATTCTGCATGATGGACTCAGGACACCGACATTTTTTTGCAAGACAAAATTGGTAGATTTTGGCGGATTCAGGATACTTTCTAGTAAAAAAGCTCAAGGGGTTAGGGTTAATAATTAACTATTAATTGAATGAAGATACTGGTAGAGTTCTTTGAATCATGCATGCACCTCTTGCAATTTAACTAAGACCTCGTGTGTATACAGAACCCACGGGCAATCTTTAAATCATTTAAATTGCAATTAAGTCATGCATACAGAATCCAGTGCGTACACATCAATCCGATTACAATAACCTCAGGAGGGCATCAAAGCATCTTTGCGAGGAAAGTGAACTTTAACCCCAAGAGCTGGGGCGATGTATAGGAAATCTGTACTACATGTATGCATACCAGGTGCGTATATTTTCACTATGACGTGTTACGCAAATTTAAGTCTGTCAAGTCTGATCAGAAAGCAGAGGCCATGCTGAGATGAGTATGAACAGAATGTGTATTGTACCATGTACTGGCACTAGCTGCATCACTCCAGATACACTTTACCTTAATGCTGCTCAAAATACTGAGCGCATGCATGTACTTTATGTACATGTATACATGTACTTGCACACTGGTACAATGTGTACATACGTACATGTACTAGTAGCTACCGGTACAGGTACACTTTATTTTTTAAGAACTTTATTTTTTTACTGGTATATATACCAGTACACCACTTATGACACAAAATTTGTGTAAAATTGTGCTAAATGCATCATGATGCAAATTTGATTGCATGAAATACCGGTAATGTACCGTACCTTTACACATGAACATGAACTGGTGTACATGTACCGGTACACGTATAATGTGTTCTGAGATCACAGAGGAATTAACAGGCCATACTTTTCCCAAAAAACCTGCTGTACCACAAAACGCATCCTGTTTCAGATTACATACTGTACATGTAAAGTGAGATTGTGATGAGGGTGTACAATGTACATCAAACATGTACCATATGTATCGGTATGTATTTGATGAAAACAATGATCAGATAACATTCGACCAAAAAATGGTCTTTAATGTCAAAGGCAGCCAATGTACATGTACAACCTACATGTACTTAGTGCAGAAAGCTAGCTGCTTGGCATATTTCAGAGGTCAAATTCCACACCACGGTACTGCGCACATCACGGTATAATTTGTCGCATGTCCTACATAGCTCAAGGTTTTCACTTTTGGCGTCAGTCAAGTGCGAGGCAATCACTGCTGACGGGTGAGTGTTTGGTGTCGTTGGAATTTTTTTTTCTGGTGGTATTTTCATTATTTTGGTTATAAAGGGTCAGTTGAATCGAATATGCCAATTTATTATCTTGCTAAAATCTCACTTTAAATTTAAGAATTCAGCATATCACTGTCAAGGTGAGCCTTTGGAATGTCTCTCCATTTCTGGGACGTACATGTATACGTACGCGACATGATATGGTCAAATGTATAATGTACCGTACATGTACCAGTACGTATTAGATATTTGCATTGCAAAATGGAATTAAAATTGAAGGAAACTTTCTTTTGAATTTTGATTTGGGGGGGGGGGGAGAGGGGGACCCTTTATTGTGTGTAGCAGAAGAGACACAAAACATTGGGAATTAAAAGCATTTTGAAAACTATTTGAGCTAATAGTGGTTAGTGTGAAGCTTTTGATAATGTTGTACTTGAATTTGGTGGCAAAGTGGTTTGACCAAAAAGTTTTATTAATTTTTAGCTATCTAAACTAATATATAAATTTCTAAAGTCAAAGCTACTTTATGAATTGATGAGTGATGAAGCAGAAAAATGTTTTTTCTCAAGCTGTTCTTGTCAGCTGCGATGGAATTCAGGAGTTCCTGAAATGAACTTCGGACATTTTTTGCATAGAAAATAAAAATGTTCACATTCTAGTGTTAAAGTTCAATGTTGAATTAACCCTAACCCACCTCACTCCTCCAAAATCCTCCTGGCGATTCTGGAGGATTCTAGAGGATTGAGGATGAATGGTGATTGAAGCACATGAGGATTCTGGAGGATTGAGGATGAATGGTGATTGAATCAAATGAGGATTCTGGAGGATTGAGGATGAATGGTGATTGAATCAAATGAGGATTCTGGAGGATTGAGGATGAATGGTGATTGAAGCACATGAGGATTTTGGAGGATTGAGGATGAATGGTGAATGAAGCACAAGAGGATTTTGGAGGATTGAGGATGAATGCATTTTGAGGCAGGACTGTCTGATGATTTTGAAGGATTTGGCGTTGGTTATCCTTCATTTAAACACGAGTGCAAAGTTTTGGGATGAGGAGGATTTTGGAGGATTGAGGATGAATGCATTTTGAGGCAGGACTGTCTGACAATTTTGAAAAATTTAGGCGGAGTTGAAAAATTTTGGAGGATTTTGGAGGATTGAGGATGGTTGTAAGCAACAAGGGCCTAGGGGGTTAGGGTTAAGGATGGTTTCGTAAGCAATGGGAAAACAAATAAAAACATGGCAGAACTTGCACAAATCAATGCCACATCTGTAAATACCGTACATCCACACAGCTGATTACAATTACATTGTACTCTGGCAAGGAGGGGAAATTTTCTAAAACTTTAACTGCAATGAGTCATTCAATTATTTATCAAATTGTTTTCATTGTAAAAGCACCAAAATAAAAATATTTCTTTGTTTTGTTTTCCTTTTTTGAAATGCAGAGTGTTTTTAACTGGTTCCCAAAATTTCATTTAATTCTCCCTTGTAAATTTTAGATAGTGTATTTGAATGAAGCACCGGTTTCTTTGGTCTTATTGGAAACTTGTTGACACAAAGAAATTAAATACAGGTATGTATCCCATCAAACGAGATACGGAACATTGCGGGTATCCAAAGCTAGAGTCTATCAGATCCGAACCAGCCAGCCAACCCCAGCAAGCTCGGTGGTCGAATGGTAAGACATCAGCACTAGTAAGCAGGCGGTCGTGGGTTCGAGTCTGACATTATACATAAAATGTACATACACCGGTACATACATAAAACAGGTAGCTCTCGGACAGTACTGATAGAGTGTATACACAATACACGGACATTATTAGTTATCCCGCGAGCGCGAGTGGAACACGGAATAATGTAGTGCGTCTGTGTCCCACATAACACGAGGCTGAAGGCCGAGAGATATACACAGACGCACTACATTTTCCGTGTTCCACGAGCATGAGCGCGATAACGAATTTATCTTCAAGCAAACTTGACGCGCAGTAAAGTTGGACCATCGCTTTATTTTACACGAACCTTTTAGTGGTTTAATTTAGTGCATGCAGCTGGGGAATGTCGCTTGCATCTTGGAATAGTGCAATACGCAGAGTGCCATATCGACCATGCAATACAGCCTCACATCACACTGTTGTTGCCATGGATCGACCAATCAGGTTCGAGGATTCAAGTTTGCTTGAAGATAAGTAGTGATGTATGCGTTTCAACCCTGAAGGGAAACATGGTGCTTGTGTTAGGCAATTGATACATTTAACTACAATTACCTAGATGTATCTCCACTGAGGAGTATAAATGGGTACCTGTGAATAACCGGTACGTACAGACCAAATTGGACTGATCTCGAGCTGCAGCCTGCAGAGAAATTGTCTCATTCCTGATGAACAGAAAAAATAAGCGCTTTAAAACCTTACAAGTACTGGGTAGGCACAAAGCGCAATATAAGCAACACATTAGGCCAAAAAAAAAATAGTTCTGCTTCCGATTACATGCCTTTCAAAAATAGGGTCGGTCGGTCGGAAATTTTTTTTTTTTTGGCCAATTTTTTTTATGCAGATTGAATGGGGTATTCAATTATATGCGAAGTTTTAGCCTGAACTATTTCCATTGCACTACAAAAGCTATACACAAAATGGCCACAAAAAGTGAGCAAAACCTACCTTAATTATTGTCAATATATTTACGTTCGATAATTCGCAAAAAAATTGTGGAAAATTCAGGTCGTTCGCACCATAGGCACAACGCTAGTCAAGAATGGGAGCTGGCCAAAACTCCGAAGTGTGTGATGCACTGTACATGTACCCGGCCCGCGGCCAACGGGTCGAAAATTTCAGGAAACACGCTGCATTGTATCACTCCAAATACGAGTAGTACGATCTCAAAATGAACTCGTGAAAACGGAAAATACATACACAGACAAGCTAGATCAAATCTGTGAATTAACTTGCAAAAATGCTCTTTCTCCATCGGTGTTTTCTTGGCATTTTTACGATGTCTTTCTCAGCATTTTTACGATGTCGAGTCCGACCAGTTGACAGAGCACGTGCCTGCGCCTGCATGCTGCATAGCCATACTGCTAGCGCTATCGATCGCATAGCCGTGCACAGACTAGTTACCGCATTTTCATAACTGGCCCCTGCGCGGCGCGGCGGGAACCAGTCGTTGCCGCATTGCGCTTATTACGCACGTGATTATAGACAGCGAAGTAGTTGAATCGCGCAGCGAATTTGTAAAAATAACGGAGGTTTCTTTTGAAAAAATAGCGAATGTAAGTAAGAAAACAATAAATACAAGCATTTTTTGATGCAAAAGGGTTGTTGAGAAGTTGTTGTTTTTTTTTTTTTTGTGGAATTGCCGATAAAAAATTTAGGGTCGCAGCCTAAAAATAGGGTCGGTCGGGTAACCGGAAGCAGAACTATTCTTTTTTTTGGCCTTATTATTATAAATAGTACCGGTAGATGACATTACAAAACATTACATTGAGACTACAACTGAGAAGTGCCTCAAGATCTCACATGAGATGCTTACAAAGTCACAAGTTTTGTTTTTGTTTAGGGGGGTGGGAGGAGCTAGTAAACAACATGTATCGGTACACACATGTTTGAATTAAAAAAACAACTGAAAGTTGGTTCAAACTGAAAGGATGTATTTATTTTAAACCCCAAGTAAACATGTGTATACTGACATTGTACCAGTACATGTAAGATTTTCATATTGAGCTTTGTCATTTACCGAACACTGACAAACATACACATACATTGTGTATACATGTACAGTACCGCCCAGAATTTACCATCCCCAAATGCCCACACCGAAGTCCCGTTGCCCGCTGTGTGCGATCATGGTCCCGCATGCCCTTTGCCCGATGCCCTTTGCCCGATCCCCCTTCCTTAGAATTCGGTCATTAATGGAGGGCATCGTGTAAACCACAGACAATAATCCCCCGAGCGTACAGCAAAAGGGCATCGTGTAAACCACAGACAATAATCCCTAGCAGTAAACAAACTACCTTCTGAAACAGGCAACGTGTAAACCGCGCCATAACAAAACAAGAGGCCTGGAAGCCGACGTCGGCATACACGCACGACGTACACAAAAAGCCGACAGAAAACGAAGAGCCGAAAAAAAAACATAAAAAGAAATCATGCGGTCGGGCTAGAGGAGTAAACTTGTTAATATTTTTGGGGGAATGCATGCTCAACATAAAAAGAAATAATGCAGTCGCGCGAGAGGAATAATGCGGTCGGGATAGAGGAGTACAACTTCTTAATAATTTTGTGGGACTAGACTGGATGCTCAATATAAAAAGAAATCATGCGGGACGGTCGGGCCCGGGCGAGAGGAGTAAACAATGTTAATATTTTTGGGGGACTGGATGCTTGAAATAAAAATAATTAATGCGCTCGGGCGAGAGGAGTAAAACTTCTTAATATTTTTGGGGGACTGCATAATCAATATAAAAAGAAATAATGCGGTCGGGCGAGAGGGTTAAAACTTGTTAATATTTTTGGGGGACTGTATGCTCAATATAAAAAGAAATAATGCGGCCGGACGAGAGGAGTAAAACTTGTTAATATTTTTGGGGGACTGGATGCTTGAAATAAAAATAATTAATGCGCTCGGGCGAGAGGAGTAAAACTTCTTAATATTTTTGGGGGACTGCATGCTCAATATAAAAAGAAATAATGCGGTCGGGCGAGAGGAGTAAAACTTGTTAATATTTTTGGGGGACTGTATGCTCAATATAAAAAGAAATAATGCGGCCGGACGAGAGGAGTAAAACTTGTTAATATTTTTGGGGGACTGTATGCTTGAAATAAAAAGAAATAATGCGGCCGGACGAGAGGAGTAAAACTTGTTAATATTTTTAGGGGACTGTATGCTCAATATAAAAAGAAATAATGCGGCCGGACGAGAGGAGTAAAACTTGTTAATATTTTTGGGGGACTGTATGCTCAATATAAAAAGAAATAATGCGGCCGGACGAGAGGAGTAAAACTTGTTAATATTTTTGGGGGACTGTATGCTCAATATAAAAAGAAATCATGCGGTCGGGCTAGAGGAGTAAACTTGTTAATATTTTTGGGGGACTGTATGCTCAATGTAAAAAGAAATAATGCGGCCGGACGAGAGGAGTAAAAGTTGTTAATATTTTGGGGGGACTGTATGCTCAATATAAAAAGAAATCATGCGGTCGGGCTAGAGGAGTAAACTTGGTAATATTTTTGGGGGAATGCATGCTCAACATAAAAAGAAATAATGCAGTCGCGCGAGAGGAATAATGCGGTCGGGATAGAGGAGTACAACTTGTTAATATTCTTGTGGGACTAGACTGGATGCTCAATATAAAAAGAAATCATGCGGGACGGTCGGGTGAGAGGAGTAAACTTGTTAATATGTTTTGGGGGACTGGATGCTCAATATAAAAACAAATAATGCGGTCGGGCGAGAGGAGTAAAACTTGTTAATATTTTTGGGGGACTGCATGCTCAATATAAAAACAAATAATGCGGTCGGGCGAGAGGAGTAATATTTTTGGGGGACTGTATGCTCAATATAAAAAGAAATAATGCGGTCGGACGAGAGGAGTAAAACTTGTTAATATTTTTGGGGGACTGCATGCTCAATATAAAAAGAATGCGGTCGGGCGAGAGGAATAATGCGGTCGGGATAGAGGAGTACAACTTGTTAATATTCTTGTGGGACTAGACTGGATGCTCAATATAAAAAGAAATCATGCGGGACGGTCGGGTGAGAGGAGTAAACCTTGTTCATATCGCGACACGGCTACTGTCACTGAGAAGTTTGCCAAATCAACGCAAACTTCAGGACCACGAGGTACATCGACCCGCGGGCAACAAGCGCGGTGCGGCATTGTCCGTGTTGGTCTGATATGGTATTACAGCAGTCCCAGGCATCGCAGGGGAGCCTCCTAGCAACAGTATTTCTAAGCAACCAGGTTGGAATGTGATGGGCATGCAGCCATGCACCTGTGGCTCAGATAGCTAATCACTCCAGTTGCGCGTGGAAGGAAGTCATATTCATGAAAGCAGACGGTCCGTGATGAAAGCAACCAATGGCATATTTATTTGCCGGGAACCGGCTCATTTCATTGGCTGAGATACCATCATCACTGTTTATCATCTAAGAATCTTCTAATTGCTGGCGGCAAGTTCTCAAAGGCCTTGAAGTTCGGTGGCCTACAGGTAAACCCAAATGTATATGCTTTGTAATGAACAAGAGTGGCATTGTATCAATTTGAACAATGCGGCTATCAATCATTCTCTGGAAAGGCTTTTCGGAGCTGAGATTTTATTTGGGTTTTTTTTTTCTCAGAGACAGGGGAAAACTTTATGCGAAAAATGTGGGAAACTGAATTGAACGTGAAATTTCACCTCCGTGTTGTGTACAAGAACATTGATAAACGATTGGGGGATGATATTCCAAGTCCAAATAATTCATTAAATGTAGGGCTCCCGATGTCTTTTTTTCGTAGTACAATTTTATTCTTCGCTTAATATTTAAAAAATAAACTGCAGGGCCTACATTATTTTTGTAAATGTTACTCTAGAATATAATTTTTTTCGGAATACATTTTGAAATTACGTTTGAAGTCAAAGGGCTGTTGATAATCTTATTCGTATTCCTTTTAAAATTAGGAAAAACTAAGCATAATTTGTATTAAAATTTCCTCTGGAATCTACAAAAGAATTACCTGAGAGTTCAGAACTTAATGGGCTAGGGTGTTTGAAATCGTTTTACTTTAAAAAATAACCCGAGAGAATAAGACATACTAAATCGTATTAAAATAACCCCTATTTATTTGATGTCTCTATCTATCTGCGGCCGGGACAATAAAAAAGGGATGACGATTAATTCTTCGTGTATAATAAAATGAAACGCATGACCTACATTATTTTGAGAAAATGTTTTACTCTAGACTATATTTTGGAATATATTTTGACGCTATTATTTGAGGGATGTTGTTAATCCTGATCATATTCATTTAAAAATAAGAAAAGCCGAGCATAATTCGTATTAAATTTCCCCTGGAATCTACAAAAGAATTAACTTAGAGTGCAAACTTTAACGGGCTAGGTTTTTTTTAAATCATTTTGCTTTCAAAAAAATATTTAGAGAACCAGACGTAAATCTCTCCCTGCGAGGCCGGGAAAAAAAGGAAAAGAGGATGACGATTTTATTCTTCATTTATTACAAAAAAACATGGCCTACATTATTTCGTGTACCGGTACATGTTCTACTCAAGAATTGGACATGAAGCATTAAATGCAAGTGCTGTATTAAATGTGCCCCCTATTCAAGCCGGGAAATAGAAAAGTGTCTTATAAAAATATATTCTTGCTTTGAAAGTAGTCTTGCTTTGAAGGAAATTTTGAGACAATGATTGACAGGCGTCCTTCAAAACTTATACATTGTATATTTTTGTTGATAATTATATATGATAGTTATGTTCAAAGCGATTGATTTGATGACCGCCCGTCCGCCCGCCATAATGACTCCTCAAAAACGAAAAAGATAGCCATGTTCTCAAAGGGATGTATTTAATGCCCGCCCGCGCTAAGAGACTCGTAGAAAGAAAAAAAAACAGGGGGTTTGCGAAAGGGGGATCCGCGCGTGTGATGACGATCCTTACGAGTAATATAAACACAAAACAAATTTCACAAGAGAGATCGATTTTGTAAACACTAAAACAGAACTGCGCAAAGAGTTTACTTGTAAAACTTGTGTACTTGTTAACTATAAAAAGGAGGGATATTCTTTTTGACCAGATTTTCACAACCCTTTCTCAAGAGTGGAAGAGGAGCACGGGCCATGCATGCAGGGCTCACAGTTCAATCATAGAGCTGTGTCTTATTTCAATTCAGTGCGGGCATCGTGTTCTATGTGTCCCGAAGAATTGTGTCGCGGGCATTGTGTTTGTGTACCTGATCATTTCACAAGCATGCCGCCGTGCGGGCATTGGGGCTTGTGGTTTAGGAGAGTGCGGGCATAGGGGCTTGTGGTTTAGGAGAGTGGGGGCTGGGGCTTGTGGTTAGGAATTCTAAGAAAGGGTTCGGGACCCCCAATGCCCGGCAACCAATAGGTCCCGATAAACGGGCATTGTGCCATGGTAAATTCTGGGCGGTACTGTACATGTACCTGTATTCTATAAGCACTGTATTCAACAATGCTAACAAGCCTTTTAAACACAACCTACAAATCAAAAGTAAAAATCAAATACATTTAGTTTCAGACACTTGAGTTGATTACACCAATAAAGCTACTAAAGTACATGTAGTTTCGTTTTTACATACATGTAAAATGTCACACAATGTACATGTTCACACTGTCTGCCACAATGTGTTCAATGTACATTTGTACAGTGACATTACTGCACAGGACATTATGTACAGCAGTGAACAGGTTGCGTGCATATTACAATATTTCATCATTGTCATAAACTTTAAAAAGGCATTTCAAACAGGTTTAGGCATTATTTGTATATTGTTATACACAGAGTAGCAGTACCGGTACATGTATGTCACAGTACAGTTGTACATGATTATTTGAATTACAAGTAGAATCCTGGGCTAACTCAACAATTGAACCAATTATGCTTAAAAATGGGGGGATGCATGGGGGGTGTGCTGCAGTGTTGGTCCGTAGGCAATTCAACTTCTATTTAAGGGCTTACATGTACAACATCAGGTAAGCACTAACGGTACTGCATGTACATGTACTTCATGATCAGTTGATAACACTACTGGAGTTTGTAATAGCGCCCTCTGTTGACCAAACTCATTTTCAGACTTGCTATTTACAGTACAGGCATGCACAATAAGATAAGAGTACTTGTACATGTACATGTATGAAAATGGTAAATACTGGAACAATAAACATTAACAGATGCCATACCGGTAGATCTACACAAATGTACCTTAATTAATGTACATAAACATAACATATTATACAAGTTACCAATTGACCTTAAAAAAACACTGTTTTTGAAAAAAACTTGTGATGAAGTTTACCAACTGAAATTGACATTTTCCATGTTCCACGAGCGTAAGTGCGATTACAAGTTTATCTTCAAGCAAACTTGAATTGAAAGATGGAATACGCACTGTGTGCTGAACGGCGGTTTTCCTTTTAAACATTTTCCTATTGCAGCTCAAATGGCGCGGGTAATACGTGGTGTGCGGTACAGACCGTGCTACATGGGATAATGTAGCACGGTTTGTTGCCATGGATCGACCAATCAGCATCGAGGATTGAAGTTTGCTTGATTATAAACATATACACTCACGCAAACGTGTGTTCACTGTCGATCGTGGACGTCGTATTGTCCCTCTTTTGTTTGTACTTTTTACTCCCATAGGTTTTGTACACGACCCCAATCGCGGACGTATGCTGGGAATCGTCGACGATATTGTTCTCTTTTGTTCTCTGGTATTTTTCGTCCACGGTTTGAAAAGATGAACACGTACACATACACCATGCTCGCTGGTCCAGGTGTAGATTCACTGGCACTGGTAGTACACTCTTGAATTTAGATTTAATGTGTATGTACATAAGTCTTACGATGGCCCAAAAATTTGACTCCAATGAATACATGTACCGGTACATGTACACATACATTTGCATTGGTCCTTAAACCAAATTGTATGGGACCTGATTCATGAACTGGGCTTGCTAATCTTGCACACTAAAATACGTGTGCATGCGGATGTACATAATTTACATAAACACTTACAGAACTTTTCATTTTAATGTGAAAGTAAACAGTGCACAAATAAAAAAATACATTAAATCTGTAAATAATTTACAGTATACAAGTTAATACAAGTACCATGATGATGACAATATCAATGGAAATGATGGCCGACCAGATCAGAACTCTAAACATGCTGTGTAGCTTATATCAGTGAGGCACGTTGTGTGCACAGACAATAGACGGTTTGTCAGCATTTCAAATTTTGTAACTAATCATTTTTTCTATGGGGAAAATACATGCATACATGTATGTAAGTTCTCTTCTCATTAATATAAAAAGCATGCATGCACTGTTTTTTGATTAGGAACATAAAGCAATGAATATGATGGGCGCGATTGGTGGATTTGTGCTATCAATCGATCATGCAGAAAACTGTTTGCGGTTGATCCTAACTTATACTTGACTTTCCTTTTTCAAAACAATCCTCCAGAGCCATGAATTACAAAAGATGATTGATTGATGGCAGCGCGATAGACCAATGGCAGTGCCATTGACCGATGGCAGCGCAATCGAACAACAGAAGTACAGTCAACCATTGGCGTTGTGATTGACTGAAAGCAGTGCAATCCACCAGAGCGCTTGATGGCAGCATGATCGTCTGATGGCAGTGCAATCGACTGATGGTAGCACGATATTCATCGGTCGATCGTCTGATCGACTGATGGCAGCAAGATTGACCGATGGCAACATGATCGATGGCAGCCCGTTCGACCACTGGCTTTGTGATTGACCAATGGCAGCTTGTTCGACCAATGGCTATGTAACTGACCGATGGCAGCACGATCGACCGATGGCAGTGCGATCAACCGATCGCAGCACGATCGACCGATGACAGCGCAATCGACCAATGGCTATACGATGGCTATGTGATCGACCGATGGCAGCGCGATCGACCGATGGCAGCGCGATCGACCGATGGCAGCGCGATCGACCCATGGCAGCACGATCGACCCATGGCAGCAGGATAGACCAATGGCAGCACAATCGACCAATGGCAATGTGATTGACTGATGGCAGCACGATCGACCGATTGCAACTTGATTACCAGTTGGCAGCACAATCAATAGCTGGTACACAGCACGATCGACCGCTACATCGCAGCACGATCGACCCAGTGCTTCTGTTTTGAGGCGTGCGATCACACCCCCACGCCATCACACGCCTAAATGCTTCCTGAGAAGTGCGAATAATCGCACGCCTGAATCCCTCAGTACCGCACACCTCGGCATACATTTACGGCATAATTATATACTTCATAATTTGTGAAAAATAAAGTATGTCAGTGAAGAGAATATGGCTTTATTGTAAACCAAGATGAATATTTTGAAAAACAATTCCAGATTGTTCAGTCCCAGCTTGGACCACAGAATCACACGCCTAGAAAAATCACACGCCTAGATAAATCACACACCTAGAAAAATCACACGCCTAGATAAATCACACGCCTAGAAAAATCCAGTTGTGCGTTTTTCCACACGCCTATGATTTTCAAATCAGAAGGACCGTCGACCACTATCGCAACGCATTAGGATGATACAATGATCGCAGATCAAATGATTTCGCCAAGCAAATGTGCTCAGTACCTTATAGACTGGATTCATGATGACCTCATCCACAGAGCATACGCAGATGGTGATGTCAGAGCTTGGGCTTGGCTTATTTGGAGGCTGTGCGAATTACTCAATGTTACCTTCCCATAGTCTCCATATACATCTGACCAGGTTGAGAAAAGTACTGCTTCACAAAAAGAAAACAAAAACACAATACCAATACAATGATTACAAAGAAGGAAAGATTTCCATATACGAAGTTCACTCAACACCCTGTGGACAAACCCTATGAGATTGGACTGAAAAATTGTAAGTGTTTTCTAAGAAAATGCTCGTATTTTCTCACTGCTCAAATTGACCTTGATGACATGAAATTGCTATCTGGGGGCTTGTTAGTCAACACAGAGGAAAATTAGTGAACTTCGTATATGGAAATCTTTCCAAAAAGAATTTTAAAAATTAATGTGGCCTGACGTAAAAAAAAAAAGAATTTTGTCAAATTTGTCACTTACTGAGTATTTAAGAATCAATAGTGATACTTTAGTATACAGAGACTGTATTTCAGTCACATTTATGGGACTAGTGAAGTGGTGAGCCAGTAAGGAATTTTTCCCGAAAATATCCAGTTAGTAAGTTACACTTGGAAATTTTCAGACCAGTCTTATACTTGCAGAGGGTGACAAGTGATGGCCAGATATGGGAATCTTTCCAAGGTTAGGGTTTTAATTGTAAACACCGGCATGACCGGTTAACTTAGGATTACAAACTCAAAATCAAATGCCATTTTTTTGGGGGGGGGGGGGCCTACTCAACTGAGCACTAGAACTACCATTTACTTATTCATCATGTTCATGGGAAATCTTTACAGTTTCCTTTTTATTGTTAAACATATCGCATTGTTGATGAGATCATACTATTACTAGATGAGATGACTGGATTTCAACCGCTGCATGCAAGCACGTGCAGTGCAGTATGCCGGTCATGCCGCGCCGGTACGATACGTACATATAATGTAGGCATTTCTTTATGTCAGTGCAGTGACGGAGTTCAAAAAGTGGAAATAACATTTTATATTTTTCCTTCATCAAAATATTTTCAAACCAACCAAATCTACTCACTTGATCACCTGAATGCGTCGATGTTGTTGATGCTTTCTAGGATTAGTGTTTTACACGGGAAGAGTTATTTTTCTTGCTTGACTTTCTCATTGACTTTCAACGTCTCTGATATCCATGCAGTATATACGCATGTGGTCATATGGAGGTGAAAATAGGACACTGGGTATCTATTTGTACGGTAACCTGTGAAACACGAAGACGTCATCAAATTGGGCCATAGGGAAGGGCGCCGCTTACGGTAGGTAGGTAAACGCGCCTGCTGCGGCTACACAGAACATCGGGTGTAATGGGAGCGGTATTCATAAAAAAAAAAGTTAAAAAGACAAATACACCGAGAAATGACTTTAAAAAAAGGAATACATTAACGAACGAATAAATCAATAAAAGCGGGATAAAGGTATACCTGTCAGTGAAAATAGTAACATGTCTAGATTTAGCAATGCTTATCAATTAAAGTAGCAGAGAATACAATAATTAATTTGCTCATAACATGAATAGCATGCTTATGTGATCCCCTTCAATGTTTTGCCAGTAAAATAATAATTCATATGACATTGTATTTGCATATCTTACATACAGTGTGATAAATTTTGTATATACATATATATATTTTATATTTCTACATATTTTTAATGCATTTTCTGTCCTCTGTAATCTTTGTCTTTTTTCCCCGTTTTGTTGAATGAACTGCTACATAACTTAATTTTTGTTTTGTGAATGTCCATGTATTTTAAACGTAATTTAGCTTTGGGACTGTGATGTTTGAAGTTTTAGTTAACCAATAATACTGTAATAATATAATGTAATGTTTTACATTACATTTAAAGTGCAGTACATGCATGTTAAAACAATCCAAAATCCTCAGAAAAATTAATTTAATTCATGAGTTTAACAACTAATTTACAAAATATTGTTTACTTAAAAAGAAAAATCCTGTTGAGAATAAGCCAAAAACAACAACACACATGATGCCAAGTGCAAAGAATGAGGGGGAATTACACCCATCTCTGAATCCATACATGTTCCTGTACAGTAAGGTTATGATTAGCAATAGCATAATACTGTAAACTGTCAAAAAAAAAGTTTTTAGGCACTTTTAGACATTTCCTCATGAAGTACATGAGTGGTGCTAGTAATCAAGGAATGTACTGCTTTAAAATGTTACAAATCTGCATGATTTTACCCCCCCCAAAAAAAAAATTACGTTGAGTGCACGGAGCAAAATTAATCCGCTTTTGACCTACCTACCGTGCGAAGCGCCCTTTCCCATATGTCTCTGAGCAAGTACTTCCTGTTTCACTTTTTTTTCAGCGGACTGTCCTTCGCCTGTACGATCTAAAATGTGGTACATATCCGTGTTTTGTGTGCCGGGCGCTGCGGCGTCATCACACACATATTGGCATTGGCCTTTTCATGCACGTTGTGCATGCACAGGCCAATGCCAACTTCGTCCCAGGGCTTTGCTCCTTGCTATATATGCTTTATTTTCAGCCTCGTTTCCAATAGTAACCCCTGGATTTGGAACTTTTTAATTTCCAACGTATATGACGTATTCTAACGTTCGCTGTGAATTATTACGTCTACTTTACCTCAAAATCAATGCACATTATCCATTTTGCTTGAATAATATGTAATATGACACTTCATATTGGCTTGATTTCGGAACTCAAGCCGCCCGACGAATGATTGATCATGTGTTTACCCCAGACGTCCACCATATACAAAAACAAACGCTGATTTAAAGCATAGCCGGGCACCATACTATTCTTCATTTGCATACGCGTGCAAGATTCTGAGTGTACTGTATACTGCTCGACACCATGAGAACGAGGTTGGTGCCATGTTGCGGATACTTTCATGTGAAGGATTCACATTTATATTAATGGGATCGAAAAGGGGCAACATATCAATACCCAAGTGATCATTTCCGCAATTGATCCATCCAGTAACAGCGGGTCTAGAGGGGGTTGGGGGGGGGGGAGTTGACTGATGTTATCAACAAGTAAAATGGGCCCCAAAATAATAAATGGAATGCTAAAGTAGTCATAAATGTATTCTTAAATTGCCTTAGAGTGTCATGAGTGTAGGACTAGGAGGCCTTAACATTTTCCCCACTGACCCCCCTCCCCCGGCCGAGTAACAAAATAAGTATTTTTTAAAAACATTTTTCCCCAAGCAAAGAGGGCATATTTTAGAAGGCCGATAGATTCTTCGATTTTCTCAACTTACTTTGCTGAAACAAATTGTGTCGAAAGGAGCCATTGCGTACGTAGCTACAATTTCGTTAGAAACGAATAAAAAGACTTATCAATCATTATAGATAAAAACGTGCAAAAAATATTGCAAGTGTATATTTTAAAAAGGGAGGCGGCCGGGGAAAAAAGGAAGCGGAACGGGAACGAGAAAACGCTGAGGTTTTATTCTTTTTTTTAATTTTTTACTTGGCCTTATATCCACCCTCCCCAAGGTTGATCCAAACTATACTTCACATAAATTCACAATATAGGCCTAATGATTAAGAAATTACGTGGTAATGGAATCTGCGCCAACGCGTGCGCTTGAAATATTTATTTTCGTTTCCACTGATCATCAGCAAATCAAACTGGTTCTTTGCTTTTTAGATTTTAGGCGCATGAAAAACAAATTGAACCTACGCCCTCCGGCAAATCGGAGGCCTGGGCCTGGTGCTCTGCCAACTCAGAGCTCTCAAGCCCTATTTCTGATGGTCTCCGAAATGTCTGCGATGAATTTTGCTTAATTATCGGCCCCTTATCCTAGCCATATTTCAATGTCTTTACTACAATGCGGATCACTCAGAGAAAGGGTGCGGCTTTAGGCCCTAATACAGGGCGAGTCAAAAACAGCGGAACCACCCCCTAAAAATATATTTCATATTTAAAAAAATATGTAGCAACAAAAATAATAATGACTGGAAAGCCAATTTCATAAGCTACTTTTTGATGAAAAAAAAATAATGAAATTGCTCAATCCGTTTCAAGAATATCACCATTTAAACGCGCGCAATGACCCTAAAACCATTAACCTGTACTGTCTCGTCCAAAAAAAGCAGTCTATTGTGTGTTTTGACTGTTTGGAACAATAAAGAAAATAACACTTAATGTTTGTTTCAACAACTGTCAACAAGTGTAGTACACAATATCTTTATAAGCAACACTGGTGATGCAAACAATATGATATATAAAATCCACTTTTTTTAACAGACGGGCTTTCAAAAAGACTTTGTTGAATATTTGTAACTTTTAAATTGAGGTTTTATCGCTGATGATGTTTGAAGACATTATTGTGAGGACGATTCTTGAAATCGCATTTTTGGACGAGACATGTTGTAGGGTCATTGTGTTTAAATCGTAATATTCTTTGAACGGATTGAGCAATTTCAGTATTTTTTCATCTAAAAGCAGCTTATGAAATTGGCTTTCCAGTTATTATTATTATTTTGTGTGCTACATAATTTTTTTAAATGTGAAATATAATTGTTAGGGTTGGGGTCCCGCTTTTTTTTTTTTACTCACCCTGTATATACTCGGTCATACAGCCTGGAACAGTCTATTCCTTCCTCCATTACCGTACATGATGGCCTATGTAGACTATAGACCTATTTACTTTCAAAAGAGAAACAGACAAAATTGTTCCAGAGCCAGACATAATTCATCTCCCCCCCCCCCACCGAAAAAAAACCGGTACCGTGGCAAGTGTATGTTACACTGAAACTATGTAGGATCTGCGTAACAGTGAATAAGTTTCGCTCATCATGCATCAACTTGATCAAGATGAAAATTTGTACCGGTACCCAAAGAAATGCCAAGACGATTAGACTGAAACTCAATGATAAGTGACACCTACAGACAAAGGCGCAATTTAAAATGTTCCTATTGGAATCATTAATCGATTCCCCAATGAACATAGGCCCTATGTGCGTCTTGGGTAATGGCTGCACGCACAACGCCTTGCTGCAGACTTATTAAACCAAATTTTTCATGTACGCCAACCAGACTGAATTATCTCTCGAGTTTTTTTTAAAAGCTCTGGCAGGATCTATGCTTGTCACTTTGTGGTCGGTCGGTCGGTCGATCGGTACGTACAGGTCTGTCCCCCGAAAATTGACCAAAAAACGAGCCCCCTAAGTTTCCCATAAAATTACCACCAACTGACCAAAAATTTACCAAATGCAAAGCCGTTAGTATAAATGCACTCTTGAAAGTTTTCGGAAAACGGGCTTGGTCTCCATCGATGCGCATGCGCGTCTATTTTGCAATATGTCTGTCCCCAGAAAATTGACTAAAAACGAGCCCCCTATAAGTTCCCATCAGATATAACTACCAGAATTTAATTTAAACAAAAAAAACAAAAAAAGAAATGAAATACTTAACAAAAATTGTTTTTAACCATTCGTAAAGTTGTTTATAAAAATTTTGTTAATAGAGGCAAGATAACGTGCAGTAATATGTTATAGTCACGTGGTATATAGCGCACTTATGGGAAACTTAGAGGCGTGACTTTCGCGTGGGATGGCGGCCCGGGCTTGTGCATGTAGGACGGCCAGAGCTTATTGTGCGCTCGCACTTGTTTTAACCCATCCCTTGGGCCGGGGTTTATGTTTGAGAATGTTTGATGGAATTTGAACCAGAAATCACTTAATTTTGACAAGGCGTGATTATTCAAAATGATATTGGTTTGAGGACGAGTCACATTGAGGACAATATCACTACTTACCCCCCCCCCCCATTTAAAGTGACAATTCCAGCTTATTTTCCGGGTTTTCCCCTGGAATTTGGCATATTGCTATGGCAATTATTTTATTAAGGCCTACTATAGTTTGTAACTTCTTCTTTCGTATAATATGTGTGCTTCCTATAATGTCAGACAAAGATTGTACACCCGGGCCAGGGTGGCACCAGTAGCGCAATTGGTGAATGGCAGTAGGTGCTGCCAAGGAAGCGTCTCAGCGGGCAGTCATTCAGGAATGGGCTGCTGGTCGAGGTGCCCACAGTCACAAGAAAGGCTCCCCCTCATCTTATGAATGTGGTGGGCAGTTCTTGCATGGAGGGTAAGGGTCCTATTTTGAGTCACCCACTGTTTACGATGAAGTTTGAAACCCGGTAGCTTGAATGGACCTGAGATGAGCTCTTTCTTGGCAATGTTGGCATCTTCCCAGAGTCTGCACCACTCTGCCTTTGAGCCAATTAGCTCTTCAAGAAACTTGACAGAGAACCGAAGGGTTTTGCGAGATTTCAGGCGCACTTAGAGCAAGTTATTCAGGTCATCATGGATAGCTAGGTCAATATTGGCTTCAACGCGGTCTAATTCTTTCCTCATCCTTTCCTTTCCGAGTCTATGGACCTCATGCATGCCTGCTCCCAACATGCACCTTGGTGCGTTGGCTGCTTTTATCCGCTTTGATGGTACGAAAGTTAAGTCGCTGGTCAAAATTGGGAAGGGAGGTTTAATTGCCAATCGACATCGTCCTTTTGTTTCAAAATGTCAGGATTATTACCAATTAAGCTACAATATTACTAATCGCGACAGTGCTATCCTTTTAGCTCCAATAGCTCGTCACAGAAGAGCACTCTTGATACATGTACATGCATGTATTGGCCCATTCAATGATCTGGCCTGCAAACAATGCGACCTACCTAATAATGACGGTCCGCATTGATGTGGTGTAGATAATGGACCTGCTTATAAGCAATGACGTTAGAAACTGAGCTTTCATCTTGCCACTTGATCTTGACGTTTTGGAGCCAGGTTGTGTGGCATGGCAACTGCAGATTTTCCAGTTTTCTAAATGTGAAGCAGTGTAGGAAGTACTGAAATAACCGATGCTCGTTCCTATTACCATACTATTACCACGGCAGAAATCAGACTTGATAGTTTCAGTGTCAAAACCCAGCCTTAATTCACTCAGTTGGAGACAGGAAAAGGCTCAGATCTCACCATTGTCCTCATGCATGCAACTGGGAATTTCCAAAAAAAACGAGGAAATTCCAAACCACACAACATCCTGGACTCGTTCTTGCATGCCATTGTTGATAATAGCTGCACCAAAACTTTCTTTGGCATCCCTAAACTTGGAATGATCTGCCAAAGGCCCTAAATTTAAAAAAAGAGTTACGTGTTCCGAGGCTATATAGAGGCCAGGGGTGATCATAACGATGTAAGATCGTAGACTTCTTATATCCTTCAGAGTGTCATAAAAGTTCCTTTTAGGTCATGCTAGCCAGCATAACTTTGAATCTCGTCAGCATTGTTCCTGAGCCAGGAGTTAATTGGTCATCATTCTCTGTATCCGACTGTGGAACTTAGTGCCACCCAGACATGACAATCTGAAGCAAGCTGCCACAGTTGCCACAGCTGTCGCGCGTTAGCCCCATGATCTACCTCGAGCTGGCGTATCCAGGTGTTGTGAGGTCGGCATCTGCACCCTATCCAAGTTGGATATACAGCTGAAGGTGAGCTGAATGATCGGGTTAGTTGTTCAGCACCCTTCTTTAGATGTCGAGCACGTTTGTTGCTTCAAACGAACAAAATGCACAAATTACAAAGTAAGGATGGTGCAAATGTTCTTTTGTAACGTGTACCTATTCTCGTTTGCAAAGTATTGCAATTTTATGTAGGTACATGTATATCAATCATAAATTTTCTAACAGAAGAAATTTCATGAACAATACGAAGTGTTTAAAATGTTAATTTATTTTTTATTCAACACATTAGGTGTCAATCAACGGAACATTTTTACAGAATTGGAGTACAGCTTTTAAGTACATGTACCATCTCAAGCCACCGTGAGCTGTATACCTGTCTTTTCGTGGCAATGGACTACAATCCTGAAACGGGTGTTAAACAGGGACAGAAATTGCATTTACTACTGCATGGTACAATGTTAGTCGTTACATCTACTTAAAGTTGGTTTGAAAAAGAAGTTCAATTAAGTTGTGGTTAATTTCAGTGTAAAAAAAGGGATTCCCCCGGATATTTGGTTTGGTGAGGCAAATGGTCTGCATTAACGTCATTAATATCATTATAACATCAACAAATTCAGTTTAAGAGCCTAGAACAATGTTTTCACGGGAGACTTTTTTTTGCAATCAATTTTTTTCTTTTCTTTTTGGTTCATTGTAAGAGTTGATATTTAAACAAACATTGTTATTGAACTCAACTAAGCGGGGCTGGACTAATTCATAATGGAGCCCAAATAGTACATGAGCTGTATGGTTGCTATGGGAATTGCACATCAACATTTATCATGGGAACGCTATTGCTACAAAGTATCTCAAGGCATATATCGCACTCTGAAGAAAGGTACAGTACATGAATACTCCATGTTAGAAGATAATCAGCAACTGGCTACTCTGACAACTAACTAGCAATGTGGCAACGTTTCATGGAATTGCTATGCAGAAGATATTGCTGGGCCTAAGTTGAAATGTAATGGGAGACTTTTGAGACGCTGGTGGCAGCTAACAAACCGGTCCATTTCAACTGTTTGAGTTCTTGGTTCTTGGTTGGATCCTCTCCTAAATACTCCGCGTGGGAGTTTATACAGGAGACCAGAAACACCGGGGCAAACTGGATTCTGTTACGTGCATTGGATTACCCAACACACGGGACCTACGGCTTTACGTCCCATCCGAAGGACGAAGTCATTTTGAGCATGCGTGATTTGCTGAATCATGATGTGAATTGAAAAGGACTGGTGATTTGCTGCCGCCAAGCTCTCGCAAGGCTCCCATTGCATGCAAATTTGGGCGGTTGGCCTAATTTTGCTGAGCAAATATTATTCTGTACTTAGCATGTTCCTCTGCATAAGCAGCTTCGCAAAAATGGCCCCTCAGGATTTCATCACTACTTTCACAATTTGCAGATTCGCGTTAGCTCAGCATGGTTTACATCTTACGATAACCATTTGCATACGACTGTTTGAGGTACAATTTCTGTAATACCTTATTATTTTACATGTCCTCACACACTTTGGGGCCGACATGGTCTTTTCTTATTGAAAAACAGTAACACCGAAGTTTTTTAGATGGACAAAACTGAACACGAATGGCTTACTTTAAAAAGTATGCCAATAGACATGTAGCATTTCCAAGTTTCTCGCGGACATGGCATGCTTCAGAGCTTGACTAATAATAAGCTTGATACTCTAAATTGCATTCCCATATAATCGGCAGTTATTTCGACTGAAAGAAATCAAACTGAAAGAAACAAATGAAAGTCCAAACAATGTTACAATTTGCTTTTAGGAAGCAACATCTACACTTGAAGTAAAGCCTGGCGGCCCTTGAAAAACAGGGACGCTCTTGTGCTGTTTTTACAGAGCCTTTTCCACAATTCAAAAGATTCAGGAACCCCTTTCATCACACTACCAAGAATCATGGGTAAAATCCAACCCCAGTCAGAACCAGGGTTGAGAGACTCTCTCCATGTAGATCATCCAAAATCTACACCGATCTCACGGTGTACAACTTGTAGAAATGTGAACAGTATGCATTGTCTAACCATGTTCAATACAGTGGACTTGTGCTGATTTCACCCTGGGTAGGGGAGACCATAGTGTGTAAAAGGCCAAGCTATTACCTAAGGACCAGTTCAAGTTAATGCAACTTCAGTGTAGCCTCTTCCAAACCATTTTTGCAAACGGACACTAACCAGACCTCTGGAAATTTCACTCAGATCTGGTCAAGTTTTAATTCCTTTACGTCAGTTCATCTAAAGTTCATCCTATCAAAAAAAAATCTTGCAAGTTTTAGGCCTCTCATACTATCACATAGCAAATATCAAAAAATTCATTAACTCTACTGAAATGCATAGTCAGATCAGACTGTCGAATCAATATGTACAAGAAATCTCATGCAACAAAGTATGCATTGTAATTAAAATAAAAGGGAAGCATTTAGAAATACAATTCGTTGCTTGACAAAAATAACAGCTACATTACATTTGTTAAAAGCAGTTCATAATTTTGTAACTACTTTACAAATTTAAAATCTTTTGAGGTATATTCTAAGGTAGAAGCGCTTTTTAATTGATTAAATTTTTTTTATCCAATTCCCATCCCCCAAAAGGAGAAAAATACAATTCAAAGATGTTATGACATCAATTGCATTTGCAAGACAGATGTATTTTGCTGATATACTTTCTGCCTTTCTAGATACGCCACAGCTTTTTTTAAACTGTCAATGAATACGATGATTTAAAACAATGCACCCTTTGCAATGCACCCTATTTATTTGATTTATATAAAAAATATGGGCAAGCAGGTTCACTAGTGCATGTCTGAATACGCAAAATCTATCCAATGTATTTCAAAAGTTAATTTTGAAATTAAACTGGTAGACATTATTTTTTTTTAAATCTAATTTTGTTTTTTTGCTTTAATACAAGCATGAGTCTGAAAATGAATACTGCACAACTACATGTCACGACCACTTTTTTTTTATCCAAATAACATTCCACACCCCAGCCCGCACATGAATCTATCAGTTGAAACAAGAAACATGTTGACAGCTTACTGTACAAGGCAAAATTTAACTTTATGTTAATTTTACACCAACTAGCGATTCGAATCTATGAGAGGATAAACATAATACATGTACAGTAAATATACATGACAAGTATCGTCCAATGAATTCATCCCTACCTGTTTCTTCAATGGCCCTGGATTTTTGTCCAGAAAACTCACATCTCATGGCTTGATTTTTGGCCCCCCAAAAAGGGCCAAAAAATTGTTCTTTTAATCTCATCAAATGCCAAACGGTTTCAAACTCCAGCACACATATGACTGAATACAAATTCAAGTCAACACACTTTATTATCTAAATACCCTGCTTAGGAGTTACAACCAAACACATTTTGGCACAGCTAAAATACATCACTAACCAAAAACCAAAAAACTTATCCTTTTTCAAAGTACTCCAGTACTATTTTTTTTTTACAATTGTTAAATAGATAAGAATATATTTTCATAATTTAGAAATCTAAAAATACTATTTTTTTTTAAATTGAGTTGAGCTTGTTTTGTTCAATTCGGATGAAATTTGCATAATACATGTTAATGCATACAAGGTTTCTCTTATTATAACGTTAACTTGCATGAAGATGAAATCCGAAGTTTAATTACTCTTAAAAATTTATTTACATATTTGGCAGTTAATCTCGTTCAATGTAATGTCATGAGCTTGACAATTTACATGAACATTTTTAATACACCATCTCTAACAGACTACCCGTTTCGTTCAATGAATTGATCCAAAAGGTTGGTAGGTACCGCTACCATCAATGCCACTGTCCGTTGTCCTTCACACAATTTTGCCTTTGTGTCTTTTTCAGAGGGTCAATCGCTTGAACTTTGTCAGCCAAAACAAAGAAACTATCCCCAGCTGTCCAACAACCATAAAATCTTGGTTTTTATAGATTGAAGTCAGGTTACTAAACTTCTTCAATGAGCGGGATTTTTCTAGTCTTTGAACCCAAGAAAATATTGTAAAAGCACCCGCATTTGCTTAAAAATATGGCCAACAGTATGGAGGACGAAAAGTGGAGGACAAAAATTGGACTCTGCTCTTTTGCTCTGAAAAGCAGATGGCCACTTTTCGGCTGCCTGAGTAAAATCTGCGTTTCCGGTATCCGAAAAGCAGAACAGTGCATGTAGAATACACAGTTGTTGTCAAAACGTTTGATCCACTTTTCTGCTTTTCTGAAAGGAGAAAAGCAGATGGCCACTCTTCGGCCGCCTGGGTCAAATCTACTGTTCAGTTGGCAGAAATAAAAAGGAGAGAATGGAAAAGTCGGAAATGTTAAATCTGATTTTCTGCTACTTGAGCGAAAGAAAAGAGGAAAAGTAAAATAATTCTGCAGAAAAGCAGAAAAGTAGAAAATGCCTTTTCGCAAAACGTTACATCTGCTATTCTGATAGCAGAAAGGCAGATGTCTACTTTTCGTCCTCCACACAATAGGCTTACACTAAAAAAAAAAAAGTCTTAAGATTCCTGATACACGTCATTCATTCAAGAGCTGTTTCTTTTTTTTGCCCAATGGCAACCCTTCCTTAATGGTTGGGAACGGAAGAGCCAAGAAGAACTTTAGTTACAAAACTAACAATGGCTGACGCTGGTTGTTCTATCTCGTACTCGGCAAACAGATGGCACTGGTTGTCTGTCTTGGAGCCCGGCTTGCGACTCACAAAACCAAAGATCCTGAAAGGACGTGGAAAGAAGCAAGAGTATTCAACAAAGATGCAATGACCAATCCAAAAAGTGAATGGATGATAAGCATATTTCTACGCAGAAGCATTAGTTGGCAGTTATACTTGAGGAATGTATCCGAACGAGAACACATGGTCTGCAGTGCTGCTTGTTCACAAACTCCATACTAATGATGTGCATCGGGTCAGGTTGACCAGGCCAAACCAACCCGAAACATTAGAGATATAAACCGAATCCGAACCGAAACCGATCTTAACTCCCTCAAACCGACCTGATCCGACCCGACAAAAAAATAAGGTAAAACCAACCTGAACCAAAAAAAAACACAAAAAAAAACAAAACGAATACCTTGCTTGGACAAAGTGATCACTTTTTTGTGCCTGCCCTTACCCACGTGGCATGAATTCTTTTACAAAACCATTGTCTCTCTCTCTGTCATACTCAGTTGGTTGATCGAGAGTAACTCCGCTTATTGAACAAACGCATGGTATCATCACGCGGTATCATGAAAACTGTTACAATGTATCTATTTCACTGTCAGTCCCATCCTATCGGAGAAATTAATACCGTGGGAACTTGATAGTGCACTCGGTGGCCACAACACACAATGGGCTGCGGTCACAGTGACTGTCAATAATATTGCATCACCTAAATTTCTCAACTGTTTCGGTTTATTTCTGGTTTTTTCAAAAGATGGCTAAACCGACCCGACCCGACCCGAAAATGAAAATGCAAAACCGAAACCGACCCGAACCGACTGAAAAGATGGACAAACCGACCCGACCCGACCAGAAGTCAGTTTCGGGTAGGGTCGGTTTCGGTTTCGGGTCGAGTTTGCACATCATTACTCCATACTATTTTCCTTGCAGGGCACCTAGATTTCTAAAGGTCAACAAGTCCCTATTGTCTTTCTTTGTGTTTTGTACCCTACAAGGAAACGTGGTTATGAACACATCCATGCCTGTAAATTGTATGGTTCCAAGTATGCCCAACCAATTTTCATCTAACGATGCACAAAACCCACAGCCTACGTGTATTTGCGTGGGGGTGCAAGGTGTATTGCAGCAACGACTTTAAAAACGTTTGTTTATTTGTCTCTTTTTGTAACCGGTGAGGAGGTACTCATGTACCGAGTTCAAAAATACTTCACAAATTTCATCAGTTGTCAACAATTAACACATGTACTTACCTAGCCTCACTTCCATCTTTCCTCTTCCATCTACGCAAGTACATAAAGAAAAGAGGAATGAATGCATGAATGCAACCACAGGTAGAAATATGCGAGTACCTCCACATGTGAGCAATTCACTGAACAGTGGCCAAGCACGGTGGCGCACCCAGGATTTGGTTTTTAGGGGGGCTCAAATTTTTTTTCAAAAAATGTTGGCCAAAATTTTTGGCCGCAGAAAATAATTGGTGTGGACGGACAATTTTGACATTATTATAAGATGGAATTTTGCGTTGAGGTGATATAAATCAAATTAGGTTTTGCCCTTCACCGACGTTTTTAAATACTGCATACTCAGTGTGTTACCTCCCGAGTGAAAGTTGGGAAAAAATCACTCGGGTGGGACTCGAACCCACAACCTCCTGCTTTCTAGTGCAGATGTCTTATAATAGTTTATGCGGTACCCGCAGCTATGTACATCAGATTCGAACCGGCCACCCGATCCAGTTAGCTCGGTGGTCGAGTGGTAAGACATCTGCACTAGAAAGCAGGAGGTCGTGGGTTTGAGTCCCACCGAGTGATTTTTTTCCAACTTTCACTCGGGAGGTAACACACTGAGTATACAGTGTTTAAAAACGTCGGTGAAGGGCAAAACCTAATTTGATTTATTTTGACATTGGTGGCACCACTTACACCCCTATTATACTACTCGATAATAGGCCACATACATTGTACATATCACCAAGGTAAAATCGTGGGACTAAAAAAAAATTTAACACCCCCCCCCCCAAAAAAATTGATAACCTCTTAATGGGGGGGGGGGGGCTCAAGCCCCCCGAGGCGCCCCCCCTGGCCAAGCAAGAGTTTAACAAAAACTTGTGAGGCCACTTTTCCAATGCTCTGTTGACTCCCTGCATAGATAGTCTAGCAACATATGTTCCTGTTGTACCTCAAACGTACATACATTTGGGTTCGAGACCCACCGATTAGTTTGTGAGTTTTTTTCTCAGCAGCACTTGAACACTTAGAATACAGTGTTTATCAAATAGTTGGTGAAACCCAAAACTGAATGTTCATCATCCCAATGCACATTAAGTTAGGCTGGTATAAAAATACATAAGTCTTACTTTCTTGAGCCCGAGTCCATGCCACAGTACAGAACAGACTGAACTGGATAATGCCTTCGAAAGAACACCCTGCATTAAAAAAAATTAAAACGAATCAAATCACAAAAGCATTCATATACATGTAAGTACAGCAGGTAAAGTAAGTAAAGTCTGTCACGAGCCAATGTGGCCCATCAGGCCGGCCTTTGTCTCCGTTTTCAGTAGCATGAAACGACTGACAATATTTCTACTCCCCCTGGATGGGATGCTAGTCCATCGCAGGTTACTCCCCAGCTAATGCCAGTACCCATTTATACTCCTGGGTGGAGAGAGGCAAGTGGGGGTGAAGTAGCTTGCCCAAGGACATATTGCCAGCAGCTGGATTCGAACCCCTGACGCTCTTATCATGAGTCACGAACCCTAACCACTAGGCCACCCCCCCCAAGTTTAGCTGGTAAACAGATTCAAAAGTACAACAAAACACAAGGAAAGTGTTTTATTTGAAAACATATTAGTGTGCATGAACAATGTAACAAGTGATTTTATGTGGAGCACTATTGTTTTTTACACCACTCTGTGTGCATGGTCATGAAGATGGGTTGTTACATTGACAAACTGGGGAACCGCCAACAAAGAGCTGGGTGGCTCAGGTGGTCGAGCACTGGTACGGCAATCCGGAGGTTGTAGGTTCAAACCCCACTCTAGTCAATTTCTTGGTTCAGTACTATATATGCACCAGACAGTTTCCCTTCCTGGCTTATTTGACGATTTGGAAAGCTGAACAGATTAAACCCTCCGAGCAGCGAAGCGGTGATAAAATTCTCCACATTTTCCAAATATGGGCATAATTTTTTTTTCAATGGGCCAATTAGGCCAAGCTTCCATGTAATCCTCACCCCTACTATACATCACAAGCCTGTAGATTCCCATTGGCCAGACCCTAGCCAGTTTGGAGTAAGGAGTGTTGAAAGACAGAAGCCAAAGTGGCGGCTCATGCCTTTGTGCAGTAATTGGAGAAAGAGGCGGCCAAACCCTTTGTGCCGCCGATCTCTTTGTGTCACCCCTCGTGCTGCTCAGAGCTCAGACAGGTTGTAAACAATCCCTGACGATGTGAATGACCTATATCTTGTGCATGTACAGGCATGCGGGGGTTATTGACCTAGAAACACATGTGGTGATAAAATTCTCCACGTGGCAACTCCACTCCGAGGGTTAAGAGCCTTATTATGAAGGACATTCTATCTTCAGGTAAACTTTGCATTTGAGATGAAAGCATGTGTAACTTCAGCTTACACTCTCTGGTTGTCTGTCAGTGTAACTCCCTTCAGCGAGACCTTGAAGTGAACTACGACCTTCTTTGGTTTATCCTTGAGGTTCACCAGTCGGTTTGTGGCCTCTCGTATGGCGCTTGGGCCAGTCAACGATTCCATCTCCATGGTGACCAGATATAGAACGTTACAAGCTGAAATTGATCGGGAGAAAACAAAAAGCATCCCTAGCAAACAGATCTTAGAAAAGGCAAGGCAATTGATTTAATTGATTTAGAATGGCCCAAAAAGTTTGTAGAATAAATGAAAATCAGTCAAAGAGATAGGTAACCAATCTACACGAAGATGCAAGACTTTGTGCACGTTCAGAATTAAATTAGTTGTGCATACTTTGCGCTATACGCATGCTAACCAGTACGTACTTGTTCTACATAACCCCCGAGGACAGACACACAAAGGGAGAACAACAAATCTTTTCAGTCCTCGGGAGTTGGGTTTTTTGTTCAAAACGGTCCTCTGTAGTAGGTTTTTGTGCTTTATCTGTGGGAGAGCGTTATATTACAGGGACAAAGGGAAACACAAAGCATTGTCCTCGGGAGTATAGTAAAACAAGAGTGTGTGCACACGCGGGTGTGTCCTGTCCACAGGGCTCTTGAAAGTAGTAAATAAGTGCCCTCTCTTGTTTGCGCACGGAGCCCATTATCCCTTTCCTTTCCCTCTTTTTCCCTGTGTAAAATTTCTTTCTATTAGGCGCAGCTATCCAAGAAATAAAAATGTCGCTGTAATTACAATGTAGAGCCTAAATTTCATGGTAGCAAAATTACGGAGCAAAAATCAGCTGAAAACAAGTAACAAACAATACACATTGTATGACTTTTGTGGCTGGTAATCTGTTTTCGGTGAGCCAATTTTTTTTTGTGCTGAACAAATTGCTCTGCTGTCCTACCTGCACCCTGAGATAGCAGAGCATGTGCCGACTTGGGGTCGATACCACTGTCTGCAGCATCCACCCCCGACGGATCTGCAATAAGAACCAAGTGTATATCGTGTCTTAGATACTGTCAATTCACTGAATGCACTGCTCTACGAAATGAATTTTTCTTAGTAACACATTTTGTGCAATTTCCACTTCCCTCTAATGTATGAACACTATTTCACATTCCTTTTTGGTTAATTTTATTGACATGTGCGTTTCTTTAAACGTTAAAAAATGTCCATGCTTTACTGGACAACTGAGGTCGCTGTTGCTGTGATGTCATTTCAGGAAGACACTCTTCATTCTATGGTTTTCTGTTCAAATTGTGAACCAAAAAAATTGCTCATTGAAAGCATTTTTGAGAAATGTTTGCTCATTGGCTTACCTGCCATGTACTGCATGCGCAACAATCACCACAGATAGGACATTTTACAACAGCAAAATATCTGAAATTCTGGCAACTTTCAGTGCTAAAATACTTGTAACATTGAGGTTTCTGCCTGAAATGACATCCCACTTTTGCTCATTCATAAGGTAATTCGCATTAGCATAAAAACCAAAAAGGCACCAAAATACCCTTGAAAACTGAAAAAACGAAAATAAGGTTAAATTGAATTACAAAGGTGCATTTTCAAGGATTGCATTAGAAAATTTCCATTGCATGGCCCTTTAAATGAGCTGCCAGTCTGGATTACCATGCAACTGTCAAAATTGACAATGAGCTGATTAAAATATTCAGAACATCATGTTTGCATCGATGTACTTTTTTCAAGGTAACTGACTAGCTGATATTTGAAAGATTTTTCAGATGCAATTAAAATGAGTATTCCTCACAGAAGCTTTCCAGTCATGCATGTAATGTGATTATCGACCAGACTGTAGCATTTGACACACACACAATATAACCTTGAACTTGACACAATAAAAATATGCCTGCCAAGCGGGTAAGAGGCTATGTATAATGTTGTAATCAACGGATGACGAATCACCAAACAATAATGTAACAACAATTGACCGATACTGTATCACTAACCGATAATGTAACAACAACTAACTGATAGTGTAGTACGTGTACATTCTACTACATTATCAGTCATTTTTTGGTAACATTATCGTTTAGTAATACAGTATCAGTCAATTGATGTTACATTATCGTTTGGTGACACGGCATCCAGGCTGTGCTAAAACAAACATGGCCTCCCACCCATGGATGACATTATGTTGACTAAGGGACAATGTAACAGACCTTATGTGTAGCAGCCATTGTAGAGGGCAATGCCTTTGTTTTGATGGGATATGCATGAGAGACCCTTTTGTGTATTCATTGTTATTGAATTAAAATAACAAAAGATGCCCCTTACATGGCCGCTATGCACAGTATAGCCACTTTATAGACCTTATGTGTAGCAGCCATCTTAGAGGGCAATGCCTTTGTTTGCTGGGATATGCATGAGTGAACCTTTCGTGTATTTTGTTACTGAATTAAAGCCAGAGTCCATCATTTGCAGCTATCTGAAAAGTAACTGGCGTAATTATTGTTGAAAAACATACTTGGTTCAAAGATAGTAAGAGGACTAAATTCCCTGTAAAATTATTCATTCTGGCAAGCTGTCACTTTGAAGTATTCAACGAAAGAAGGCCTTTCCAATGGTGCATCTTAAGACGCACCGTAGGAAAATTTAAATTAGTAGTTCGTTTTGTTATTCAGCGCAGCGCGCGCAAGCATTGGCACGACGCACAGGCGCGCGCGGTTGCAATAATTCGTCGGATCAGTGCGCGACATCGCGTATAGCTACAATTCAAAACGAATTCAAAACATGATTCAGCAACTTTTGATTTGAAATTGAGACCCTAGAATGCTGTTCTTCTCAGAATATACAGCTGTAGCTGAGCTGAAACTTCATCAGGTAGTTGTTCAGTATTCTTCATTAGATTTTGAACACTTTTGTTGCTTCAAACGAACAAAATGCACAAATAACAAATGATGGACTGTATCTTTAAAATAACAAATGATGCCCTCTAAGATGGACGCAATGCATAAGGTTAATATATATTAACTTCATACCATGACAATTAATACCTGATTCTGGTAGTTGGAGTTTACACGGCAATGCCAGCTGCGTCAGTGTGTGCTGGTAAATCAGCGCGGATAGACTGCCAAATATAGGCTCGTTGGCGCAACCTTTGAGGCGAACTCCTCGCGGATTCGGCTCGATCAGGAAGTGACGCACAAGTTCACTGGCTGGGTCAGTAGCTAAAAGAAAAGACAAGAAAAAAAAGTTAAACAAATCATTGTTAAACTATGGCTCAATATACTACAGCTAAGATGAGCTAAGAGACTTCCTTCAAAAGAACGTGACATTTACAAGTTCAAAGTTCAAGAGAATACAAAAGTGTAGCAACATATTTTCCAAAAGGATTTAACAGAACACAAACTCTAAATGGGGCTTTTTCTATTTGTGATTCTCCTTCCAATTGTTGTGTTACAGATCAAAAGAAGCTGATATTTGAAAGATGTTTCAGATGTAATTAAAATGAGTATTCCTCACAGAAGCTGTTATTGCCAGTAGAAAAATGCTCACATTCACTGAGGGTATGTATGCTCACTACATGCGTCTCTTCAAAAACATCAACAGCCCCTCAAACACTGTGAGGCATGCTGCACTACTGCTCTGTGCCCCCACTCTCAATCCCCTAACATCCAATACATATGAAATAGAAATGGAGTTCCATATTATCCTTTTGACATATTTAAATGTTTCCCCTTTTATTAATTAGTGATCAACCAAAAATGTGTTTAAAGACTGTGCTGAAATCTGCAAATAGGGCGCCCGTCATTTTTGATTGGGTAGTCAGAACCCCAAATCCAGCTCAGCCCTTTTTACACTGTTTATAAATGAAGTACCGGTACAAAGCTTGGTGCCTACCTTTCTTGCTAGGTGGTGCATTGGGCGGTAGCTGGGCAACCTTGACAGCGAGACCAAAGGCGCCAGGAAATGAGTTGCTGTCTCGGACTACAAACTGCCCAGGACACTTGTCTTTCAACATAGTGATGGCTGGGCAAATGACAAATAAGCAAAAACACTTCTAATGAAACAGACTCGAGAATGTAACAATGTTTAACACTTCACAAACAGAAAAAAATGAGATGACCAGCATTGTCGTTGAGTAAGGGAAGAATGCGAAATGAAACAGTTGGTAACTCAAGGTTTGACATGGTTTCACAGGTTTTATGCAGTACCTTGGGGCTCAACCCAGGAGTTACCACTTGTTTAAGTTTACATTCTTCCATAACCAATAACCATCACTTATTTTCTGATTTGTTTTTCTGCAAACAAACTTTTTTTTCTATGTGCGCATCTGAGAAGAATTTATAGTAATTGCAGTTTTAAACAATGTAAAAGACTAACCTTCGTCTCTGGAGATATGAGGTTTGTACCACCAGGCAGAGAGATCCTTCACAAAGCGCACCTTGTCTACACTGGTATCTAATGCAATAAAAAAAGCAAAACACAATAATAAAACATGCTTTATCAGAGATTTTGGAAAATGGCAACATGATACAAATTGGCGTGTTCCTGGTCACACATGAATGAAATAAGGATACCGACTGTCATCAAGGCTATGCTGACTGAAATGGAAAGCACAGAGTATACAGTACCGTACATGTACGTGTACTTGTAAAACATTCCATCCGTTAACCCAATATTGATGTTTAATTCCATGAGATCGAGCTAATTACCTCTGTCAAGGGGTTTTCGAAACCAGGGCCACATTGCCAGCTTTAGCTTCAGAAGATTTTAGACCTTGAACTTAAGGAACTCCAGCTCAATATGAGCAGGTCAAACTTCAGAGTATTTGCATTTGTTTGGATGACTCTGAAACCATGGATGAAGCCAGACCTGGAGACAAAACCGTGGTTTCGGCAACCTCCAGTATGTGCTAAGCTGCAAAGGATGGAATTTGCATCGGGGAGATGCAAATTCAATATTGCGTTTTGCCCTCCACTATTTTTACTGAATATTGAATAATACTGAATTTACATTTCTCTGAAGCATATTCCATCCCACAAATACATTGCAGGATGGATCAGCCAGCCGACCCCGGCAAGCTCGGTGGTTGAGTGGTAAGACGTCTTCACTAGTAAGCAGGAGTTCGGGGGTTCGAGTCCCACCCACGTACGCTTGTGATTTTTTTTCTTACAATTCTCGGACAACACTGAGTATACGGTGTTCATAAAAAAAACATCAGTGAATGGCAAAACCCAATATTGAAGATGTTTATAGAATTGTGGAATCCACCTTACCAGCAAGCGAGAGGGAACTTGAATACGGTGAGGGCTGCTGCATCAAATAGAAATTGGACGGAGTGGTGCGGCCACTTTGGGCTGGCCCCACACTGCCATCTGATGCCTTCCGCTGGTGACCAGAACGGGCTGGTAACATCCCTTCACTACATCAACGAAATTCAAAGAAATCAGAAAATAAATCGTCCTCTGTACAAAGACTTTGAGACTACATTTGGTCTACAGTGTTTATATTTGATAGATTCAGTGGAAAAACAACATCAGTTCATCGAGGTGGGTTGCTGCGTACCATGAAGAATAACTTTGGTATTGAACATTGAACTCAATTCGCCATAGCTTAATAGCCTCGACAAATAGGCCCCCACTCCACTGTCCTTGTAAGTAGCAAGTACAGTGTACATGTGTCTAGCACCTGAAAGGCTAAAAGGTGGCAGGCTGGGTACAGTTGTAATCATGTCAAATTACCAGTTAATCATGGTTCAAATCACAAGTTATTCACATGGAAATTTGTAAATTTGTGACGTGCCAGCAAGTTTTATGCTGTGAATTCCAAACCAGAGCTGCCAACATTTGCATCTTGCAATCAGGGAGATTTTGTACAACAATCAGGGAGATATTTAGAATTACATTCAACATAATAGGGAAAAAGTTTCCATAATCACGGAGATTTTGAAAATTGGTCATCAGAACATGGAAAGGTGGGTTTATTTTCAGGGAACTTTCTGCAGAATCAGGGAGAGTTGGCAGCTCTGCCAAACAGATGAGCGATTTCATATCTGGCAAATTTTGCCACAATTCATGCAAATGCATGCAGTACTATACTAGCCTCAAACTAAATATGTCTAAATTGCCTTCTCTTAATCAGTTTCTCGCAATGAACTACAGTGCAATGGGTGCTTTCAGGAAATGCAAATCTTGCATTGACTTGAATCATACCTGCCCGTGGAAGCCCGTTTGGCTTTGACCACTCCCCTGTTATCATACATGGTATGGTATCCATTGGCTACTTGAGGCGGGACCTCCTCCACTCGGCCAGCGGCGGCTTTCCGATGCCGGTCACTGAAGGTAGGATACGCTGGCCCTGGGGGTCTGTTCCTCATGCGATCGCTGTACGTCGGGTACTGTGGCGGGGGCGGCTGGCTGGACAGATTCTGCAGCTGATGGCTGAACTTAGGGTCTACCTGTTCCCTTTCGATTACTTCTTGCTTCACAGGTGGCTCCTGTACAAACGGAATCTGGTACTGGGCTCCTGGAGAGAGCTGTTGGGGGCTGTTGGGAGGCGTAGCCGCTCCCCGTTTGAAGTGAACATCGCTAATAGCGGGAGCCATTCCCTCGTTCTTTATATGCACTTCGAGTTCAATTGGCCAAGCCGGGGCAACCTCAACAGTCTTTTTCGCAGTTGGTACAATCTCGGTCTCTTTCACAAGAGCCTGTGGGCCGGTTGGCCTTTCAGGCACACCCCCTCGGGCATCTTGGAAGGTAACCTCTTTTTTGGGAGACGGTGGAAACACGCTGGCCTGGTAGCGTGGGCTGACGGGCTTGGCTTGGCCGTCCAGTTCCTGGATGCTGTAATTTGTGACCGGTATCCGCTCTGCTCTGGCCTCCACTGGGTAGTACTGCCCATTCTGAACGGCTTTTCTCTCCACCTGAGTCCCCGGAGCTGAGACGCGTTCCACCTTTGCCGTGATTGGCTGTTGCACGACAGCCTCCCTCGGGCTAGGACCTGGCGTTATTGCTGCTACGCCATTTTGGTCAACGACTCTTTCCGTCTGAACGATTCTCCTCTGGGTCACAGTGATGACTTCAGGGGTTGTGGGTGTGTTGCTGCTAGCTGCAGCCGTAGTAGGGCTTCCGACATTCATGGGACTAGCAGTGTCGGTCGAGGTTTGCCGAGCGGGACTGATATGGAGACCGGTTGTGTCCAAAATGTCTCTCTTGTCGCGTCCTTTTGGGGAGAGAGGGTACGGTTCATCTGGTCCTGTGTAAAAAGTGCAAAACAAAATATGAAAATTTATAGCTCTAGACTAAAACATTATACACATAAAATGATTTAGTTTTATGGGTTAAGTTTTATACCATAAGCTCCTGTAGAACTACCTATGCACACTTACCGTGCGGTGGGCGTACTGTTGCAAGTGGTGTCCACATCATATTTTTGTAAGCCTTTGGTCCAACCGGAAATCTGGGCGTGGCGCTTCCATTGGGCAGGCTCTCATTAGATGAGCCTACGTCGTACTCTGGTTTACGAGACCACTGCTCCTTGAGATTGGGCATCTTCAGACCCTCCATCCGGTCCCAGTATTCGCTCTCCTGGTCAAACAACCAAACATGTCATGAAGAACTCCTCAGGCTTCCAACCGAAATCTTACGGTGAAAATTCCCTGATATTCCCAGGACAAAATGAGGGTTTTCCATGATCAATTTTAGGAATAATACCGGAGTCTTATATAGCGCACGTATCTACCAACAGGTACTCAAGGCGCTGGAAAGTATGTCAATTATTAAAGACAGGTAAATGAAGTTGATGAAAAATATGAGACCCATTATGTAGCACCTATAAGGGTTTACAAGACGCTCATTCTACTCGTAATTAACAAGTAAGCGTCATGCGACCGTCTCCTTGCGTGTTCATGCGCCTTTGATGAGCGTTCGATTATCCCGAATGACCTGTGGACCCATATCACTGTGCGCAGGCACAGTTGAAATACGGCGCTGGCTTATTCGTCCTCTAGGTACTGGCTCTCATGAGCATCCAAACCATTTCACAATTTCTAAACGGAGTCACAAAAAATAGACTAGCTCTAGCGCCCTTAGTGCCAGTCAATAGTTGTACATGTATATTGCATGTGATGTTTATTGCTTGTGACTGATTCTTAGCTGTTGTTCTGATTGTGATTTTTTTGCTGAGCTGCTCAATGCACACAGCTACCATTCCCTTCAAAATGTGTTTGTTAGAGCCCTTAGAGCCAGTCAATAGGTGTATACTGCAAGAGACTTATTGCTTGCGTCTGGTACTGAGTGGCATACTCCATCAGATTGGGCCAAGTGCATAATTACTTGATAAGTGGTTGAAGAACCCTGCCTCAAATTTACAAAAATAGATGGGACTATTGCCTTCAGAACCGGTCAATAGGTGTATAGTGCGTTGCTTGACTCACATGATTGGGCAGACCACCGGGATTGTGCAGCCATCTTTCAGGGGATTTCCCCTGGATACTCGGACTGGGTGGATCATAGTACTGATGTATGGCCGAGTCTGAGTCGTACCCAGACTGCTGAGGGGTGCGTCTCGTTACTTGCTTGGCCTTGCCAGGTTTGACTCGAGGTCCGGGAGGCGGCTGACTCATGGGTTGGTCACTACCATTTTTGCTTGTAATATCTGAAATTAAGTATAATTTCAATGCGATCAGATTATCCCAATGTTAAATACATGTACTCGATCACCCTATGCAAAATTTGTAAGCTGTTGTATTTAAGTCGATTGTTTTCCCTCTTGCCTAATGACCTTTTTATAGGCAGAACACCCTGTGCAAAGCTATCAAAATATTTTCTTTGTTTTTAATTTGCTGGGAATGAGCAAGATCCCAAGAATAACAATCAAAAAATAAAACTTTCGATAACAAACAGATGTTGACTCACCAGCAACCCTGTCAGCTACTCTGCCCTCAAGGTTGAGCGGTTCCTCTATGTTAGACTCATCAATATGTAGGTCCACCTTGTATGCATCATTCACGCCAGCCTTGTTCGGTCCAGAGACGTTCTGAGCAGCTGCTTGTTGCCTAGGTAGTGCATTTGACTGATATTTAGCACTGGTTCCGGTCCACCCGTTAGCCAGGTTAGTCTGCCTCGATGGGCCAGTTAGATCACCCCCTTTGTGCACGTCAGTCACATGCAGGTTATGTTTAGTGGTAGACGGCCTGCCTGTTGCAATTGCAGGGTCTTTGTTTTGGAGGTGAGTCCATTCAGACAGCATGCGAATGGCATCTTCCAGGCCGGCCATGAGGTTAATGTTACCAGTGGGATTAGTGGTCTGGCCAACAGGCACAGCCTCCGTCACCCTGGGGGTTACACCACTTGAGGTTTTAGCATTAGACAAGGTAGGCTTATGGTTAGTGTTTCGGGGTAGCAGATGCTGAAGAGGGATGGTCCCAACGTTGTGGCTTCCGACGGGATGTCCACTACTCCGTTGCCCGAGATCTTCTCTCTGGTGGTTAGTGGAGCTGTATGTTCCTACCCTGTCTGCAGACAGTGCTCGAGGCTCTCTCGGATCAGCTTCATAGTCCTCCCTTCTTAGCCATACATCCTGACTCTGACTGCTGCTTCCTCCCTCAGACTTATGCCGGAATCTACCAAGAGGACGATCATGTACCCTATCAGTAAACCGTTGCTTTGGACGCCTTCCAACATCCCTATCGGATTGCCTTAAAGTTAAACCCTGCTTACTTTGAACCAGTCTGGCTTTTGTACTGGATCCCCAATCCATGTCTGTACTGTCTTTGCCACTAAACAAGTTCAACTTGTTAGAGGACGAATGCCTAAGTGTCTGGATTCGATCCATGACCCAGTTGTAGGAAGGGACAGGAAGGACAAGACGGGTATCATCAATGAATGGTGCGGGATTTGCTTGAAGCATTAAGTCATCATGTGGACCTTGTGCATATGGATCCACTCGCTCAAATCTAGAGCTAGGATCCAGAAAACGCGCAGGTTTTGTCCTAGGGGTTGAGCATGAAAAGTTTGGAAAGTTAGTTGTTAACTTTGTGTTTGGTTCTGAGTCGGGGAGGTTATCATGGGTAAGCCTTACAGTCCTTGGCAGTGAGTTGTGAAAACCAGATTGCCAAGACTTCTGAGAAGTGCCAAATTCTGAAGGGTTTGTCTTAGATCTGTTATACTTCGCTTTTGGATGAGAAGCAGAATTTGTATCATGCATGTAACTTCGGCTGTGAGAGGAATGCAGAGGTCCATCTCTCGGAAGAGAGTGGTAGCGTGGGCCACCAAATGAGGTGGCATTTCTGTTAAGCCGTGCATCAGAGTCAGATGACAATACATGAGGTGTGAAGTGTGTTACACCCGAGGGCGAAGAGGTTTGGTTTGGATACATAGGAGAAGAGTTTGTTTCTGGGAAGTCACTTTGAAAACTCCCCTTGAATGTTTGGTTTCTTGGGAGTGACTGCGATCGGGTTTGTGTTGGGGGTGACTTGGATGATTTTTGCTTCTGTGCAGATTTGTAAAAGGTTACTGAATGAGGGGATCGGTTTGTGTCCAAGTCACCTGTCCATCTGGGGTCTCTCTTTGGGGAGTTTATCATTTGGCGTCTTGGAGTAGAATGAAAGCGGGACATTCTTGATGACTGAGGAGAATGATTTGGGATGGACTGATCGGACCAGGATGATTTTAATGAAGAAGACATGGTTGGTTTGAATGGGATGCTTTCTGATGGCAGAGTATATTGTGGTGGAATGTGAGGAGGTGATGGAACATGAGGGGCTGCGGAAGAATGTGACTGAACAGTTTGCAGTAAGCCTCCCCCTTGTATCTGTAAGTCCCCCTGCCCTCTTGAAATCACTGGTTCCCTACAACCGGGCTCAGACACTGGCTTTCGTTTTAGTGTTGGACTCCCCCCGACACCCTTATCTCTCATGAGTCCCAGAAGCCGGCTCTGTAACCCCCCACTTTCATCTTTCCTGATCTCTTGCATGAACAGCAGGGGCAGCTGTTTCATGTCGAATCCCGCCTGCTGCGGGAACACATGGAGAACCTTCTTGCGGGTTTGCGTTGTGGTAGTTGTGGTGGTCTCGCTCCCGTCGGCACCAACAAATCTCGTTGTCTTAGCGGATTTTACGGGTTCGTTTCCGGTTACGGTGGAGGAGAGGGAGGAAGCATAGCCAGAATCGCTGGACAGGCCCGGGACCCATTGGGTCGTTAGGACATTAAGAGTCTCATCCTGGCTATCTTGGGAGCCAGGGTGTGAAGTTGGAGGAGGGTGAGTGACAGATCTGTTGATTGTTGTGGAGAGGGATGCAGTGGGGAGTTGGCATGCACGTCATTCCAACAAGATGATGAATTGATATGGAAAGCAAAAACAGGATGAATGGACAACCGAATGGTCAATACACATGCACTACCCACTGTGAAATGAAATTAATTGACAGTTAAGAGTGGAAAGAGATAGATCAAGGACCTTAAAATGATTAATTAATGCCAGTGTTATTAAGAAAGTAAGAAGGAAATACAAAACACCAAATAATTGTTTCATTAATTGGATACAGGATCACAGTAGAAATTAAAAAAGTATTTGTTAACGTGTTCAGTTAAAACCCAGCCCCACCCCACAAAAACGGCTTCTTACATTTTGTAGGCAAAAGTTACATTTGAAATATGTCAATTTGTAAATTTGTCCGGTAAGTGATGGTTTCTGTTAACAACACTGAAACTGTAAGTACATGTACTTAAAACCAAGAAGGGGGGTGGGGATAATTAATACATTTAGATAAGTCTTGTTGTTATGTGACCAATATTGAACCAAACAGCTCACAGTACCCAGAAGAGGAGTTACTAAAATCAATACTGCACACAAGGAATTTGAGCCACAGATCCAGCATGCGGAACACATGCCACAATCAAACAGAGTGCAAACAAAAACTTTCTGCACAACATGCACCACAGCACTTGGGTGGTTCTACATGCACAGTGTTCTGAAAGGAACCAATCGTAACAAATTACATATTGTAGTCTGAAACTTTCATTTTGAGATCAGAAAATTTCAGTACATACATGTACAAGGAAGGAGTACACAGCATTGAGCTGGTATATGTATATTGTGCATTGGTTCAAATGGAACCTCCTGGGGGCAACAAGACAATAATAGTTGCCCGCTGTTCTGATTCTGTCAAAAGACACTTAATTCCATGCACAAGAATTCAAAATGACTGGAGGGCTAAGTTGGTCATGTATATTAAGATCTTTTCGTTTGGGCTTGCGGTAACACCATGTGGTAATAACTATTGCTTAGAAGATATTTAGTTCTGAAAAGAACTTGTCCTGCTTATTATCAACTTTCGCTAAGTAGTTTTTTGTTCTGATAAGAACAGTCCTGCTTTAAGTTCTAAACGAACTTGTCTTTGGTCTCAATGTTTTGACTAGTCTGCTCTAGTCTTGGTCAGGAGACGATACTCCTACTCAAATCTTCTTACCCAGCATTATCTTTCGGAGTACTCGAGTGCGGTCCGGCTGGAGGTAGTGTCGTTATACCATCGCCAATCCCATACGTCGGCGCGTGAGGAGCGCGCTCTGTATCTTGGCGCCTCTGGGTCACCACGGGCCTCTCCCGGTCGTAGGTGATGTCCGAGGTTTGTCGGTTGAGTGATCGTTGATTGGACTGCCACAACGGGCTGCCGTCGTGCTCGTAGGTGTTGGGCGGCGTCAGCGGGCCGGAATCCACCGAAGCCTTCGGAGAGTGGGAGCTGGACAGCTGCTGGGTGACGGACTTCTCCAAGTTGGTCAGATGGGGCCGAGGCAGGGGACCGTTAGCGGCGCTACTGCTGCTAACACCTTCACATGATCAAAGGGAAACTTGGTAACTCTGCTAGACAAGTACAGCATGTCCCTAATCAACAGGATTGTAACAACACCATGATACATATCTTGATACTGAAATAACGAAACCATACGATCAGAATTTCATCCAATTATTGCAATCTTGATATTGTGTTGTAGTATTACAGTATTCTTGTATCATGGTAAGCAAAATGTATTGCCGTCATCAGTATAATCGAGGTGTTGATGCTGACAGATACAGAGACAAAGGATACATAAAAAAAAACCTACACAATGTTGAATGATCAAAAAATAATCCAGGCAAGTATTACCTGAGGAGTCAGTCCTTGGTGGGGAGAAAGATGAACTATAAGATGGTCCTGGTAGAGATGTGTCAATAAATAAAGGCTTTGAAGAGGGATCCATTTGCCCTCTCTTCATCTGCAACTTGCGTTGTTTCTCTTCCAACCAGGTCAGATTGTCCGTGGGTGCCTGCTCCCTAGGGGCCTGCTCCCTAGGGGCCTGGAGCTGGGGCTGTATCAGCGGTTCCGGAACAGGTTCTTGTCTGGGTTCTGGTACTTTTGGCAGTTCCCTCTTGGGGGTCTGGTACGTGGGGTGCCCCGCCACTCCTTCCCGCTGACGCTTCTCCTTGAGCTTCTGTTGCTGCCTCTGAAGCCAGGTCATTGCGTCATCCCCGATTTCTGATGATGCACGGGTGCTGCTTGAAGGCGATTGAGTCGGCTCGTAGCTCGGTGGCTGCCTGGGTGTGTTATCTCCAGTGAATGCGGGTGAGACACTAGGTCCCTGTGGAGACGTCGGATCCTCCTTGTAAATGAACATCAACTGTTCCTTCTTGGCTCGGAGTGGCTGCGGCTGCCAAACATCTTGCTGTTTGGAGGTTTGGGGGTAGGGTGACGAATTGAGTTGTTGTACGGGAGCCCTGGCGTTTTCAAAACCATCGTGCGCCCTCCCGGCTGGTGGGTACTGGTTGTTTTCCTTTGTCACGGCGTATGTGGGGTTGTCGTGCAACTGTGGAGTTCTTTGCATGTTAAAATCAGGTAATCTGCTACTCTCAACTGTCTCAACCCGACTGAAGGCAATTTTCTCCTCAACAGGACGGTCTTGCAGGCTCGCTTGGTTAACAAACGGGTCCCGTTTTTGAAGCGCATCTGTGATCTCCGCATAGGGGTTTTCAAGCTCTCCTTGCGTACTACGAAACTGAGGATGATACACCTTCGGGGCCGGAGAACGTCCTGATTCTAAAGAGGGAAGATGAGACATCTGCGCCTCAACTTCAACAATTCTTCTTTTATCGCCAGCCTAATATAAAAAAGATGAAATAATGGTAAGTGTACTGTTACAATTTTTTTAGTCCCCTTGCAAAATGTTACACTTTGATGGCCAGAAAAGTGATTATTTCATCTAATGTGGTTGTACTAAAAATTATATAATTACTCATAAAACTATTAAGTTATTTTACAGAATGTTAACTTTTTGTGGGCAAGAAAGGGGTCATTGTAAAGTGTTTACATAACAAAGTAAATTTCAACTTGTTTCTCTCTGTTAAAAAGGGATTTATAATAAAGCAGATTGAAAAAGAAAATATTAATAAAGAATTATACATCCTATCAATGTAACACCCGACAAAAATCAAAGCAAACAGTTGGAACTTATTCTTCATTTAATTCTGTCACTTTTACAATAGCAAGTCAATCACAAGTCTATCATAAGTAAGGTCAAAAGCAACAGGAAATAAAAAATGAAACATTAATGCCTTGTCACAGTTCATATGACTAGCTTTTGCCTTGACTTGCAACTGGATGATGGACATGTGTCCGTACCTCTCCTGATCCAATGCTGGCAGGACTACTCAGGGCCGGTACGTCTTCTCCGATTCCCCTCAACAAATCATCCAAGTCTCGTTTCTCCTTGTAATTCATTTCCCTCCGTAGTGGAGTCGAAGTCTCCGGCGACTGTCTTGGTCCGTTGGACAAGTCAGTCGGCTGCTGGGGCCCGTTTGCAAACTGGACCAATGTCGGGCTCAGGGGATGCTGCATGGGGCTGGGAGGGTCACTAGTAGGGGTGCGTGGGCTTGGGGTACGCTGAAAGTTTGGGTCCATCTGAGCATTCATCTTGGCACGCAACACGGCCAGCTGCGTGGTCTGCATAGGGCTACGCGGACCTGCATCGTAGTCCAAAGTGTTGGGTATGATAGGCAACAGTTGATTGGACCGCGGGGAAATGGAGGCTGGCGAGGTCGGGCTGGGGCTGGCAAAGAACGGATTGTCGTGCTGAATGGGACTGGGCGTCTTCTGGACTTCGGCATACAGGCTGCCGTCTGGAGCTGAGCTGTGGGGGACGTTGTTGTTGATGCTGACTGACAAGTCAATCACTTCAGGGGTATAGTCTGGCAAAACACGAACACAAAAATTACAATTTCAACATAAATAACGATGTTTTAAAAATTCTACAATGTAGAACATGAACATGTTGTGGCTTTGTGTTTCCCATAATATAGACTACCAATCCATGATGATGTATGCCCTAATTTTATCAAGAAATACCTATGTCCACTCCCAAGCCCCGAAGAAGATAGGTCATTTGTATCTGTGTGCCTACCTAATCACTTTGGCCATAGTTGTTTAAGAAATCTCACAGAATTAAAGATATCACTTTGGCTAAACCTACCTCCTCCTTCAATGGTTTTGTCGAAGTTCTCATAGGAGTCCCAGCGGATCAGGGGATCATCCATTTCATCTACGGGGAAGTTACTGCCGGCCACATAGTCACTGCCGTGCAGTCGGTCTGGCGTGTGGGAAAATATAAACTCCACTTTGGTGAAGTCTGGGAACCGTGCATCTGAAAAGAAATGAAGGAAAGGTGTTGAATGTGAGTCAAAAATTAAAAGCCAATGACGGTCACCTTCCATCTAATCCTCATTCAACCCATGCCAAATCAGCTGGTTCAATGAACTTTGCAGCCAGGGCTTCACCCAAGCCGTGTCAACAAATTTTTGACCAGGCCTCCTGCCAAGTCCCATTGAAACATATACAAACACCTGTAACTTGACACAGCCATCTCCTTCAGAGCCGCAAACCACAGCGGCCAGTCAATTATCTTTTAAGTGCACTGTCTGGCAACTGGCTGGACACTGTCTGGCACGTGGCTTTTTGTTGTTTTGACATGAATAGGGTCTTGCGTACTGCGGGGAAGTACATGTGGCCCAAAGGGCCACCGTTGGCGAGTTCTGATAAACATTTTTTTGTAAACGCTGCGCAGGGTTAAGGAAATCAAAAGTCCTGCCAATGCCAAAAAGGCCACATCACGTACTGACTTACTAAATGACTCTCTGACTGATACACTTGGCATAAATAATAACCTATGAAACTGCCTTAACTGTGGACGAACTTTTTGGTCCGTTTCAACTAGGAAAGCCTGTATTACTTTACATTTTCTTTTCAACTTTGCAGCTAGTGTTTAAAAAATCAAAACAAAAGTGTGATATTATTATTGACTTACCAGTGCAGGCATCATCCAAATCACTCTTTTGGAACACGATCCGGCACTCCATGATGGCCGTGGTGTGAAACTGACAACGGAAGACCACATCCCGAGTAGTGGCCCGGAACTTCTTGTGGTAACACTTGACCAAGATGTCCCCCCTGATTGGCAGTGCCTGGCCCAACGTGATGGCAAATTGGCTTGTTCCTTCCGGCACTGAGCTGTAAGTAACATAATAGAGAGCTATTGAAATTTTGTTATAGTTGCTGATTATAACTTTATGATTGACTGAGTTACAAATCGTCACCGACACCACAAAGTAACACTCCACATGTTACACCATATTTTATTCGATGTTCAGTTTTTTTACATTTTTAAACATTATTCATCAGGGCCTACCATTGCACGAAGTTTCAAAGCTTCAAGAGCTTTACTTCACTAGATGTAATCACATTAATTATCCATGGCAACTTTTGCGCAAAAGTGAACAATTTTCGTTTTCACAAAGTAACACTCAAGTTCCATTTACCATTGCAATGCATGGCGCGTACTCTGCTCAAATGTGAGCAAAAATGTTTTCAAGAAGTAACACATTACTTGTATGAGTGCGCGCGCTGACCTGAAGTTGCACTTTTCTTGTGTTGTATACATTGAAGAGTGTTACTTCGTGAAAACAAAAATTTACAGTTTCACAACTTTTTCACTCACCTTTTTTCTCTTATTTCTTGTTGATTTAATACACAAACGGGTGAAAAACGGCAGATTTAATAAATTCAATTCATCAAGTGTCCACAACGAGAAGCCCAACTGAAAATACTCTACAGTTTTGATGCAAAGTGTTGTTTTAGAAGGCGTTCAACTTTAGATGCCGTTTTCTCCAATTGCTAGTTTTTACTGGTACACGTATGTAGATGGGTGTTACTTCGTGGTGTCGCTGACAAAATGTGTTCAAAGGGCCAATGAACAGAGATTGGAACGGCTGAAAATATGTTGTAGCCATAATATTGTGGATTAACCCTCCTGCTATTTAACCAGTCACAGATTTACATCCACTTCCCATGCTGTACTTTTAACACAGGCTAGTCACCAGCAGCCAGATCACATGTTAAGCAAGCACTGTGACCTGTCAAACTCAGTCAACAGACCAAGAACAGACAGAGCAGGCAAGTTGTGGTCACAGTTGGCTTATCAATCACGTGGAGACAAAGCATACGGTAGCTGTACATGTACCAAGTAACATAAACAGTCATGGCCAGTCAATACTACTTTATGCAGTTGCTAAGCTTTAAAAATGTTACAGTTATAACCAAACGTTTTTTGAGTTTGTATGATGTCTCAAACCACTTACATGTATGTACACCAATTAAAACAGAAATGGTTATTCGCTAACAGTCACAAAGCACAGCAAAAGAGAGCCTACTCACTATACTCCAGATGTGAAGATGGGCTGCATCCCTTGATACACTCTCAGGAAGGGTCTGCAACCTACATTTTTGTAAACCAAAAGAAATCAAAAGTGCTATCAGCAAAATTGTTTCACAGGTCATGGCATTATGAGCAACGATAAAAATATCCATGCGAGCACAAGCATCAGAACATGTACACAGTAGTAGTACATATATATGCTTGAGGTGGGTACAATTGTTTCTGCTGTAGTGAGTCCAAATTTCTCAACTACCCGTTAAGCAGCACCGTGAAACTGCACAATATGGAAGAGTTAAGCTTTAAAGATATAGTCCATCATTTGTAATTTGTGCATTTTGTTCGTTTGAAGCAACAAAAGTGCTCAAAATCTAAAGAAGGGTACTGAACAACTAACCTGATGAAGTTTCAGCTCAGCTTCAGCTGTATATTCCGAGAAAAACAGCATTCTAGGATCTCAATTTCAAATCAAAAGTTGCTGAATCATGTTTTGAATTGCGCCTGAATTCAGCGTCCGAGACACGTTCTCGCTGAGCCGATTGCAGCTACGTGATGTCGTGCACTGATTCGACGAATTATAGCAACTGGGGGTGCGTGTGCGTCGTGCCAATGCTTGCGCGCACTTTGCCAAATAACAAAACGAACTACTAATTTTCCATTTTTCTACGGTGCGTCTTAAGAAGCACCGTTGGAAAGGCCTTCTTTTGTTGATTACTTCAAAATGACAGCTTGCCAGAAAGAATAATTTCACAGGGAGAATAGTCCCCTTACTTACCATCTTTCAACCAAGTATGTTTTTCAACAATAATTATGCCAGTTACTTTTCGGATAGCTGCAAATGATGGACTATAGCTTCAAGTACCAAGAAAAGCTCATGGACTGCTGGAATGCATGCTCTCAGTACATGCACCTTCAACTTGACGTCTGTACAAGTCTCTACAATACTCTGTACAAGTTGAAACTATAACTGAGAAGACCTACCTCCATTGATGTCATAGTTAGGCACGCCATGGATCAGCACATGGTGCAAGAACAGCGGTGCACTGTTGACTTGTATTGACTTGGTGAGTAGTCCCGTGAAGTAGTTGACGTAGCGATGCTGGGACGGGTGCATGGACGACTCTGTCTTAGCCTCCATGAAACGCTTCATAGCATACCGATCCATGGCAGTCTCAGCGCTGGACGTCAGAAACAAAACTTTTTATTCGTGCTCACCACCCATGATATACATAGACATTAAGTAACCTGGGATGTGTTCCACTTACCCGAACAACAAAACGTTGCTACCGATTTCATATTGGCTATGCACGAACTGTGCCAAGGGGAATGTTGGCAAACGTTTGCATTCTTCAAATAAGTGGAAGACATCCCGGGGCTCAATTTCACGACTAATTATGAACCTGCAATGACTTTTGCAGAGAATGCATTTGCATACTTCTAAGGTAAACACAGATTGGCTTGTGAACATGCCTACATCTGGCAACTCAGGAGTCTGTGCTTACAAGGTTAGCACAGAATTTCTCTGCTAAGCGCTGCAAGCAGAGAATGGTGGCCACAGGTGCAACCTTCTATGATAAGCAAAGCCTGTAGACAGGGTCTGTACATGAAAAGTGACACACAATGCTGGTACCTGAATATAATAAGCCTCTGTACTGATGACCTCACACTTTGTTTACATTTCTCATGGGAGCCTGGTGGGGACAAGGGTTTCGTAGCCCAAAGAAAAGCGCACAAGTAAACAAAGTGTGACGTCATCAATACAGAGGCTTATTTCAGTTGGAGATATACGCAATAAGGTATACATGTAGCTTTCAATTACAGTATTTTTTGAAATTCCAGCATCTTCTTATCAACAGCATATCAGACTTTATTCATTATGAGATATGTCGTTCCACTTTAAACAAGTGCAACTGCAAAACAGCTTTACTTTTCTCTTGAAAGACCCAGTCTTGAATTTTCGTCAGTTTGTTTCAACTCTATACAGTCGAGTCTCGTTAATACAAACTCGTTCTGACCTAGCCAAATTGTTTGTTATATCAGAATTTTGTATTAAGAGGAGCATCAGTCCCATTCATTGTGCACATAAATGCACAGTCAGGACTAAGGCTTTATGTTTGTTATAACCAGAATTTTGTATTAACAGAGTTTGTACTAACGAGATTCAACTGTATATATCCGTTTCTCAAGTTGAGCGTATTGAGCGTGTTCAGAGAAAACTTTATCATTTTCTTGCCATTAATGTGGATGATACTGGAGAGGTTTCTCACCCTCATCCTAAATCTCTGGACTCACTTAAGCAACAAAGGCAAACTCTGGACCTGACTTCCTCTACAAATGTGTCAACTCTTCCTTTACTTGCAATTTGATTTTTTTGTTTCCTCATTGAAGACTCCCTGTTCCGATCTCTTTAATTTTGATTTCTCACATCAATCCCAGTATCAACGTTTTCAGTTAGTCCCTTCTTAGTTTTCAAATATTCATTTAAACAAGCTTTATAGTTCTTTCCCTCTTCTCCTCAATGCAAGGTCAGCTACCATGTATTGAAGAGTCAGGACACGCGTAAGCCTTATTCATTTTATTTTGTCTTCTAATAAGGGAATAAATATGTGCTCGGCCGGTTTTAAACAAGTACATTTAATACCGGCTTGGGGCCTGGACGCTGACAATGGCTCTAGCTGAAGGCAAGGGCCTTTATCCGCATCCAGGCCTCTAACCAGTTTTAAACGTACTTGTTTAATACTGGTCAACCACTTATTTATTCACATTCATAAATACCTTTCAGTCAAAATGTCAAAACAAGTCAAGAATTCACAAATTTCCAATGATTTTGTTCAACAATTTTACTTCATATTTTGTGAAACACCCCTCTGGCCATATCTATGGTATGTGCCTCGCACGCGTGGTGTGAAAATATACTTATAATTGGGGTGCGAACGGCATGTACTGCGCGTTGTGGTGCAGAATGCAGCGGTGTTTCACCGGCAGCTTAAAACCACCCACGTGACGGGCTTTCGACCAATAGGAATTGGTAAACTGTCTCAGGTATTTATGAATATGTTTTAATGTCTAAATTTTAAGCACGCATGTATTTTGGAAAAGTTGGAGACATCCTATTGGTCAAAGGAGCATTGAGGTTGCCCGTTGCATGTCGCGCATCTCTTTGACCAATAGCATGTCTCCAACTTTTCCAAAATACATGGGTTTCTAAAATTTCAGAACACATGCAATGTGCGCAGTGCTCTGCTGTCACTTCTTCTTCTGGTCACTGGATTAATGGTTTGGGGGATTTAAGAAAGCTGAAATCAATCAGCTTAACTTAAACCAAAATTAGAGCAACGGATGGAATCATTTTTTTTTCTCCAGACTTACCTTGAGGTGATATTGATGTAATTCATGTAGGCCAAAACCACCACTCCAATTGGGCCTCTTCCACCCTGCAAGAACATGAATGTTGTCTGCGATTACATACATGTTTGCAAGTGAAATGCGATGAGATGCAGTATTTCCCCGTAAACAATTTTCAGTTGAACCCCAAAAAATTACCAAATCAGAATTCAAAACTGATCTAATGACAGAACCAGCTTCAAGCGTTTTGGCTTTTCTAAATTTGTCTACTCTCCAACACTTGTTTTTCTTAAAACAAGAAATTATTCCTTACATATTCATGCTCATTATACAGGCAGCCCAGTCGGCAAGAAAGAGGGAAAAAATCCCCCCAAAAGCATGTTAGCACGGTGGTGCTTTCCTTGCCTTTCACCTCTGTGACCTGGGTTCGACCACCCAAACCGATAAATGCATTGAGTTTTCAGTTTCTACCTGATTTTGTGGGTTTTCACAAGATAATGTGTCTACAGTTTTGTCCCCATCCTACACTTTTACATTTCTCCATTGACTTCTTTCTACACGTTTCTTCCGGCTTGCGGGCTACAGTACCCTTGAGGCAACAAAGGAATCCCCGTGTTAATCCTTAGTTTCATTACAAAACAAATCACAGATATCACAATTGTGTGTACCTTACAATGTAGTACTACCACATTATGGCTGTCAGCTTTCAACCAGGTCTCAATGTGTTTGCAGATGCTGCAAAGTTTCTCTAATGACGGTGCGAGATGGTCCGGCCAGCCAAGATCATACACCTGTGTGTTACATGAATGATTTCAAACTAGTTTATGGCCAATGCATTTGCATTCATCACAGACTTACAAGTTGAGTTGACGAGGATGACTGGATGTCAGGAAAGGTTTTCATGTGCATCTTGTATATTTAACGAGAACACAACTACTGTTCAACTGGCCTTTGTGAATAATTAACACAGAGTTGAAGAGAAGGTCATCACACGTCAATCTTAAGTGCCAAGTTATTCAAATCATCTGTGACAAAGGCAAAGCTTTGCAGCAGACCTTTATCAGGGTACACCATCTTCAAAATCGAAGCGAGGTATATAACGCAAACAAACATGTCAATAGTGTGTGCGGTGAAGGAGTGACTCCCGCAAAGTTACAGCAGATTGATACTCTATAAATGGATGGATCTGCTCAAATACCCCGAAACATCAACAACGTTCTAGGTGGATCACGTCTCAATGTATTTTGAAGAAGGATATAATCACCCTAACAAGGTCTATTGTTCATCCCAAGTTACTTGTGTCCCAACTTGTGATTTGACCTGCGATCGACGAAGCTATTTCAGTTAAACTCAAGACAAAATTGATGGTGTCCTACATCAAAAATGGTCTCTTGCTAATGACTTGATAACTGTGTCATTACTTGTGATATGTCTTGTGACCGACTTGCGATTAGACTTAATTGTCCAAGTTCAACTTGACAGAGACCAAATGACCTCCACCGCAAATGGTTTAACAATGTTGCTAATTGTCTGTAAGCAAAGACTGATGAGTGATTTGACCTGTGATTGCCCTGATTAGCAGAGTTAAACCAACCCTGTCCTATACTAACCTGAGGACTGAGTTGTTTGATGTCATGTCGCTTCTGGGACAGATTGAAGACGACATACTTGTCTTGATGCTTACTTCTCAGCATTCTTACCACATCACGGAGGTTGCTGCGGTACTGGGCCTCCAATCCACCCGCTGGAAAGGATACAGCTGATGAGGCGAAATAAAGATTAAAAACAGGAGAGTTGAATCTATTCTCAAACCAACCATGTTGTAACAACTACTCTAAAAGACGGAAGTGGAAAAAAACAAAACTTAAATAGCCTGAAAAATAGGGGGGGGGGGGACACACACAATTGCCGAATTGTCTATAGAGTAATACTCAAGATACGTGTTTAATTCTGTAGAATGTTGGCTCAAGTGACAACCTGATCCGGTCCACAGAAGAAAGGTTGGGAAATGGCCCTAACCAACTGTAATGTGATGATATCTGATACGGAATAAATACATACATGTAAAATGTGTGTGCTTGGCATGTTTTAAACAAGTACGTTTAAAAGCGACTAAGGGCCTGGATGTTAATAATGACCTGAGCCAAAGGACGAAACACCCCTCTTGCCATTTCTATGGTACATGTACATGCCTCGTGCAAGTACCGTAGTTCTAAAAATCTCTTTTCATGGAGATCGGAGCGTGCGGCGCGTACTGCATGACGTGGAGGAATTTTGTGTTTAAAACCAGTTGGTGTTTTATCAGCGGTTAAAAACCACCCACGTGACGAGCTCTCGACCAATAGGAATAGGTAAACTGTCAAAGGTATATGAATGCACACTGTATTTACCAATCAGCCTTTCGGTGATGTAATCCACGTCCAGATCGAATGAATACCTGATGTAGGAATCCCCAGCACTACAAGGAAAAAAACCCAAGAAAATAAGAATGTTCAAAATGGCGGCAGCCAGTGTACACTGCCTGTTACATTGCACATACTGCCTGTTTTGTGTACTTTTTGGGAACCCTGGTTTTTTTCATTTACATGCAAGTCAAGCGAAACCAAACAGAAAATTTGTGAAATGCATAACTTTTCACTGAGGGCCAAATTTCATGGCTCTGCTTTCTGTTAGCGAAAAATCCCTTCTTTATAGCAGAGAATTCTGTGCTTACAGTAAGTGTATTTCACGGGTTAGCGAGGAATTTTGCATTTTGCGCATGCGTAAGGATTCTGTGCTTACAGGGATAACACAGAATTTTCTGCTAGCGCGGTTAGGGCAAAATGGCGATCGTAAGCAGGGAATCCTGTGGTTAGCAGAGCCATGAAATTGGGCCCAGCTTGGCATCAGTACTGTCTATTAGGGAACCACATGTACATGTACACGTTTACAAAAATGTACGTATATTTATATTTACCTGGGTTGCCTTGCGATCTCTGCGTGCACGTGAGCCGTCATTTTGTTCCTATTACTGTCTGTGTGTTGGCTGCTCTGTGGGACAAAAAAAAACAAGTCAGGTGTGTTAACAAACACAAATGCCCCGCAACCGTGACTGTTCCCACGACATAACACCACTCTTTTAACATCAACTTATGCACCTTGGTCACATGGAACGTTCATTGACAGCATTAGTGTCTTCTGTAGGTTTTATATGAATTAATCCCTAATCGCTTTGCTCTCAGAATAAATACAAGATTTCTATTGTTTTAGCCACTGTGACCTTGACCTTTGACCTTTCGACCCCCAATGCAATAGGCCTATTTGGATTACCAAGAATGATCCACAAACCAAATTTGAAGTTCACATGTTAAGTATTTCTCAAGTTATCGCGCTGACAAAATTCCTTTTGTTTTAGCCACTGTGACCTTGACCCTTGACCTTTTGGCCCCAAATGCAATAGGCTTCTTAGGATTGCCAAGGACAATCCACAAACCAAATTTGAAGTTCACATGTAAAGTATTTCTCATGTTATCGCGCTGACAAAATTTCTATAGTTTCAGCCACTGTGACCTTGACCCTTGACCTTTCGGCCCCAAATGCAATAGGCTTCTTAGGATTACCAAGAACAATACACAAACCAAATTTGAAGTTCATATGAAAAGTATTTCTCAAGTTATAGCGCTGACAAAATTTCTATTGTTTCAGCCACTGTGACCTTGACCCTTGACCTTTCGGCCCCAAATGCAATAGGCTTCTTAGGATTACCAAGAACAATACACAAACCAAATTTGAATTTCATATGTAAAGTATTTCTCAAGTTATCGCGCTGACAAAATTTCTTTTGTTTTAGTCACTGTGACCTTGACCCTTGACCTTTCGGCCCCGAATGCAAAAGGGTTCTTAGGATTACCAAGAACAATACACAAACCAAATTTGAAGTTCATATGTTAAGTAGTTCTCAAGTTATCGTGCTGACAAGATTTGTCCGGACACACACACACACGCACGCACACACACACATTCCAAAATTTGTATCCTTGTGGAGACATTTCTTTGTTCCCGTGTAGTAAAGTGTTCAATTTTGAAAGTGAATTTTCAAAATGCTCTTATTTTAACCAGAATAAGTTTCCTGGGCTGAAATTTGGAATTAATATCCCTTTTCTAAAACTCTTCCATTTGCGACAAATAAACACACCTTGGAAATTCCTAGTTTTTGAGTAAAACCCATATATCTATTTCGTGAAAACCTTGTGGAGACCTATTCATCTATAGAAATTGCCCTGTGGAGACCTTTACAATGTTTTGTTCACTATTGTGTGTGAGTCTCCACAAGGCAGCGAATTTGTGGTCACACCCACGCACCCACCCACTAACACACCCACACACACACCCACGGAAGGACAAGGCGGAAACAGTATGCCCCTTCGGCTTCGCCGCGGGGCATAAAAACCCAAGGAACATGAATAATGGCAATATCTTAATAATATACATTGTATTATTATAACTTGGACTTGATCCAGTATTCCAATATTCAAAATGCGCTGAACAAGTTTAACATCATACACCAACCTAAACTACCGTACGTAGCTGCCAATCTGGATTTGCATGTTCCTTCCGTTGTTGAAAATTGACAAAGATCTTATCAAAAGTAATATTGAGAAGAAGCAGAATGGCTGATATTTGACCGAATAAAGAAGAAATTTAAGCTAATATCCCCCACAGAAACTCTCAAGTCATGCGTGAAAGTGGATTTCCACAAAAGTGTGGCATTTAAAAAACAATAAAACCATGAAATAGAGGACATTTTTGGGTAACACCATGTGGAAAGAAATCTCTTCTTGGAAGAAGTGTGGTTCTGAAAAGAACCAGTTGGTTGAGTGTAAAACTCGACGTTTCAGAGAGTGGGCTCTGAGACTCACCCTCCTAAGGATGGATAAGAGCACACTGTCCGAAACGTCGAATTCTACACTCGACCAACCGGTTCTTTTCAGAACCACACTTCTTCCAAGAAGAGATTTCTTTCCACATGGTGTTACCCAAAAATTTCCTCTATTTTATCTCATCCGCCATGCAAAGCTTCAAGTCATATATAAATAAAACCATGCTTCTTAAATACGATTAAAAGAACATCTTCGACTTTTATCATCATCTCCTCGAGACCTCTCACATATTTCAAATAACTGAATTGACTGAATTATAAAAAAAGCTATTTGAATATTCGGTTGATGAGCGAATATTCGGCACAGCTCTATCCACTCCTGTTTTGAAGATCTTTCTTGTTGTTATCCATTCTGTCTAAAACATGTAGTTAAATTGCATTTCATTTTTTCAACTAAAAATGTAAGCTTGTTTTGATAACTTGGGATTCACATCTACAGGTCTGTACCCCAGAATAGGCATCATCAGTGGTGCCTCATTTGCTCGCAGATATAGCCGCCTCATGATTCTCAATGTTCAAATTTACTGCCAAAGCAGTTCATGTTTCACAACAGACAGAACATCTGTGTGAATCAATATGGCAATATCACATCCATGCCATTCAAATGTCAAGGTGAACAGACAATATTCAAATTATGGACGGTCACAACTCATGACATACTGCATGGAATGCGAGACATCTCACTGTCAATATATCATGACTGCCCGGGATACGGTGCCGTAGGAACTATTCCACCAAAGTGACAGCATAAACAATAAATCATGTATAAATGCACGTTCTTCTCTCTTGCTTTTTTTTATGGATGCTTAAACTCTGATCTTGTGCAAAAATGTTTGAAAAAAAAAATAGTTTGTAGTTTAATTAAAATCCTCACCCAATTTTGGTACCAAATGATACTTGCAGTGTAAAATGAGCATGCTATTACAAAGTGACAAAAATTAACGTACCATAGAATGCAAGGACCCATAGGCCTATCCTATAGCACCACATTTTAGTCAAACATGTGCATTTTCATGTGGTACCGGTACATTGTTAGCATGGACACGATGCTGAGCATGCAGTTGCATAATCTTTGTCAAATATTTTCCACAAATATCTTTTCTTCTTACTGCGGCACAGCTCTTATGGAAATATTTCTGCTGGTATGGTATAATTTTGAAACCGCTGGCCCTTTTTATGTGGTCCAGTAGACATTTACCTGAAATTTGAGCCCTGATATTTTACAATGGGCACTTGCACCACATTAATAAGGTAGAATTTATTACCATGTACATGTAACTGCTGCATGGGTAAGTGCACTCAATGTGTTTGGAGAGTAACCAGTAGCCTCAAGACCCAGGAAGTTGTTGATCAACTTCTAGTGCATAAGATGAACTACAAATGTACACGTAAATATTAGCTTCATGGATTTCATGCACATGTACCGGTACTTGTTCATTGTACTAAGGATGTACCGGTAGCATTGCGTTTAATTTTGTAAATGTTTAGCAAATACTATAAAAACCGTGTAATGTTTAGCCATTTAAGGCTGATGCCTGCCCATTATGTCTGCACACCGGCGTGACTGGCATAATACTTATAAATCAACACTATGATTAATAAATGACATAATGTACATAGCGGGGAGTCACAGGAAGAGTATAAACCTCAATGTAAATCAAGTACTGCACACTTCTGAGATTTTTGAGAATTAAAAAGGTTTGAAAAACATCGTAAATTATTTGTGCTATGTACAGGATATGTTAACTTTAAAGGAAGATCGCGTGAAAGTAGGTCCCTTTTTCATAATTTGTGTTTTGGTTTAAATGTTTTGGAAATTTTTTAAATGGATTTAGGTTTAAACGTGTAAACTTCAAATCCTTAACAAGTACATACCGGTATACCCCTTCAATGGTTCCAAACCGGGAGTTAGAGGAGACCGCAAGGGGAATTTTTTTTTACTGTGCCTGCTGCTCACGCAAAGACCTGATGTTTGTGCACATTCAGGTAACAATTTGTTGGGTGTACCTGTACATGTACTTTGATACAGGAACATTATACATGTACACCTCAGGCACAAAAGAAACTGCAGAAGCAGTTTTTATAATCATCCTTGTTTGGCTTTTCTGGTTCAACTTGATACCTCACTTGGGAACACTGTGTAAAAAATAACGAGAGCGAAAGCACCGAAGCTCCTGAAACCCCCAAACTAAAAGTTGCACTTAGCGAGATCTTCAATGGGCATTGCAACACACAATTGAATGCAATGATGCAGACCCCCCATTCAATTGTGTGTTGAAATGCCCATTGAAAATCTCGTTAATAAAGTGCAACTTTCATATTGGGGTTTCAGGAGCTTCAGTGTTTGCGCTCTCGTTATTTCTTACACAGTGTTCCCAAGTGAGGTATCAAATTGAACTGGAAAGCTTCCATGACCAAACTCATGTTTCGGATTTTTTGTTCACCGAGAAATGCCCGAACAAGGACGATTATAAAAACTGCTCTGTTTCTTTTTGTGCCAGGTGTACATGTAGGCACACAAACCAGTGGGCACACACACGATGTGTCTCGATCCCCCATTGGAGGTCTCAAAAGTACATTGTATAGCTCCATGATTGTAGTCACTAGACCCATCTCCTGTTCATGCATGGATTCTACCGGTATTTGTTCATCCTCTTTGACACTAAAGGAGTTCCAAACGCAATATTTTTTTAAGAAGACACAAAACTGCAGGTAAATCACCCATGTACATGTGCACTTTGAATCATTTTCTGTATCTGTGAGCACCTCTCCAAAGTTAATTGACTAATGTATATTTATGTCATGAACCAAAATAGAAAAGTTATTTTTAAATTAACAACCAAAAGTTGATAACAACAACACGGTTGGGTGAAAAGGGCAGAGGTAATTCAAGAACAAATGCTGTCACTGGAGGTCTACATATTTGTGTGGGTGCTAGGGTGGGCCTACATGAACATGTAGGTGGGGATATTTTCTTTAGGAAGAAAGATGACTGGATGTTTGGATGCCCCAAAGAATTATGAATTGTTCAAGTAATGTACATGTTTAATGTGGATGGATCTAGGTTAACAATCAAGACACCATTTTTGATTTTGAATTCACAACAAAATTCTAAAACCGTTTCCAAATCCTGGCAAAAAAACCTCATGAGAAGAGATATTTTGTTTTAGTGCCTTAAGTTAATGGTATCAAGTTGACTCATACCGGTCCACACATGTACATGCAGTCTTTGCTCTTTGCTCAGACAAAAGCAAAATTGAACTTGAAATTCAACTTACTAATTTGATTTGAGTTGGTTGTGGTCTCTTGTCACCGTTGCTGGGCTGTAATAGTGAAAAAAAGTCACATTTTGAAAATTACAATATTTAATACATCTGTGAATAGACAAACAAGTGTTTAAGATGGTCATCCAAGCAGTTTGGATTGTTTGAAGAAGAAATGTTCCTGCAAACAAACATACCGGTATATACAAACGAACAAATAGCAAAGACCGTATTGAAACAGGTTACTCATCTTTTGGCACCTTTCCAGCAAAAACACAGCAGGGAAGTTTTGACCAATCAGTGATCTACAAAAACTCGGATGAAAGCAGACACTAATTGGATGGCCTTTGACAGTGTGTGTTGCAATCCTGGCTGCCAAAGTTTGGACTGCTGTGACTTGGTCTGGTACGTACGGTATCAGCTGCACGTAACAGCGGAGGTGAATGAACTACCATACTTAGTATGGTCTTTATATGTATTTGAATAAACACAATGTAATAAAATCAATTTTTCATGTATTTCTTCTTCTTATTATTATACCAGCCTAAGCCTTCCAGTGGTAAAAATAAATCAGTGCACCGGTATTCGTATGCTTTCGTAAATACCGGTAGTACATGTATCTGGATGACTGCAATATTACATGTATGTCAGTAAAAGTACCCGGATGAGGACAATATTATTTTTGATATTGTCCTCATCCGGTCATACAAACATGTATTAAAGCTAATGTACATCATTGGCTTTTGCTGTAATTTTCAGAAATTAACTATTTGAGGGGTTAGTATAATACATCAAATATTGTTACACTGGCATGTTTGAAGTTTTGTGTTCGAAAATGCTGGAAAAACCAAGAAAAACAAAAATGTTTAAGTAGTCTGGTTCCCTGACTCCACTAAAGATGAAATGGATCAATTTATAGATGCCGGAAAATTGTAAGGTAAGGGAACCAGTTGTAGCTGGCCTGCACCCGTTCATGAACATGTAACCAATAGCAAACAAAATTTGGACTGAAAAAAATTGTACATTTGGAGCAGTAGTTGAAAAATAGTTAGGTTTTTCCAATGGTGGTCGGCCGACCATTGTTGGAAATGTATACAAAAATACCATTTTCTTGAAAGTGACTTCACACCAGGTGCCATAATTCTACAGGATGCTTTAGACTGTCATTTACCAACATCCTAGTAAGGTATTTCGTAAAAACTTGGTAGTTTTATTTTTCGATGTTTGCAAATGTTGTATATTCCCTTTAACAAATTTCGCTGGTTCCCGAACAATTAATGAGTGTAGAAAGTCACAGTTGTCAACCAGTCAACAGAGCGTAGTGCGCGGTAATGTATCGCGATTCACTCCATTGGTATGTAAGTACCGGTACCTGGTACATGTATGTACTGTACGGTACTTGTAAAAGTTTATCTTCATTACAAACATGCAGATTTCGACTTTGCATATGTGGCAAGCGGAACATTTGTTACATTGTGATGGTCCCAAATCAGATCATTTACATACAGAGGATACAGTCATTTTAGAAACTCTACATACAGTAATCCATACCTGTCAAAACTATCCCAGTGAATTTGACAGTCTAGAAAATATAATATGACGCTTGGGGCTCCTATGGTAACACAATACACAAAAATAGTAATACCCCCAAAATTCCACAGACCAGATGTTGCCATCTGTCATTCCTAAAATACCTGTGTAGTCTGATCCGGTTTGGTATCGGTTGTGATCAGCGAGGGCCTGAACAAATGAATCATCAGTCCATGACCAATTATTGAAGAGAATCCTGAAATATCATCTGTTGAAATTTTGAGTATTTTTATCTGCATCTACCGGGATGTGTACATTGTAAACCCTGATAACGAATTATGGAGGACGATTTGTTTGGTGGACTGTTAAAGTGTTAACAAGTTGGTGCTCAAAAACTTTCATTTTTAACAATGTCCAAAGATATAGTAGAACACCTCATATTCAAAATTTGAAATGTACCGGTAGCCTTTCATCTGTTACTTATCCTAAACTTCTTTTTGTGTGATGGCTCATTGGAAAGCTCGAAACTTATCTAATGCTATTAAAAAAATGGAACTAAAACATAAAACATGTCCTTTTACTGTAGGCATAACTTGTTTTTGAAATATACAATGTAAGTTTACAGTAATTACTTTTAAATATTGACATGCACACGTACCGGTACATGTACATTGTAGTGGCATCCTGGGTCAAAATTTATCTTCATTTTTATCTTTTGTTTTGCATGAGTCTGTATACCGGTATGTGTTATTTTTTAAGGCTTTATTTTGTAATCGCTTTACCCACAGAGTTCAATGTAAACATTCTTTGAAATTTGCTTTTTTATCTGCGTAAAAAACCCTAGACTTTACACGTTCATGTACCTGCCACAAAGTTAATTCTTATCATCACTGTTTTGATTCCCTTTTCAAAATCATAAAGTTCGACTCTACATTTGCAAACATCAAAAAACGAAACTACTGAAATCATTATGAAATACCTTACTTGACTGTAAGTGAATAATAGTCTCAAGCATCCTGTGAAATCATGACACCTGGTGTGCTGTCATTTTCAAGAAAAGTGAAATTTTTGTATCCGTTTCTAACGATGGTCGGCTGACCATCGTTGGAAAAAAAAACATGATTTTTTTTTCAAAAACTGAGCACTCCCTATTTACCAAATTTTAGTTAGTCCACATTTTGTTTGCCATTGGTTTAAATACACTGTGAATGGGTGCAAGCCAGCTAGTCTGGTTCCCTGACCTGACAATTCTCAGGCAACTATAAATTGCTCTGTTTCATCTGAAGTAGGGTCTGGGAATCAGACTACAAGAACAGCATAGTTTGATCTTGGTTTTTCCAGCATCTATGAACACAAAACTTTATTGGTCAGTGTAACAACATTTGCTATAAAATACTAACCCCCAAATCAATCAATTTTTGAAAATCACAGCAAAAACCAACAGATTGAAGGCTTTAAAGCAAAAAAATATCAATCTTCTGAACTGCTGCTCATTTCCTGTTTTGTGACAAATTTTTATCAAGATTCATAATCTCATACTTTTCAACAGACAGGTGTCCAGCTCGTGAGAAATTTGGAAATCTCCATTGCTTAGGTTTTTTCATCAATTGCCAAGCCCTCATGCTGAGATGGCTCCCCAAGTTCTAGATTAAAATCCTCCAAACTGCTCACAGGCTTGTGAAGCAGAAATAATGTCAGGGATATTAAAAAAAATATTGGCCACAGAAAACTACTAGTGTTAAGTGGGCTGGGAGACACTATCACAGCGGGGATGGAGGAGTGTAAGGCCAGATACAAATCATGTCTTCAGGGAAATCAATCTTGGAGTCCCTCAGTACATGATTATTGCCGTCTGTACAGAGGTCTACTACCTGTGAAACACCTTTCAAGTGCAATAACATACACAAAAAAAGTACTTTCACAGGGTCTTGAATGATTTTTTTTTTTTAAGATAAACAAGTATTTAGTAGCTTAAAAACTTGGTACCATACAAAGGCAAGTGCCCAAAACAATTAATTTAAGGGCAAGTTGGACAAAATTGAATTCAGGCAATTTCATCGCGAATTGCTTCATATTGCATATTCTTTATATTTGCATGAAGTAAAGATGGTACTGCCTTACACATGTAATGCATGGACTTAAATTGTAAAATACATTTCAAGCACTGCATGGGGACAGGTTTTATAATAAAGGTACCTGGTACGGTACATGTACATACATTTTCAATTTAGTGATGGGGAAAATCAGAGATTTCAAAACCCAGATACCCTTATTTTTTTTCAAAATGAATAACGGTTACTGATCTGATTTCACTGGAAGTTCCCATTCAGCGCAAAGTCATGCCACCAAGAAGTGCCGAGTGAATTGCCACATGGTCTGCCTTCCACAGTGATTTGGTATAGTTTGCTGGAATGAATGACCACTGGGCCTGTACCAAAACACTCCAGAGCTGTCATGTTGAACAAAATGGATGGGAACGGGGTCTACCCGATGTTCCCCAATACCAATGTTCCCCAATATTGATGTTCCCCGAAATCCTTAGGATTACGGTTAGGGCTAGGGTTAGGTTTATAGGGTAAGGATTTCGGGGAACATTGGAATCGGGGAACATTGGTATTGGGGAACATAGGTATGCACCTGATGGGAACTCTCTGATCAGACAAATGGGCAGGCTATACAGGAGCCAAGAAGACTGTTAGCGAGTGAATGCACTCAATGCAGTTACAGTATTCAGAGACCATGGAACAACTTCTTTAGCTTGTGTCACAAAAACTAGAAGGGCCAATTGTTCTTAGCTTGGTTTCCAAAATCTAAACCAAATAGTGGAATTCAAACCAAATTTTTAAAATCTGGATTTTAATCCTGCCACCATTCCAATTCTTGATCTATTATGAAAAGAAATAAAAGCTGTGACCACCCCCCCCCAAAAAAAAAACAACCACCCACATTTGATGACACTTCAGCAGAAATCACTTACACATCTAGAGAAAAAAAAGCATCCTGAATTACAACAGTGAGTTCAAACTCCTCACACCCCCTCCAAAAAAAAATCAAACACGGGTCAAGTCAACAAGAAACTTGCAAAGTACATGTACATGTAAGATGCTTTGGGTGTTCAACTACTTGTCCCTGCCTTGAGCACTGAACGTGAAGGTATGCGCCCATGATGAACTGCACAAAAATAATTGAATTACAACCTGAAGGTGCAGGGAACTTTGACCAAACTTTGGGCCCTCATGATAATCCTACCAGTATATCACTAATTCTGTTGATGTTTTTTTCAAGTGTAATAAATAGTTCCCACCTTTGTCTGAAAATAAGCCGTTTGTTCAAAAGAAGTCTTGGTACCCGCAACCATATAGTGAAACGGACAAACCTAAGGGGGGGGGAAAAAAAAGTCTCCGGTTTCTGGTATGCGCGCGCGTCGCCTTAGCCATGCGCGTCGGCAAAATGAAAAAGTTTTTTTCCAATGAAAGATGATGTCTCAAACCGCCAAACTCACTGGTTTGACTGGAATCCTGCTGCTGCGCAATTTTAACATGTTTTTAGATTGGGTTATGGTCGAGAATAAGCTTTATGTGGCCTCTCTGGACTCCCATATATTTGCACTAAGTTTAGTCGGGCACCATTTGCAGTCATCAGCCGACATTTGAAGCAAAAAAATCAGGTAAAAAAAACCCCCAAAAACCGCGTCGCCGCACCACTTTTTGGGCAAGCTCCACACCAGAAACCGGAGACTTTTTTGGGGGGGCCTAAGGGGAGCTAACAAGGTTTTTTTTGGTTACTGTTTTTTGAAAATGAAGGACAAAACTCACCAGTGCATAATTTACTGATGGCTTACATGCTGCTGTGACCTGTAAAATACAAGAAAAGAAATAAACAGAAAACAATGTCATTAAAATAAATTGTGTACCCGTATGTTAACATAATTGGTCATTATTAAAAGAGATCTTGATAAGAGCTTAAAATGGGGCCAAATTTCAAGGAGTGTCTAACGAGAAAAAATACTGTTTATGCGCCAAGCAAAAGTCATGCAGTGTACATGAACATGTACAATGTACATTGCGTATTTTAGCTGGAAACTTCTTGAACAAGGCATATATACATGTATTTATATTTTCTGTGCTTAGAAGTTGCATGAAATTAGCCCCTGTTCTTTTAGCCCTAATTCTTCAGAAATGAACTTTCCTGAATATTCCTTAATCCGTCACTGTGCAGGAAAACAATGGTACTTTGTACTCTAATGTTCAAGGGAAACCAAGCTCATACTTCTCCATGTACCGGTACCTTCTTCATTATTTCAAAATCCTCCAGAACTCCTTGGAGGATTTGAAGGATCTGGGAGAGTTACATACCTGAGTCAAGAATGATTAAGGGAATAAATATGTGCTTGGCCGGTATTAAACAAGTACTGGTACGTTTAAAACCGGCTTGGGGTCTGGACGCTGATAATGGCCCAAGCCGAAGGCGAGGGACATTATCAGCGACCAAGGCCCAAATTTGAAATATACTTGTTTAATACCGGCCAAGCACATATTTATTCCCATTCATAAATACCTTTCGGTCAAAAACTCAAAACAAGTCAAAAACTATAAATTTCCAACAATTTTGTTCAACAAGTTTAGGTCATGTTTTTCTAAATACCGATCTACCAATGTATGTGCCTCTCGAGAGTAGTAATACAAATCTCTTTTCACACTACTAAAAATATCCTTTAACATGTGTGGAGATTGTCGCGCGTGTGGTGCGAACTGGCGATGTGGTGCAGAACGAGGCGGTGCTGGTGTAGTGTGACTTTAGGATGAAATACGGACTCATTGGTAGTATTGCACATTTTTAAGTGAAGACTGTGATCATTCAAACAATAAAAGGGACCAGATTTCATGGGAGTCCAAATTTTATTCACATTCATGAAAACCTGAAATGTTTTAAAATAAAAGGAGGATGTGCTATCCGACAAAAGCTTAATGTGTGCAGTTTTCGTATGAATCTGACAGAAGAAATGGAGGACAGATTTACCATACTGCACATGAACATTTGCTGTAATATCTCACTGTCAAGAGAAAAGTCGTTGGATTTGACTTGAAAATAGTCAAACTTTCACCCAGATGACCATATCTTATGGTCAGCTGGTTGGAAGTTCAACTGTTTTCTAGTCAAAACTAGAGTTTTTCAGAGTGTCCGATGAAAGCCTCAGTAATCCCAAAGATGCGGCACTTGGACTTCATCAAACTGAAAACCATCAAAAACAAATTTGTCCACTCACCGGCATGGAGCCCTACATACGTACATGGTACAATCCAAAGTCAATGTGAAGTACCAACTGTACATGTCCATCAACTCGGTTTATATAAAGGTGCAATCCACATCCAATACAGATCGCCTCAAAAACCATTCAAATTAAAGGCAGATACTGATCTAATCTCAGATGAACTTGGACGCTTCCACGCCAGAAAAGGAAGACCCTACCAATGCGTGTATATATTCCAAAACGCCAGGCCAGACTGTTTAGACAACCCAAGACAAACTTGACTGGGCTTTCACTAACACTGCACGTACAAACTTACAAACGGCAGTGCACAAGGCCAACGTAACCAGGCCCCACAGTAAACATAGACAAATATGGAGAGAGCCCGCTATGCAGATTCTTTGCATGCTTGCTGATGACTTGCTGCTGACTCTCTCTCCCACATCAGCCAAAGGGCTGCAATCCAATCTCCCAATATGAAACACCAATGAGAACCATCTGCAAGACATTGGAATATTCTAATTTATTTTTTTTCGGAGTGTAAAGGACACACAGATGATATTTTGATTGGATTTAGGACAGATGGGAATCGCATACTATCCGAACCAGCCCAAGTGTAACTAGTTTTGATTGGACAATGCTTTAGGAATGCAAATTTATCTTCAGACTAATACAGAAAGTGCTTCAGCAGCTGATGACCGACCAGTAAAATTAAATTGTCTGTGTGTACAGTGAGAGTCAATGACATACATTGTAATTGTCCAAAATGTCAAACTGGGAAACGGAAGGTACAGTACTCACAGAAATGCTCGATTATAATAAAGTGCCAGTCCTTATCAGTATACATACACATAAATACTAAAGTTTACACCTATTTATTAGGCCATGAGACAAGTTTTCTGCAGCAGCTTGACATCAGCTCTATAGGGGTGTGCATCGGAACAGGGTACCCAAGCAGCCAACCGCTGATGTCAGGAACAAGTTCCAGATTATGGGATTGGGTATCCATAACCAACTTTACAAATTACTAAGTAAATTCTCAGACAATGAAAACGAAAGGTTTTGAGTGCCATTTGTTGGGAATTTTCAAAATGAAAACCAGGCTACACGGAAAACCAAAACAAATTTCACATTGATGTGCATTTTAATGCGCGACATATGACGCTTGCGAAAGTTGCAATTTTTGCTCCACAAAACTGGTATTTGCCTTCCAGAATAATATGTAATTGGGAAAATGAATATAAAAATGCATCGTAAATAAAATGGTTCTCTGATGCCATAAGCACTACTGTAAATATTCAGTTCTGTCTGAGAGTTTTTAAGAGAAAGATTTACAAGCTTGCTTTGATGGGACTTGAACCAATGACCTCCTGCTTTCTAGTTAGACAGACGTCTTAACTACTCAACCTAAGACTCAACCGCTGAGCTTGCGGGGGTCCACTGGCCAGTTGAAACGTGAGTAGCTACAATCAATATAATACTCAATTACTTCCACACATGGATTTTAGTTTGTGGCAAATTTTGTGGCAACATACAGTAATTTTTTTTCAGTTGGCACAACTGAGAAACGTGACATGCAATGCCTTAATTTATTACACAAGCAAACTAAGAGTTTCCGAAGCCCTTTTATAAGGCTTCGAAATTACTGAAGTGAGAAATCTAACATACGGTAGCTGTATGCACTAGCAGTATCCTTGTTCTCAAAAAGTAAATATAAACAATGTTCAGATTGTCAAACGTGTTATGACCCTGAAATCGCTGATAGTTTGGGTAACGAATGTGTTTGATTTGATGTACATTTGTACTGCTAATAATACAAGACCCAAGTATTCAAAAAGTGTGATAAAGTGATAGTAGGTAAGGGACCTGTCACACTTTTGCGTATCCTAATTCCTTATGAGTTGCGCATTGACATTTTTTTCATACGCAGTCGTACGCATAATACGCACCTCATATGCATCTCTATCGTTTTGTGTAGGTTTTATGTACGCAGATATACGCATGGTATGACCCAGTACGCAGGATAGTTTTGGGCATGCACAAAACTACGCTGCGTACGCTGTTACGCAGGTCATAAGTTATAAATACGCAGCGCATCGGTCCCGCATCGGTCGAGTGCGTTACGAGTACGCTATGTGTTCGTGACGCACCCCGTCAGCATATGAGCCGCCTGTATAGGACGTATACATAGCGTACTTGCAGCGCAGATGCAACGCACGCTGAATGGCGAGCGGCGGAAATGCGGCGGGAATACGCTCAGAAGTGCGTCAAGCATGCGGTCTGCATAAGTCGGGTGCGTCCGGAATACGCTCGGCATGCGCACTGCATATTGACCTATTCGCAGCCAGAAAAATAATGTTGTGCACTGCATACGCAACTCATACGCATCTCATACGCAATGGATGCACTGAATTTGTTACTTGTACGCTAGATGTGCGTCACACATAAGTCAAAGTGATCAAAACATTTCGACGTTAATTGAGCGTACGGCTGCGTATTGAAAATTTTTGATAAGGAACTCATAAGGAATTGGGATACGCAACAGTGTGACAGGGGCTTCACACGTGCACAAGAGATTTGGCAAAGTTTTATTAAAAAAAATCTTAATTACAAGTACAGTATATATGTACATGTACTGGTACTTGTAGGCCTACACTGTATAGTCTATACATTTGTACCATGGAGAAATAAAACGCATGTTTGTACACATGCATACTGTACTCATACACTGTACGGTACATTCGGTCAGCATTGAGCCATGACATTAAAAAAGTGCTTAAGGTCATAAAAATCATTATCCATCTTCAACAGATGCAGAAGATGTTTGCTCAGTTGCAGCAGTGAAAACTCTGATGTACACTATGCACAGTTACTGTGCACACAAACCGGTATGTGTGTTTTACTATACTCATGAGGACCTGATCATTTCCTTCTTTTGTTCCCTTTCGTTTGTACTTTGACTTTTTCTCGACAGCTCCCATAAAGTTTGTACACGAAATTCTCCTGAGGACGGAAGTATCCATGACGAGACCCAATAGAAAGCGCCTGCTGAATGATCAGAGTGTCGAGGTTAAGATGCAACCTTTTTTTGCATAATTAATCGCCGAATCAGCTTACATATTTTACTCCTTGGACTTGGGGATCGAAGGAGGTCCTTACATGCAACTTTACATGAAAATTTCTGTTCAGTACATTTCATCTCACAGAATGTAAATGCCTAGATCAAATATATAATAACAAAATACACTCAATCAAAAAAGAAAGTCCCCCCTTCCAATACTTTTTTGTCTAACTCAAAAACTACTGAGCACCTCTCGCTAAAATAACAACTAATCAGTACAGAAATTTCTTATCAATCCAGCCATAACCCGGTACTCTCTATTTGGCCCAAAACAGTGATAATGTGTACGAATTTATGCACTTTATGACAAATGATACCGAAAACAGTTGCACTTTTGTATGATACATGTACATGTATGTGCAAGTTGTGGTTCACACTCACCTTGCACGCATACAAAAGAGCAACTTTTTTCGGTACCATTTGTCATAAATTGCATAATTTTGTACACATTATCACTGTTTTGGGTCTAACAAAAAGTATGGCTGGATTGTTAAGGAATTTATGTACTGATCAGTCGTACTTTGAGCAAGATGTGCCCAGTAGTTTTTGAGTTAGACAAAAAAGTATTGAGGGGGGACTTTCTTTTTTTGGTTAAGTGTATTTTAATAATTGCATGGCTGACCCGAATTAAGTATCAAACAGACCAGATATCACTTGAAAATTGATGCCCGCCTACATGTATTAGGGAGTCCCTTTTTATTTCTTTGGTTCTCATTTCCAACCGACCCTATTTTGGGCTCCCAACCCAAGAAAAAAAACAACTTATTTTAAAAAAATATGAGAACCATAGAAATAAAACGGGATGCCCACATACCAGTACAAGCTCTAGATGGGTATTCATGTAAAATCAATGTTTCTCTTTGGCTGAGCAATGATTTGTGAGGCTTGTCAATAGCATGCATGCAAGTACATGCACATTAGGTTTTTTTTCCATTCCAGTTGTCAGCGACATAAATCCCAAGGTACCAGTATGATGTTTACTGTACCAGTAATGAATGTGTACTAGGAACGAATGACCCATTTTAAAGAACTTTTTATAACTTTTAAGTGAAACTTATAGCTCTAGATGGGTATTCATGTTAAATAAATGTTTCTCTTTGCTGAGCAATGATTTGTGAGGCTTGTCAATGGTAGCATGCATGCACATTAGGTTTTTTTTTCCATTCCAGTCGTCAGCGACATAAATCCCAAGGTACCGGTATGATGTTTACTGTGCTTGCAATGTAGTGAATGTGTACTGGGAAAGAATGACCCATTTTAAGAACTTTTTAATAAGTGAAACTCTCCCAGACTACAGTGCTGATACTACATTATACCGGTATGTATAGGTCTGGAATCTTTCTTTTTTTCTTTTTTTTTTACCAAAACCAGAGCCAAAATACATGTAAGAAAGCACACTTTAGCAATTTGAATTGGATTTTTTAAAAGATTAAAGCCACTTGTTTTCAAAAATATTCACTCTCATTATTGTTATTGGTAATCGGAAAACTAGACATACATACACATGGTGATAGGTTCACAAAGATGAACACTACATGGTGAAGACCTCAATGTTATACCAGTGTAAAAAATATCACAACACAAAGATTGGTCATAAATTTGTACAGTTGTAGAAAAACTTAAAGGTAACATTTGCAAATATCTAGAAAAAAAACCACTAAATTATCATGAAATACCAGTACCTTACTTGCCTGTAAGTGAATAATAATCTCAAGCATTCTGTGCAAACATGGCACCTGGTGTGCTGTCCTTTTCAACATAAGTGAAATTTGTGTACATGTATCAATTTCCATTTTCCATCGATGGTTTGCCAACCATAGTTTGAAAAAACAAATACATGTACTGCAAATTTAGTTTGTCCATTTTGTTTGCAATCGGTTACACATCCGTGAACGGGTGCAAGCCAGCTAGTCTAGTTTCCTTTTCTGAAAATTTTCGACGCCTATAAATTGTTCTGTTTCGTCTGAAGAAGGGTCATGGAACCAGAATACACCAACAAAAGTATTTTCTTCTTGGTTTTTCCAGCATCTATGAACACAAAACTTTAAACACACCAGTGTAACAATATTTAAAATATTGACCCCCAAATAAGAAGTATGCATCGGAACCTTCCAGATTTTGGAATCAGGTACCTGAAACCACAGCTGTAACCAACTTTACCAATTACTAAATTAACTTCTCAGACAATGAAAAATAAAGAATTTGAATGTCAATTTTGGGGAATTTTCAAAATGACAACCAGGATACATGAAAGACCACAACAGAGTTCACATTTCTGAGCATTTGACGCGCGTCAGATGAGTGAAAGTTGCAGTTTACACCATGAAGACAACTTCAGACAACTTCTGGGATTTAAATTTTAGGGCTGGGTTTCTGTTACTGGTACCCAGGTACCCGTGTTTTACTTCAATAGGGTATCCGGTTGCCGTACTACCTGTACCCGTAACACAACCACTACCCCAAATCCATCCATTTCTGAAAATTACAGCAAAAGCAAAATGTTGTATTACCTTTAAGTGCATCCAGTGATCTAGTGGGTATTTTTTACACTGGTGATGGCCTTCTGATAAACTGCAGTCCGAAGTAAGAGTCTTAGAAATGGAGGAAACGCAACACACTGTCACTGTATGAACTTTTCCCTGACAGCCATCCCATAAACTGCAGCAGTAGGCCCTAAAGGTCCGATTACTCAGTCTTTCCAGCAGATCTTGCTGACGGCTTAAATACCCGAGGCCTGAATTATTGCCCAATCAAGTACATGAAGAGGGCAGACGTGCCCAGACTTGACACAGAAAAGTGAGAGGACAATCGTAATTCTTGCTCCAAGAGCCAGTATTAAACTTGAGGGTTATTGGTTGCCAAGCACAATAGGTCTTGTGGGACCATGAGAAGTGAACGATTGCAGAACTGTAACGTGTAGGCATGCTTTTGGGACGGGCTCACTTGTCGCTGGGTAGGAGATTTCACTTCCCGACTACAGCGACGAAACAAAAATGCTCCCTCGGTAGTCCGCCTCCGAATTATTATTACCAATTGCTAATTCACGCATTAATGTGTGAACGGAGAGCATGAAGTATTCGTAGTCTGGTGCTCTTATAAAAAATTGTATGAAACTATGAGTGGAGTGCTAATGCCTCATGGTCTTCTGCAGGTCATGGGTTTGAGTCCAGCCTGGGGTTATGGTGTGTGTGCCCTTGGGCAAGGCACTTTGTCACTCATTGCTTCTCTCCACCCATGAGTAAACGGGTACCTGTGAGGGCAGAGATGGTTATTGTGGTTGATTTTAGCTGCTTTGCTGCGGCAAAATGGCAGCATCGATCTATACTCCCCAGGGAGATGATGATCGTCTTTTATTGAATGTTTCATTGGCCAAATGAGCAGGGTAATAATGATGTAATTGGATTTTTTTTAATCTGGGTAGAGCCCTTAAAAGCTTAGCCCAAACCAAGGTCGGATTTTACCCATGTACAACACTGGGCCGGGTACGTCAAGCCATGTTGGATTTCTAGTTTGTGTGAAAGAAGTTCCCAAAATGTCTGTGTCGGACCCAGGGCAATACCCAAGGTATTTTAATCTATGTTGTGCAAATTGCAATACATCCTTTTCTGTCCTCTCTAATTTAATGTTTTATATCCATATAGATATTATTCAATATTAATGTTTTACCTGTACGTGTCCTTTGCCAGCACGAGGGCTGGCAAGTCGAAGGACTACAGTGATTTTCTTCACTTTTGTCAGCCCTTGCCCATGCAGGCTTAGGTTTAATTTGTCCTGTTATTTTGTTTTTCTTGTATAATCTTTGTTCCTTCCAAGTTGTTTTTCTTGTACTTTTAGTGTACTGTATTTTTCTCTGCTATATATTTTGTGTTGTTTTTATCAATTGGCAAAATAAAAATGACTGAATGAAAACACAGAGTTTTTTGATATTGTGGAAGACCCTTCAGCATCAAAAATGATTCATGCTTTTGCTGCTCAGCCTTAGGCAATCCAAATGTCCCATCCCTGAATCACTTGGCCTTGGAATTCCTTCAACTCTGACATTTTGTGACATGTGTCTCAGCACCATGGAAGGAACAATTGAGTTGACTGAAGACAGGAACTATATCTGTTGCCAACTAGCTGTTAATTGGTGCAAGAGATAAGTCTGGTAGTCATTGCAATTGTTTAACCATACACTCATTAGGAATGATGGTATTTGACCCCGTAAGGTCCACTATGCAACCTCAGGCAGGATGCAATTCTATGCATTCCATTTCATTTATTCACAATCAAACATACAGTACATTGTTTTCAATTAACCTTAACGCTCCTTAATACTTCAGAAAAAGGGTTTTAGAAGATTTGTTTGACTCAGGAAGGTACAGCCTACCGGTAAAGTCTAAATGTACTTTTTATGCAGGTATAGTACGCCTTGAATTTAAAGTTTAAAGTAACAAGTACATATGTACATCCATTGGATCCTACACAGTGGAAGATTTTGGAGGATTAAGGATAATGAAAAGGCATTTTAAGGGAATTACAATGTATTACAATTAATCAAGCCCGCTGGAACACATTTTTGCCAGGGGGTGCTGGAACACATTTTTGCCAGGGGGTAGGGGGTACTTTCTTTGGTTTATTCCAGCAATACCACCTTCACTGATAGTATTAACAATGTGTATGTGCCATGTACTGGTAGGTTTACCGAAATTTCAAATGCACTGCACTTGATGGGTATTACTTTGCGTAAGTGGTCACCAATGGTCAAAATTTTCTTCCTCACCTCCTGGCCTACTGTGTACAAACCAATGGGGGTCTTGACCAATATTGACCAAAGTAATAACAAGGCTGACAATGCATGTTACTATAGCAGGGTTAGTGCAGACTGGATCACTGAATAATGAAGTCTTTTCAAACATCTTGACAATACTCTGAAAAATATGTGCATAATACAGAAATGATGTTCAAGTACATACTTAATAGTGCTGTGCAAAGTGGCCTTGTATCAAAGCATAAAACCCCCCACAATACTGCCCTCTTGTGGTCACCCAAAATAAACCTTGGTATGCATACATGTACATGTATACACATGTGTGTAATTGTGTCCGTTATTCTGCTGTCTATAGTCACAATGATTTACATCTAATGCTGGTCCACTGGTCCATTGAAATCAACACAAATAATTGAATGTCACTTTTAATTTGAGGGATGTACGGTATTTAGAACCCAAAACGAACTCTTCATTTTATGAGTTTCAATCCTATTTGTCAAGTTCAAGTTCAAATAAGTTTTTCAATTTATAAGTGGGTCTTGATATATGCAACTTGAATCTGACTCTAGTTCTCCAACACAGATTGTGACATAAAAAGCGGGAAAAAGTTGACACTAATTGTTGCATATTTAAGGAGTCAACCGTAACAGACCGACTTTAATTTATATCGCGTGCGTACATTGTCCTCTAGAAATGAAATGCAGACTTGATTGAGAGTTTGATTAGTGCGGTGCGACAATACAGCTTGGTTGTTAATTAAGAGATGCGGGGATATGTGTACGCGAAGGTGTCAAACTTACCTTGTACTCGCATTTCCTATGGCAGCCAAACTTGCACACTGTTAAATGAAAACAGAACATGCAAACCAATCTGAATATGAGTATTGAAGTTTGTCATTAAAACTACAGTACATATAAATTTACAATGCACATTGCTGGTAAATTTTTTGGAATTTGAACTTTCCCGAGGGGAGAAAGGGGAACCTACCAATATCAAAAAATCTGACATGCTTCGGCACATTCTACAAGGTACATGTACTTCATCTTTTTGGACTTTTTACATCTTTTTGAAATTTTTGACTATCTGTGACTGATCAAACAAAAGGAGGGTGTTTCTGGACCCTTCTTGTTTTATGCTACAAAACACTGATATCATCTGAGGTACATGTAAATACTTCCCTTTTTTCTGGTCAATTTTCTTTTGTGTGTGTGTGCTTCTACACATGTATGTTGATTACATGTACCGGTTAGTACCCTACATGACAGCAACTCAATGAGCAAACATTATCACAAACATTTTTTTTTGGTTAATTAATTTATAGACTGAAAATTGTCATTTTCAAACAGGTCAGGCGCATGGAATTTGTACTACAAGGTACGGTACATGTACACTATGAATGTTGTGCAAACCTGACCCGAAACCAAAACCGATCCGACCCCAAACCAACTTCGGGTTAGGTCAGGTCGGTTTTGGTTTTGCGTTTGCAGTTGATTAAAGCAATCTTGTGAAAAACCCGAAATATAACGGAAAAAAACTGAACCAGTTCAGAAACTCAAGCAATGCAATAACCGTATTGCAGAGTTGAAGTACTGTGACCAGCACAACGTCAATCTACCGCGCGAAGGTGCAGGTGACCAGTTTGCAATCTATCACGCACAGTCTATAACATGTAGGCCTACCAGTACATGTAGGTAAATAAAGTTACCGGTAAATGTACATGTAGGTAAATAAAGTTAAATGAGTCTTCACCGTACCTTACAGTATGATTCTTTACCGAGAGATGACGATTTTCACACGACGCAGGTACCGGTAAGTTCAGGCACAAAAAGCAAACACAGTTGCACAAGCCAGATATTCTGGGGTTTTTTTTTCAGGTGGGTTCGGGTTTGATTTTGGGTCGGTTCGGTTGGTTTCGGATGGGTTTGGTTTCTGGTCGGTTCGGTCGGTTTCGGGTGGGTTTGGTTTCTGGTCGGTTCGGTCGGTTTTTGCTTGTTTTTTGTCAGGTCGGGTCAGGTCGGGTTTGGGAAGTTCAGATCGCTTTCGGTTTGGATTCGGTTTTTTATCTATAATGTTTGGGGTCGGTTTGGCCTGGTCAACCCCACCCGATGCACAACATCAATCTACACAGGAGCATAAAATTCATTCCATGCCCCATAAATACTGGTATTGACTCCCAAATGTGTCGCCTCTCAGAGAGCATTCATGAGTGCTCACAATGAGCCATCTATTGTTCACGCATGGAGTCTAACAATTTAACCCATTGGTCCCTGTAGTGTCCCAATTAACCCATCCTATAATTCCTATTACTCCTAATGTACCACCCCAAACCGCCCAAGCGATCAGAGATACATGTACATGTACATGTACAATGTTATACAAATATTGAGTGGATCAGTGTGAAATGGGAGGAATATTATCGCAAGGTAAAATCTGGACTTTTCCACTTCACGAGGCGAAGCCGAGTGAACTGGAAAGGTCCAGATTTTGTATTTCAATACAAAATTGGTGAAAAATGTATTTCTCTCTTCCAAACCACCCCTTCACGAAAATGTTCGAATCCAACGCTGTAGTGCTGGCTCTTTGGAACAATACACGCTACGCTCAACGCCGAACGCGCACACCAGCATGCATTTGCACACAAATACCGAGTCAATTGGAACAATACTGATCCTAACTGTTCAGTAGTATTTCCCATTTCCCACGTAATGTGAGTTTCACCAATCAAATGACAAGGATCTGCATGTCGGTTATATATAAAATACAATGTAGTACAGGTGCTAATGAGTTAACTTGACATGCAAGGAGTTACCTACCTCTGCAGCCCCTGCCTTCAGTCCATATCACCTCATTGCAGACTTGGCAAGTAGTCGGATGTTTGAACACCTTGGTCTTGAATGTATGGCTCTTAGAATCTATAAGGTCCTGGGGCTGAAACGACAAACAAAAGAACACTCATAAACATGTTGTTGTCAACAGTTACCGGTACATGTATATTTATATGTACAACTCAGGCCTGGCCAATCAGACTGTACGTGTACAATTATGAAGCAAAGTAACAGTGTATGGACTCCGTGCACAACCCTTTTCACACTAGACAAACCTTGGGGTTGACGCAGGGTTGAAAACATGTAGCAGTTCACACTTGAAAATTGTCAACCCAGCGACAACCCTGCATCATGAACTCAACCCTGCTCCAGACCAGGGTTGGGATTTTCAACCTGGGTTGAAACTCTCGCCAAGGTTCATAACAGTACCTGCAGTAACCGAGCGAAATAAGCTTGGTATGCGCAAAACAAGTGTGAAACGATGCGGGGTTGAACGCAGAGTTGAAACATCAGTTCAGTTCAACCCGGGTTGAGAGGCTCTGGTGTGAAAAGGCCTTTACTATTGCTCAGCCAGTGGCACACACCAGGGCCCAATTTCACGGCGCTGCTTAACAGTTAGCACAAAAGTTGTGTTTAGCATAGCAGAAAAATTTGCTAACCTTAAGCACTATTTCACGGCGTGTGTGTGCTAACGGTCGCGCGTGCATGGAGATTTCTATTGTTACGTCACTAAGTTAAGCAAATTTTTCCTCCGAAGTTAGCTTGCCTTTTGCTGTGCTTATGCTTACGGTCTCCATGAAATAGACGGAGGCTCTGTTAGCAAAAAATCGTGTGCTTAGCAGCGCCGTGAAATTGGGCCCAGTTATCAGAGGTCCTTGTAAGAAGGCACCTGTGGGATATTCACACAAAGGGGACACAAAAGTACCCCAGAATGTAGTCATTGTTTGAACGTACCCCACCATGCCCAAAAGGGAAATTCAAATTCTAAAGAAAAGGGGCAACAGGAGAAAAAAAAATACATCCACATGTACATGTACCTCACAAACCCCAAGTCTCATTGTTTGATAATGCTGGTGTATGCTACACACAGCAAAATATTGCAAACCATTTCTGCAGATACTGAGAATACAATGGTAAAATCTTTGACGATTTGAGAGATCAATGTACAAAAAAAGGACGATTACTGAGAAATTGCCTAATTGTAAAGAGTAAGTTGTATTTGTGTATGGTTTGTCTACTTTTATGGATATTAATTACATAAATATTTAGCAAGAGACCAATTAATTAATTATACATGTACCGATGTACATCAATCTGTTTCATCCTACCAGATGTTTGTATAAATATGGGTAACTGTTGAATAGGTACCTCACCAATGAAAAGGATCAATACAATCATACGATACAGGTCTAGCATTATAAAGGCAATGTCAATGCTACCCCGGTACATGTACGTACATGTATGTTATCAATTGATTAACATTGATATTTTTTTCTATTTTGACGGTGACAGTTCTGTGAGACAGTAGAAAATACTGCAAGATCACGTACGCGATATCAGTTTCAAATACTGAATTACGTGTATGCAAATTGTATTTCCACTTGTGGTGGAAGCTTTTGCATCCAGGCAACGAGAACCCTCACACGTGTATCCCTTTCATTGATATTAAAGGCATATCTAAGGATCACTTGCATTTATGCCAAAAGTATTACCTTGCAAATTATTATCAAAAAGCTTATTTGGGTTAAAGATCGTACTGGTGCAAATACCCTGTGAAATTGTTCCATCTGGCTTGCTGTCATTTAGATGATATTCAAAAATGTAGGTGATTTCTAACGCCATTGCAAATAAAAAAGTTCTATTGATGAAATCGTGTTTTGTGATCAAAAGGTCGGGCAAAGTTTTTCACTGTTTTCTCGAAAGGTGTAATATCCACTCAGCTGATCTTTGGATTTTGAGTTGTGTTATAATTGGAAACAAACAAAATGCAAGAAAAGCAAAAGATCTACATGTTCAGTTCACATGCCTACAGTGGAATCTGGCGACAAGAATTACCGGTACATTAGACCGTTACTGCGGTGGTGTCACACTCACGAGCATGCTGCACGCGTTCTTAAAGAAAAGATGAGGCACGCGAGCATTTTGGTATTCCTATTGGTCGAAGGAGCCTTAAGTGCGGGCACGGCACCCTACCTGAGTGTGACTCATGTGAGCTTTGCGTCACCGCAGAAAATGGCTGCTGCCAGATTAGTCTATACACGCAAGGCGGGAGGTTGTCGGTTCATATCCAACCAATTACATTTAAGCTGAGGATTGTTTTTCTATGCAGAAAGCACCAAATACATGTTAGTAAAGGAAAAAGTCCAATATACAAATATAACATGGTTTGAGGGTATATTGTTGCTCAACTTCACTAGTTTGGTTCGTTTGCAATACAGTATAAAGTAGTTGTAAATACAGTTGTTTGTGTGCAACTTTCTTTTGTATAGGAGGCATCTTTATTGTCCATACATTTTCTCCAGTCTGGCAATAATATAATTAAACGCGAACCGTGCAACCATGCATCTCTCTTGGGCGATATGTTCGCTTGCGTACTACACCCGTGCGACAGTTCCAAGATTGCTTTGTCAAGCACATGCGCAGTAGACTGTCGCACGGGTAACCCGTGCGACAGTGTACTACGCATGCGTATTTAGCCTGTGTGTGAATCCTCACGCGCGCATTTGGTATTAACAGCAAGAATAACATCTGGCACGTGATGGTGAGTTGATCAGTAAGAGTTTGGCTCTCGATCATGAATATGTATGAGGAATAGTAATGTATTTTGCTAACCCTGTTGTCAGCTCACACACATTGTAAATGTTCATTATCCCACCCTTCCTCATGAATGCACACTGATCATCTAGCCGGCCACATTGCAAAGTTGTATCTGAGTCAATCACCAGGTATGCACAAGTCAATCACAAGATGACAGGGGATAACAGGGGATGAACAATGACCAGGGAATGCCTTTATCAAAGTTCATTGGAATTGCCTGTCACTACACTTGAGGCAGAATGACTTGCGATTCACTTAAATACAGTAGGTGGACATGTACCTGTTTGATTACTAGATTACAACTCTGTCAAAATCGAGAAAAGTACATTGAAACAGGTCAGGAAATGTATGGAGTTGCCTCAATAAAATATAATGTTTAGTTGTTTACAGTTTAAAAACAAGTCCGATGTTTTTGAAAGCATCTTTTCCCCAAATCTTCATTTGATAGACTCCTACCAGTATGACACAAATTATATTTACTTTGGCATTTCATGTTTCAGCCTTATAACTATACATATACTATTTCAAACTCCCCTGCAAATGCGCATGTAAAAGTAACTTTTTTAATCTGTAAATTCAGATATTATAATTGCTTATGTCAGGATAAACACATTTTTCTTCTGTGTTGTTCTATCTTTGTTTGGTATTATTGTGCTGTATTTTCTTTCTATTGAGAGTACTCCCTCTTATCTTTTGTCTACTATTGCATAAACAAAAAATATTTGAAGTCTGGTTGCATTCAGACAGAAGTACATGTATAAAGGTCGCAAGTTTGGACAGACTGGCGCTGTGTCCAGATAAATCTGGCATTATACACTAATTACTGAAGATAAACAAGGCTATAAAACTGTCTGTGGTTGATAAAGCATGCATCAATGGTTATCTACTGTCAAATAAAGAAACCTACATTGTAGCTCCATGACCATGACAGGTTGTGCTGGTTGAAAAGTTAGCAAAGAAGTTCTGTTCACTGCATGATAAAGGGCTAACAAATATACATGTAGGCCTAGATGGGAATAGAAATCCCGGTACATACCGTACATGTACCGTTATTTCGTTTTACCGTTTTGGATTTCCTCAAAAACAAAAACGGTAAACGCACCATTGACTGTTTTTTCGTTTTACAGTTTTGTAAAACGGTCAAACGGTATTAAGATAAATACGGTTATTCTGTTTTATCAGTTTAGTAAAATTCATTACAACATAACGATCAATGATTTTTGTTTTACAGTTTTACACAAATATCTTTGAAAAACAGCGGAAAAACGATCAGTTTTGAATTTAGACTGTTTTTTTTCTTTTTAATTCAGTGTCATAGTTAGGGCCCAAGTCCGTAGTGCATTTTGTGGCGGTGGGCAAGGGGGTTGAGGGGGACCATGCCGCGCACGAAGAAGTGTTGCCTCATCATAATTAAAGTGTGGTGCGATTCCTGGCTTGACTCTGACCCCCATCTATACTGCGATTCAGTCGGTGGGGCTAAAAAGTTGCAAGCAAAAATGGTGCTGGAAAATTTCAAGGAGGAAATTTCAGAATGGATACAGGATGGTAAGACGTATAAAGAAGTTGCAGATATTTTTAAGGAAATTGGAGTTCGGCGCGGGTCTTCAATAGCCACTATTTGCAAATTCTGTCGTGAGAACGACATAAATGTAAGGAGGGCAATTTGGGTCCCATGCATTACTCGATCCCAAGGCCAGGACACATTAACGTTCCAAGGTGCATTGCTTATTTGCCGAACCTGAATCAAAACAATGATTGACAAGACTATTGACCGTTTTGTCATTGTCAATGTTTTTGTAAAACAACACTCTAATAAAGCAACTAAAAATAAAGCAACTAACCGTGTATCGCTTTTTACAATTAAAAAAAAACAACAAAAAGGTAATTTTTTGGGGTCACTTACGTGTAGTACCGTTTGACAGTTTTACAAAACTGTAAAACGACATAACAGTCAATGGTTCGTTTACTGTTTTGTTTTTGAGGAAATCCAAAACAATAAAACGAAATGACGGGATTAATAGAGGGTCTCATACTCATAGTGGAAGAATATGTTCGTACATGTATGTGCTAACATACACGTATGTACTAACCATTGGAAATAGTATGCATACGGGATATGCGGCTCAGAAAAAGTTGCTTGTTAAATCATCATGTTGCATGGTTATTTCATCTGCCAAACTACCGGTATATGGGCAATGCATTTCACATTAACATGTTAAGATGTACATGTACATGTGCATTTTATGTATGTGGATTTGGTGAAATAAACACACAAAATGGTGATACATGTAACAAGCTAGGTTATTTAACCTGCATTATACGTACCCCATACTTGTAATGGTCCCCATTGAGGTAGAAACTAATATATGGCACAGGAATACAGTTGTACATGTATGCAAAAGGCGTACATGACTATTAGAGAGTTTTTTACCAGTTCGTGCTGGGATTATTTTGACAAGAACGGAATGAGGCGCCGGATTACTGTGTAATTTTCACTCGACCTCAAGCAAGGCGGGTTGAGCCATCACCCGGCTCGGGCAGCACACTCATATTTCCAGCCTCGCTCGCTGCGAGCAGGTCGCTGACAGATATTTCCGGCCTCGCTCCCTGCATGTTTATTTGTCATCCGTTCCGAATACCACAAAACCTTTGCATGTATACACGTCATCCGGCGTGAAATGGTAAATACATCTTTGATTTCCCCTACTCCAAGTCTCAGGTACATTAAACGCACCCGGTACATATAGTGGTGCACCCTACATGTACCGGTACTGTACTTGAAAGAAATTGGGAATGACGATGTGATTTCTTTTTTTGCGTTCCTTGCTAAGGTCAGTACAAAAGCTGTTCACTTTATGAATCCACGTACCCGGTAAGTCCTTTTCTCTGACATTGGGGTGGGAGTGAGAAGGTCACTGAGTGCACAGTCACCAGGTCAATAACGTGACTAAGACCACTGAAACTTGTAGGTCAGTTGCTTTGAATTCCACAAAATAGCGGGTATAAACGTGTCTTGTTACACATCCCAAGGGGCAAAGGATTTACTTCTTTCAGAATTTCTGGTTAATCGGGACCTTTTAAAATTTTAGGTTTTGTTCACACAAGTCTGATATCATTGTTGCACAAAATGCACCTAATAGTCACACGCAATTTATTTGTTCACTGAATAAGAATTAAAAAGAAAAATATAAATTTGGGTCTATATATATACATTTTCAACAGACCGGGTTCTCAAAGGTCTTTCAAAATCAAATGGAAACATGTTGTTACCGATACATCGGCCCTACATGTAAATTTCCTTTGGATAGTTGCTTCTTTTAAAATAGTGTAGAAAAGATGGGACACTAGTATCTTATTTCCTGTAATTAGTAATTAGCAAAAATTTTCAAAAATCTAAAAACCAAAATATTTCAAATATAAACAATGCATACCGGTAGAAATAAAAATGCAAATGTTTAAATACTACCTGCTAAATCATGTAAATCATGAATGGCAACTCATTACATCTCTTCTTATTCCTCCATTCTCAAACGTGTTGGTAGTGTTCTCGAAAAATACTGACATGTCCCAACCAAACTCCAACCCCAGCCCAACCCATCCTAATTACCCCTACAAAATACATGGCAGAGCCATTCCAAACTACTAAAAGCATGTACATGCTTCATACACAGCAACTGCAACTTGAAGTTGTACACAAAATGTCTTAACACATCAATTGATGAATATAAACTGCCTCCACATACCATATAACTACAGATACATCATTCATAGCTTATTCTCTAATCTTACTTGTGACTTTACTCACCTGTCAGTGTAAACTGATAAAAAAAAATATCTGAGAAACTGGAGTATCACTGCCAGAGAAATGTAGGTCTACCGCCAAGTTGTCACCAGACCCAGTTGCATCACAACTGTCCACAAAAAAACAACCAGAGTACTAGATAGGGCTCCCTATTATGTCCCACTTGATAAGTCTATAGTACATTCCCTGGGCGCACAATAGGAAGCAGAATGTGAAGGACCTGATTTAGACCTGTGGTATGCCAAGCTTGCAGACTGGCTGGACACTTCCAAAGAGGCTGAACCATGACTCCTGGCTTCACCAAAGCCTTTGGGTATAATGTACATGGAGTTGTGATTGCTATGCCTTTAGTGTGCCCACTGATATACCTTACACGTTGTAGGCCTGTGTGTACAGACCAAATAGCCCAATGTACTGATACCCTTTGCTCTACTCCAAGGATTTCTCAAGACTTAAATCAAAACACAGGCTGTTGATCAAAACAAGTCTAGCCTTGAGGTATTTTAAATGGGGCTTTGGGTGACACCTTCTTTCGTCAAGCATGTATCTAAACGCTCATCACTTTTAATCATGGACAGCCATTTTTATTTAGCCACTGCATGGAAATGAAATAATAAATTACAAAATCCACAGTAAAGATTGCAAGCTTATTTTTTTTATTTTAAAAATGAACCAGTTTTAAAGTTGTGCATGTAACTTGTAACTAAAACCTACTGCATATTGTTCATTCATGGTTCATGCATCGTATTTTCATTTCCCCATTTCATCATTATGCATTGCTGCCTGTTTTGTCCAGAGTGTTTGCTTTTTTTTGCCATCTGGTAATGTGCTGAAACAATATCAAAATACTTCCAGTTGAAAACCCTGTCATCACTTGAGACTGTATGATTTGTGATTGGCCTGTGAGGACTTGGCTAAATCTGGTCTTTTGCAGACTGGCTCTTTTCGTGAGGACTGTGCAGCGCCATCTCTGGTACAGATTCTGCACCAATCATCTTCAGGTCGCACAACGTGATGCTGGCAGCTGTGATGTGGGACAACTGGAGTTTCATTCAACATTTTATTGACAAATGGCACACACAGTTTGGGCCCTACATATATTTTATAGTAGGTGCTATTTATATCCCTTCAGTATGTAAACATTACATGGTCCAAACAATTGCACATCATAAGTCAACATTCGCTGGCTATTATCCCATTGTGGTAAAAAAAAACCCCTACAACGTATGCATAACAGTCAAAGAAGGCTTATAATCTACATAATTAGTGTATTTGTAAGGTGTTCCAAATTGGCCATGCTTGGATAGAAGTAGGCCTATAAAAAAATTAATAAAAAGTTTACACATGAAGACATCCTTACATGTAGTAGGAAGGTTGAATTGGGCCAAAAAAAAAAAATAAAGTTCTACTTCCGGGTTCCCTACCTACATGTACCCTATTCTGACACCCCCTACCCTAAGTTTTTTTTATTGGAAAAATGAGGAAAAAACACCCAAAACCATCAACCTTTACCTTTTACCCTTGACTACACGCAGACGCCTCCATATGATTGTACACACACAAAAAATCGCCCCAAAAAACAATTCCCTAACTACCTACCCTATTTTCAAATGCTATGTACCGGTAATCGGAAGCAGAACTTAATTTTTTTTTTTGGCCTTATGATTTTGACAATAAACTTGTAGTTGTTCAATGTTAGCTAAAAGCCTAGACTGTTTTAAGAATGCAAGAAGTACTTGATGAAACTTAAAAACTCAAAATCTTTCTTTCTTGTATTACATTTGAAAATAACTTGTTTGAGAACCAAAATTCATGCATGTGCTTTTAGTAACCAAGGATCCAAATGCTCTGTGTGCATGTGATCGTGATCCTTTAATTGGCTTACTGCCAGCCCCAGATATCCATTCTACTTCCCTGGGGAGTCGGATGTAGGAAACCTAATTAGACTTGCTTGACTGTAATCAACAGTACACCCACATTCCAGACTCACAGGTGCTCCATGGACTCCATGCAGTGACAGTAGATGGCGCTATGCAACATGATCACTAATATTGCGTGGAAAATGCACAACTTATTTTCATCTGAGGGTGCAAAAGCCCCTTGTGAATATATTACCCATTTAGTTTCAGGAGTTCAGAGTCACACCAAAACAAATATTTCCTAAGATTTGAATTAAAGGTAGAGTATCATTTGTCATTTGTGCATTTTTTTGGTTTGAAGCAACAAAAGTGCTGAAAATCTAAAGAAGCGAGCTTAACAACTAACCTGAGGAAGTTTTAGATCAGCGAATGCTGTACCGGTACATGTACTGGTATATATTCCGAGAAAACAATATTTAAGCCATCAGCCTCGGTCCAAAATTTTGGCAACCGGTATCAAATGAGGGGAATAATCGTCAAAGTGATTTTTGGAAAGGTATACTCCTCCAGAGTTGGAAAATATGTGACAGCATTGCAGCAGTGACAGCTTTTTGGGTGTTATCACCCTTTGTTTCAAAATGTCCATCAAAATGCTTGTTACCACTCTAGGGGCGGTATACCTTGCGCATGCGCACTATAATCACTTACATGTATGCCCTGATTTGATACTGACCAAACCCCCAGGCTGATGGCCTAATTCTAGGATCTCGATTTCAATTCAAAAATTGCCAAGTCATGTTTTGAATTGTGCCAACAATCAGCGTCTGAGACACGTTCTTATTCAGCCAATTGCAACTATGCGATGTCATGCACTAAACTGATGAATTATAGCAACTGCGAGCGCATGTGCATCGTGTCAACGCTTGCATGCACCCATTCACGGCTTCGACGAATTAAAACAAACTTTCCAAAAGAAATTTCTAGACACATCTTTGGAAATGACCTTCTTTTAATGTTTTCTTCAAAATGACAGCATGCCAGAAAGAATAATTTCACGGGGAGTTTAGTGCCATTACTATCTTTAAACCAAGTACCGGTATTATTTGCAACAATAATTTTGTCTGTTACTTTTTGGATAGCTGTAAATGATAAACTCTATGTACCTTTAAGTAGGCCTACATACATGTACATGAATAGTTTAACCTTTGAAACAGTTAAGGAACAACTGAAGTTGTCTGTAACGACTCTAGATCAGTGCAAAAAGTTTGCCTGTCTGAAAAAACCAAAGTCACATTGGTTCGACTGGAGTTGCTCAGACTAATACATTTCCTGATAGTTCTGCAACTTACACCAGTACATGTTGTAAGTGTCTTACATGAGAGCAAAGGCACACAGTGAAAATGGTGTTAAACTAAGAGCCCGCCTTAATTCTCTGTTTGTCGACATTGAGGGGAATATTGCATACATAATCCATACTGCTCCATTTCCGAAAAGAGTTGCATTGCCAAAAGATGGTTGGAAAACACAAGGCCTACCCGTGAAGAGCACCTGACCCGTGAAGCAGCCGCGTTGAATTCTTGCTAGTGTGAAAGGGTTTCCCGAAGTCTCGGTGTTGGACCCAGGCCCAACACAGAGCTTTTGGACAGTGTGAAAGGCCCTAGATACACATCATCCATGGAAGGATTGGAACACATGAGCGTGTCCTATAAACACATACCCCACCGCACTCCCTGTTTACACAACCATGCACTCTATTTGATAATACCCATAATGAGATTGGTTTTGCACGAAGCATCCAACACAAACTGCGCATTTGTGGTATTTGATTATGGCTGGGCAGTTTTCAGTTGAACGACTGCCACTTGGGGATTTATTACGGAATCTGCACGCTGTCCTGGGTTTTGTAATTGGCCATGACCTACTTACATGTTGCAGCAGCCTATATTCAGTGTGTGTTGATCTGGAACTCAGGTACACATGACTTCAGTCAAGTGTGATTGCACTTGAGTGCTTTATTGCTTTCAGAGTGTCTCTTAACGGATGTGTACATTTGTGTTCACTGAGTACACAAAGATGCATTAAAAAGTGAACACGCTTTAGTTTAGAGAAGAATATGCGTAATTGAGACATGTTTACACATTAACCCTAACAGTCCTGAATCCTCCATTTTTAATACAATTTTTCTCACACCCTAGAGGGTTATTAAACAAATTTTTGTTAAAAAAAAATAACAGAGTTGTGCCTAAATTTCACAAAGTGCAAGATGTGTAACAACATACCGGTATTGTACATGTTCATGCTGACATGCTCAAAATATAACTTTATTTTAAATTACAGGAAATTTATATGTAGTACCCACATGTTGTATGGTACAATGAGGTTCCAACAAAAATTGGGATCTAACGAGAAATCAAGACATCAATCAGGCAGCAACAGGGAGACAACGAAGAAGATTTTATCAGCAAAATTAAGGAGTCAAAAAGTACACTTTCCAACAAAACATCAACAGGGTCTTTCTTTCACAATATGCCAAAACTCTGTGTTGGATCCAGGTTTAACACAGGGAACCCCTTTTTCACTGGAAAGAATCCAACCCTCGTCAGGACCAGGGTTGAGAGGCTCTACCCAGGTCGAAGATCCAAAATTCAGGCAGGTCCGTTAGAGACTGTTGTGTGAACAGTTTGCAAAACCTATCCGAGTTTGATTTCAACATGGGTTAACGAGATGATACGTACGTGAAAAGGACGAATAAGGTAACAAGATGAGGCAAATCTACATGTGCAATGCACTGCAGTATCAGCAACAATAAAGGCATTAACAACAACGGGGCATCACCAAAACAATGATGCAACAATTTGAACAAACATGTACGAGATCAAAACAAATGAGGCTTCAAAAACAATGAGGCAATAATGAGAACAATCGAGCACAAAAAATCTACATGTACAACATACATGTACATGTACCGGTATGAGGTAAAAATAGCAAGGCAAAACCAACGAGGCAGTAAAAGTGAGCAAAAGGTAATGAGGCATCAACGACAATAAGACACCAATACTATGCGCTTTCACAAATCATGCAATATGTTAAAACCATATAGCAATCAGCCTTGACGATAGGCCATAAAAGTGCAAGGTTCCAGATAGTATCCTATGCCCTCAGGGAAGGTTTTTATATTGTTTCAGAGCAAAGGGTGCACTAAACCGGAGGCGGTGATGATGAAGGGCACAGAGGTGATGATGAAGGGCATCCGTGCCGCAATGTCCACATTCATTTATTACGAGCGTTTGATAATGGATTGGAGAAATTAAAAAACTGGGGAGTCGGTGGCTACATCTATGAGCAACGTAATGCAAATGGCTGTAAAACTAAAAGCAAATACATACATGTAGGTTTACATGTACTGCAGCTGGGTCTCCACACTGATACTGGATTTAAACACGATTTGGTGTATTAAATTGGCAATTTATGTATCGGTATCTGGCATCAAAGACTCCTTTATTTTGGCTCATTCTTACACATTTTCAACAGCAGGGAAATACAAATGAATATCCACAGATCCAGTAATTATGCCAACACGTACAGCTTCAGTGAACATCGATTTAATCTTCAAACTGAAGTGAAATCACTTCAGTATGAAACAAATTTGAAACAGTGTTTATTTAATGCAAACATCCTACATGTAGATCCTATAAAGCCATGAGGATATTGAAAGATTTTCATGAGTATACCAAAAAGCAATTTTCACTTTAAAAATCTGTGTTAATGCTCCCTAATAATTTAATCAGATTTGTTCAGCAAAGCTCTCGGACAGGAAACCTATGACTAAGCTAATTGATTCGTCTGCTGTTGATGAGGTGGTTCGTCAGGGACTCCTTCGCTTGTTTGGCCGCCTCCAGCGTACGAACGAGGACAGCTGGCCAAAAAAGATCCTCGACTACCACTGAACCAGATCCCTGACAACTACTGGTACATGTATCCACGTGACTGTCCAAAGTAAAGATGGATTGACAACATCAACAATGACCTGCAATGTCTACAGATCAATGCCAATCTGGCATGAACCGCGTAGAGTGAAAAAGGCAATCTGCCAAGTATAGACATGATCATCTTGGAGTCCAACCCTCGAGTTCGGGGAAAGATGGACTACATGTTCATGTATTGTTATAATCATATTTTAGATTTTATTTGGGGAAAATTAAGAACTAAATGTTGTAAGTATATATTTCTCAAAATCTCTGAAGTCTTTTTTTTCAAGGAAACTGTCAACCTGAAGAGGAAAGAATACTTTCCAAGAAACACAGACAGTGGCAATTTTTGAAGGGGTTTTGTATCAAATTTCTAATTATTAATATATATTTTTACTTCTTACTATACATGTACCAACAGGTTTTGTCTAAACTCATGTTAAAAGCAAATCTGACTGACTTAAATCTATAGGCCTATTAAATTCAGAAGACATCAGAACACAATTTTAAAGCAGGCAGGATGAAAGACAGTGCATGCTGTACATTTACGGTACATGTGTACATTACCGTACCTTTGTTCAGGGGAGCACTGAAATAACACTGGAGTTGGTGACAGACAAGACTTTGATTAGAGTGGGGCACTCCAGCTATATGTGTAGGCACAGCTATCAGTGAATCGCAGTGATTGAAATTTAGGGTCGGCTTTACATACATGTACATGTATGTGAATGCGCTTACAATTTACTTCCTAAGTCTGTGTAAATAGATGTGTGTTCAGTTGAAATGGGAAAAGAGACTCATCACACATATTACATTGTAAATGTTAACCACTGGACCTCTGGAGCTGTTTCGACATGTATGAACATGTACTTAAAGTATACATGTATGTACCGGTACATGTACATGTAACTTGTAATGACATTTAAAGTAAAATCTTTCACGTTGGCCCAGATTACAGCACATGTACACGTACACATGTACATGTATGTACAATGTACGTCACGAATCTATTCATGAATCGTGAACTGTCCAATTGTTACAGGCCCACAACCAAGGGCCAATCAACATGTGAACATGTGTACTTCTGATATTGTGCACAGGTATACATTGCACATGTACATGTAGGTCAATGAACCTTCAACTAATGTACACTCCATGGGTGCGCACTGTAGCATTTCACTCGCCCCGCATGTACATGTCCATGTCTTACACTATGTTGTTTGTACATGTACATTGTACTTGTACCGGTACATGTAGGTGAGGTGTCCAGAGGTTTACTGCAGTCTGATCTGTCTGACTATATTGTAGTGATTTGAATTGTTCCCATGAAAGATAAACCTATCCCTTGCACTGTCAATTGTCTCCTATCAGGTAGTTGCTAATGCTGACCCAGTGCGTACATTTTGTACCTACCAAGTATCACGCCTCTTGCATCTGCCACTTGCCTCAGAGTCAACTGACATGCTCACTCCCCGGACAATTGTAATCAAAACCCGCACGCTAAATTGTTCTAAATATATGTTTTGGGGGTTGTTTTCGTGTTTGGGTTAAGCATTTTGGCGACTTTGGTTCTAGCAGTGTGGATCTGCATGAATGACAGTTGTGGTTCAATGAAAGATGTTTCTGGTTATAGTCCCAAAACAACCTCAAGGCCATCGACCAAAAAGAGACACCCTTGTCCCCAAGGCCCACCAACGTTACATTATAATGGCCTTTGCTGCTCGCATTGTCATGCTCCCAGCTTTTGTGTGAACTTGACATCTCTGCTAAATGTTTTGGTATCCACATTACGTACATGTACGTCATGTACATGTACCGGTACGTGTTTGTTTCAGGGTTGTATTTCTTGGTTATTCTTCCTCCATGTTATTCCACCTTTGAGTTAACTTTTCAAAAAGATACAGCAGCCTTCAAAAGAAGGCCAGCAAAAAACGAAGAATAGGGGGAAAGGGGACAGAATTTGTTTTTTTAATCTAAAGAAAGCAGGGACTCATTGTACATGTACGAAGTTCCAGATCCATATGTATGTACGTACATGATGTATGCAAAAAGTGTCTGCCTACTTTCCAAAATGTACAAGAAACGTATCAGGCCTCTACACAACTACCTATACAGACTGTTCAATGTTATCCATAATCCTGCCTGTGGACAACTGTTACGACTATACATGTACATTTATACAATGTACATACACGTACATGTACATGTACACGTATGTGCGTACATATTTATGTTGTACATGTGTAGAAACTGATGTGTGGATAAGTGATGTTCTGATTTGCAAAGTGTGCCAGACATTTAATCAGATTATAGGGGTCAGATGATAGCCATAGAGAGGGACCTGCTGACAGCTGAAGCTGTTAATATCTCACACCATGCTCACACCAATGGGTATTCAAGAAACATCAACAAACCATTAGCACACCAGGATATCTTTCAGAGCAAACAGGGAAGTGTTACCCTTTGTATTGCTGATAGTGGATTATACTCTTGGTTCCAAGATGTTCTTAGCCGGATAATTTACAATAGACGGTACAGCCTTTGTACCGTACAGCAGCATGCACTTCGCACATTGTCCCAATAGAGGGCGTTCTGTTTCCATCCATGAACCTGACGTGGTTGATGAAGCGCACGCAAAGAGTATCTTGGGAATGTCGTATTGCAATAGGGTGCGACTTAATATGCAAAATAAAAAGGGATGCGCACTGGTGGAAACAAAAGTGGTGTTCTGAAAGCCCTTTTAGTCAGGTGACGTAACGTACATGTACACATGAGGGGATAGCACTACCGGTACTCGGTAGGTCCTGACCGGCCAGTCGACCGTACGGATCGGTCGAATACAGCATGTACATGTATACAAATTTATGAAGAGCACTGATTTGAAGATTTTTTGGTAGTTTTGCAAGGTACTGATAGCTTCGTACATGTCCACGTGGACCGACATTTTTGATCCAACGATAACAAATGATCGGAATTGCCCGAGTAGAAGTAAAAGATTCCCAAGACGTCATTTGCAGCCTGGCCTGTTGGGCATGAGGGTGCCCGCTTCGGTGAGTCGATGTACAGTCCAATAGCACTGAAACATCGCACCACTCTGTACCTTTTGCAACAACTGCTGCTCAAAAATACAAAATGTTGCGGCTTATCCTTATACGTGTGCCACCCTAGCACCAGTCTTCATGGTTTTATGGATCGTCAAGGAATAAATAATGTACAGTGCAGTAAAATGTAACGCAAACTTGCTAATGGAATAGGCCTACATTTATTGTAACTTCCAAGGTATTTTTGTTTGGGACTTCAAGAAGCAGAATTCTCAAAAAAAATCCATATCATGAACGCAAATTTTGCACATTCTTGACAACTGTTCAAGGAGGCATCATATGAAGATAGAGGCTGGGCTTTACATTCATTATCCTGCGAAACCTTCCAAAACCTCCTGGTGATTTCGAAGGATCTATTATGAGAGGGTTTAGTGGGGTTGAACAGGCACAATCCACCAAGGTCGAAATTTTCATGCAATGGAAAGGTCGCTCTCACACTTGTGATCTGCAGTCCCATGATTTAGAACTATAGAAGACAACATGACTTATAACGGCAACAATGGAGTTTCTTTTTGCTCTCACTTTTTGCTGGTCCCAGAGGGCCAGCCTAACGTCCTCTTTGCACTTTTCTCACTGACTGACTCATTGACTTACGGTCACTTGTGAGCCAGGCAGTCCTGCAGTATGGGATTGCCCTGTACATGTGATGTGAATAAATGGGCTAAATCTGGCCCATTGTTGTAGACCAGATGCATGAAAAAAAACAACTTGCAGTGAATGGCCATTCTGTATCAATTGAATAGAACTGTGTGTACTCTGGGACCAGCTTTGCTAGGCTTGTCTTGTCTTCTCTATTTCATAACAATGCTTTTTAAAGTTTGATCTTATAAAGTAAGCCATTAAAAAAACACAAGAATAATGTGATGCCTTGGAAGTCAAAGATTTGAAAAAATATCAGAAAATAAGCTGGTTTAGGCCAAAAAAACCCAAAACTCGGTCTCTGGTCAGCGCGCGCGCGCATCGATTTTAATCATGCGCGTCAACCTTTTTTTTTCTTCCAATTAACACGGAAGCTACAACAGTGCCTTCTATTGCCGCGCCTCCTCAAATTTTTGTACCAAGGAGCACCAAGGAATGGGGAAATTGCACCAAGGCAAATGATAAAGTGCACCAAGGCAAATTATGGAGGACACCAATGTATAATGAGGACGCAAAAAAAGCAAAATAGTACCCACCTTGTCTGTACAATACAAGCTTGAAAAAAAAAAAAACCACCAAAAAAACACACACAAAAAACGCGTCGCCGCATCAATTCCGGAACTTCGGTCTGACCAGAGATCGACTATTTTTTTTTTTGGCCTTAAGGCAAAAATTCTTTTGGAAAGGTGTATTTTAGAACTCTGCTCATCTATGAATGTTCCAAACTCCAACGGGTCATCTCAAGTAAACTACGCATTTCACACACGATTTCAATTTTTTTAATGAGCATAAATGAACTGGCGGTGTTCCAAGCAGGATGTTCAATGCATTCCACACAATTCTGAGATGCTCCATAAATAATACGTTTTGACAAGCTTATAATGTGAAATAGTATTCCACCCTTGTCAGTTTCATTCCAGACATATCTACAATGAGCAATGAAAGACTCAAGTGACAATTTTAAAGGTATGTACATGTATAGGATCATTTGCTTTTTTACACTTTGTTTATTTTTTGAAGCAAAAAATTGCTTAAAGGGAGTGTACATCATTGGCTTTTGCTGTAACTTTCAGAAATGAACTATTTGAGGGGCTGGTATAATAGATCAAATGTTGTTACACTGACATGTGTGAAGTTTTGTGTTCGAAAATGCTGGAAAACCAAGAAAAAAGACAAATGTTCAAGTAGTCTGGTTCCCTGACTCCACTGAAGATGAAGTGGATCAATTTATAGATGCCGGAAAATTGTAAGGTAAGGGAACCAGTCTAGCTGGCCTGCACCCGTTCAGGAACATGTAACCAATAGCAAACAAAATTTGGACTGAAAAAATGGTAAATTTGGAGCAGTGGTTGAAAAATAGTTAGGTTTTTCCAACGCTGGTCGGCCGACCACCGCTGGAAATGTGTACAAAAATACAATTTTCTTGAAAATGACTTCATGCCAGGTGCCCTAATTTTACAGGATGCTTTACACTGTCATTTACCAGCATCCTAGTAAGGTATTTTGTAAAAACTTGGTAGTTTTATTTTTCGATGCTTGCAAATGTTGTATTTTCCCATTAAGCAGGGTGCATAACAACTAAATTGTAACCTGTGGAAAATTTAGCGTCTCAAAAATCTTTAGCGTCTCAATTTTTTTTTTAACCGCCTTTCTTCCAAACAATAAAATTTCAGTTGGAATAGTTTCACACATGGTACCGGTATTTGGTACGGTACCATGTATAGTATACCATTCCACCACTATATTTTTTAATATAGTCACTTTTGAGCAAAGTGTTTTGTTTTAAAACTTCTTTTCCGGGTAATTTTTAAATGTTCCCACATGCCTGAAGTGTAAGCAACACTTTCTTCTGATTATTTTTCAAAAAGTTTCTGAAAAAAGTACATGTTATTCTCTATGTAAGTGCATGTACATGTACCTGTTGTAAGATTGATAAAAACAGGACCTTATTGTATGAACTTTCTTCGAAGTATTTCGGCAACATTTAGGTTTTAGTAGAAGTCAGAAGTTCATTCCATATGACTGCCCAAGGCAGGTGTTAAATGTACCCACGTCCACAAAAGAACCTACTAAACATCAAATTTCAACATATTCAAGTTAGAATCTATAGGCTCAAAGCAGTTGTGCATGTCTGTCAATTTAACATTCTCTCCCAAACTCCTGGCAGCATCCGCACAAAATTCCACCTCGGCTGACCCAATCGGATTTTCCGGGCAAAAAATATAGCCTCGGCAACGCGTAGGGGGAAAAGATCAGGAATTTGAACAGGCTCCAAATATATCTGTTTGTTATCCTCCCTTTCCACATAGCCTGAAAAGATCCCAGCTTATATATTTTTGGGCATGGTAATGACAGTGAAACCTATTTCCAGGCTGGATTTTGTTTTGCTTGCTCTCTCACCAAGGCTGAAATCAATTGGACAGGAGGGGATCTTCATTTTGGCTGTAATTAAAATGGATGTGTTCATGCAGACCTTCTTTTTGTTGTTATTCGATGACGTGAGGAGAAGTATAGATGACAGATCTAGATACAAGCAAATTGAGCATACAGAATGAACTGCGTCGTTTGCACTTTGCTGCCATGGGTTTTAGTTTTTGTTTAATTTTTTGTTCTCCTTTTGTTTTGCTTTTTCTTTGTCGTTATTGATATTTTCATCAGACCAGTCCATGTGTGAAAATAGTTCTAGAAGGAATGATAATTGATATCATTTTATTTTTATGTCCAAAAAATTAGTGAGGCCCTTGAGTGGGTGGAATTATAACAAATGAATTCAAGTGATCTCAACCATTTGATGACATTTAGTAAGCGAGCATATATTTACACATATAATTCAGTATTGACAATATGATTTTGGCCTTGTTTCCTGTTTAGTTGATCAATTTTTTAAACAGTTAAAAAGTTTGCATACTTTAGAATTTTGACAAACTGTGGCATTTTATACCACAGTACAAGCCATTTTTACAAGTAAGAAATATTTGGACTCATTGTAAGCTTGGCATAACTCATGTCATACAGGTTAGACTTGTCTTACAGTAAATGAAATGACTAGTCTTCATGAAATGGCAAAGAAACAAAAACCAGAAATAATTTACAAATAAACACACATCCTGTTGACAATATTTTCATCCCCAAAAAACCCTCATATTTCTACGCAGCTTCTTTTCAAAGGAAACCGTTCATTGTGTTTATTTTTTCAACTGAATGCATTTGAACTGGCCAATATTGCACAGTAGGTGAACTGTGAAATTGGAAAACAAATTGAACTGAATACAAATGAATTGCATTGAAATATTTTCTATGGATCAATGAATGGGAGCAGAATTCCTGAAAACAGGCGATTTGTCATGGAGCTTTTAGCAGATTCATAACTTGCAACTCTTGCATTCAGCTATAAATGCCATATCCTCCACTGTATAAAAACTACATGTAACGGTACAAGTAGTAAGTACATGTACAAATGCTCCATGTTTCAAGCACTATTAAGGGAGGCAGATTTTTTTTCTTTTTCTGTTTACACCAGCATTGGAATGGTCACTATGCGGTGTGTTTACAACAGTACTGGAAAAGTGACCCACCCCCCACTGAGTTTAAGGTCAATCAAAGGAAAGTGGCACAAGGAAAAACTGCACAGGTGCATGTACATACGTACGCAACTGATGACCAAAAGAAACATAAACTTCATCTTCTTAATTCTATTTTCGGTTATTTGAGAGTGATTGAAATAAAACCAGAGCTGCAATTCCTCACTGTTTTCAGCATGTCAAACTGGACAAAAGGGATACAATTTTGACATGCCTGTCCAATTTTGAAAATATGATGGTGTTTATGTTTTCGCACTGTACATGCAAATTAATACACAATACCTGAGGGAACAAAAAAAGTACAACCACCCCCCCCCAAAAAAAACCCCAACTGCATACATGTATCTATTAATTGATTATTTATTTATTTTTACAAAACTGAGTATCACTTGCACTTTTTTAAATTAAAGAATAACACCGTATGGTCCACTAATTCCAATGAACCCACACACACTGTATATCTGCTAATTCAATTCAAAATGAATATGCAAATCAAGAATGTACCAGCACCTGTTGACGGAAGCAGGAACACGTTTGTTTAAATTTGCAAAAAATTAGACACAAAATAGGCCCAAGGAAGATAACAGCATTTTGTTATTATATCTGCAAAAGACGTGTATCGCAAAACATACCATGTGACTGTACCATTAATGTACAATGTACCAACTACCGATACTTTGTTTTAAACTGTGTGTACCTGTACCTGTTGCTGAAATTTGCTTATAAAGTAATACAGCGTAGGGCTAGACATGGGGAAAAATTCTGAAACCAAAATTTAAATGTTTGATGCCTTGAGCAGTTTGTGTTCCTCAAGCACAACAAAAGTCCAACTGCAAAACAACACAAAAGGAAATGTGTTTCTTTTTCTTTACATGCTAAAACCCCACTGTCAATACTTTAAATACCGGTACAAGAGTAAATCATATGCCTCTACAGGTACACATGGAGACCTACATGTACATGCAACCTTATGGACAGGACAATCCACAGTGGGATCACATTTCAAAGTATTGTACTATTACAATTCTTAGGAACACTACAACTCAATACTTCTCTACAAATGCATAGAGTACAGTGAAACAAAGCTCATTCAGAACTTAACTATTGTACCGGTACACCATTTTTCAAATATACAATATTTCCCCCCGCCCCCACTTTTCAGAATCAGATTAATAAATAAACTCAAGTCAAGTCACAGATTGTTGTTCTTGTACTGTTGCTGCGTGACTGACAATGACGGATCCCTTACAACACAGCGGTGCTACAAATTGTTGTGTTCTTTTTTTTCCAAAGCAGCCCAAGATGAATATGTTTCTATCAATCACTTACCTTGAGTGTGGTGAGGCATTTTCCCATATCTCTCACACAATGCGTACCAGGTATTCTCCCAAAATACAAAGTGGGGGCAAGGACACACACACGCGCGGGCCCAGGAAACAAAAACCACAACAGATGATCTACTACATGGTGTCACCTGAACATAACGCTCACTGACCAACCAACTGATGATGAGGCTTTCTACCAATGCATGCAATGGGTCCTCTCCACGTGAGTGAGTGGGTTACGCTTTGCAACGTCCGCTCACTTATTACACTGCCCACAGGGCCTATACCAATAGCAGTGCAGAGGTGCAGGGGTTTATAGTGTACAGTCCACATATTTCTTTGGAAACCTGATCTTCTGGGGCAAAGAGAGGGGATTGCCATGGTATAAATGCTTAGGGCAATAAATCCAGTCACAGAAACTTTTGTAGAAGGAAAAGGGGAAGGGAGGTCATTACTGGGTGCAGTATGGATGACCAGAAAAATTGAAAACAATTTATCAATAAATCAAGGATTTCTTGCTTGAAGGCTCCTTTTGAAGGATCTACAGTGTATGTAGGGATGGGAGCATGTGTATCGGATTGGGATGTTTTTGTTTAGCTTCTATGTTAATCTTTTGCTTGTTGTATGTTTGTAATTTAGCAAAATAAATAATAACAATAATACAGCAGTTGGTACAATGTACATGTGTAGAACTTTGTTCTACATTGGTGTGTTCATAAAACTGAAGCTTTACGAAGACAATAAAGTTGCTCTCTACTCGCGCTCTTCAAAATATTCTATTTTTTCTTCTCCTAGCAAATTACTTTCTAATTCCTATTTTGGATGTTTTCAACCCTGAGAAAGCATGCTCGCTTTTATTTTGGGTTGCTTTTAGGTCCATAAAGCACAAAGAGCCTGATTAATTGACGAGCCGCAAATAATTTGAAAATTGTCAAGTAAAAAAGTCCCATTAATCTTTGATTGATTTCTTTGTTCAACGTCTCATTAAAAAGTGAAACAGTTTTGTATTGCTACTAAAAAAATAACAATTCAAAAAAAATCTGTTTGTCAGGGTGAAACTCAAAAAAAAACAAGTGGAGAGAACAACTTTCAAGAAGGTTAATAAGACAGAGGCAAAATTTGCGGCAGCCATTTCAAGTATTTTTCATTGTCATGTCCAATAACAGGGATGCCTTACAGCTGTTGAGCAGCAGTGCACTGCACACTGCGATGTGACACTACCAGACCTATCAAGTTTGTGATTGGATCATGGCACAGAAAGGTCACTATCAAACAGGACAAGAACAGAAATATTAGGAGTAATAACTACAAATATGTGGGCATATTTTGTGGGGATTACAAGTAAGTTTGGTTTTTGTGTTGTTACTTTGTGTTCATCAAAACTACATTGTAGTACGCTGTATTAAACTGTATTCACTACTTGATGAATCCATACAATTAAATGTATACAGTGCCAGGGCGGTTTGGGACTGTATCTAAAGAGTCAAGGTGCTTTGGGCAATACAGGAACTAATGCATTAACCCTACAAGAGCAGTGGGAATTGTGCCTCCTGCCAAATTTCTCTGACACAATACCCGGTACCACTTTTTTCCTCCATACATTTATTGAGCCTTCATGAGTTTATCGGCAAATGGTAATGAATAAAAAAATCTTTAACTACATTTGTACTGCTAAACTTATGTAATAGTTTCGAATGCAGGGTGGTATACGATCCGGTATATACCGGTAAAATGGTACTGTTTACAGACCATACACACACACCATGAACAGTACTTATAATTGTCAGTGTTACTGTTAAGAAAACTTACCAAAAGATCCAAGTGATCACAGCTCATTTATGAACCACTTCATGATTTGTAATAATATTGTGATACAAAATCTTTTGCGGGATCCTATGTACATCTTTACTATATATACACTCTGTAATGGGATTGAACTTTCTTTGTGCAATTTAATTAAATTTGTCATAGGAGAGATTAGATCTTAGGGGAAGAATACCATACACTCGGCTTTGAAAAAAGTTTAAGAAAAACAGCTGTTTCGAGAGAGTGTGTCTGCATGGCATCAATTTACCATAAGGATGCATCTTTAACATTAACAATGGGCACAACATGGTCAAGTGCTAAGAAAACATTAATAAAGCCACTATCGGCCCATCAATCTCATCTTCCTGGTGGGCATACGACACCCTGGACTTAACTTAACCATCAAGGAAGGATTTGTTCCATGAGTCAACCCTCACAGGCAGCTAAACTACCGTAGAGTGAGTTGAGCAAACGAGGTAAAATACATGTACGTGTACCTTGACTGGGGAAACATAGCCTTTAGTCAAGTCCCACGCGCCTATACCCAGACCATCCGGACACGTAACGCACCCTGGATGCTGGCACGTAAAAAGACTAGCACGAGCGGTGAAGCCGCGAGGGCCGGTATCTCGTGGGACTAATCACTTATTCATTTATTCACGTAATATAAATCAAGCAATATAAACCAATCATCTAATGGTGGTTTGCAGTTACCAGCAACAGCACGCGCGCCATGGCTTTCTGGAGCCAGATGAAGGCTGCATGATTTACGTTAGTAATTCTGCATTTTCACTGGTCGATTCACAACGGGTAATGCATTATGCATGTCTACCAAATCGGTAGACAAATGTAAAGAAAAACATAAGCGTTCTCCACGAGATGGTAAAGGCCCTCGCGGCTACGCCGCTCGTCCTCAGCATCCGGGGTGCGTCACGTGTCCGGGTAAGCGCATGGGACTTGACTAAAGGCTAAGAGAAACAAGAATCACGTTCCTTTATTGCAATAAAATGAATCATTCTTTTGAGTGCTTGCTGCCAAAAAAATACATTCAATGGATTCTCCTTAAAATTATGGAAGAAAAATGTGTCGGAAAAGCGCTACACTCTTCACTTACAATGTATACATGTACAATATGTGTACATAATTCAAAATCTGAAATTTATTCATGCGTGTGCAAAATGGGCTGGAATTTTTTTAATGCAATGTTTCGTCGAAAAACTTACATAAACTTAAACAATTGCTAGAACAAATGGTGCCACACCATGAAAAAAATAATGGTATAAATGTACCCGGTACCTGTACAAACTTAATTCACGCAATCGCAGGCATTAACCCATCTACCCATAGAGCAATTAATCTAGTGCTATATGAGCTTATAAATCTTGTCATCCTATTATACAATGATGCACAAAAAGCTCCATGCATAGAGCAAGGAAACTAGGATGGGCCTAGCTCATTTCTAGCTCATACATGTATCCCTCTTGTTGATGCATGGTTGCAGCTGGCAAACAAACAATCAAGTAAAGGAGTGCAGCTCTGTCATCGCCGGTCATGTTGGTTACAATGTTGGCTGGGGTTCTTTACTCAGATGGGCTGTTGATGATAACAGGGAGGCCTGGACTAATTGAGTCCAACAAGGAAGTGATGACAACTTGATCAGGCACTGAAGAGCCCAACCCAGGCAACGTGAGACATAAGAATGATATAGCCTAGACCCCAAGCATGTCTACATGTATAGTGCCCGCTTATGCATGCGTTTTCATTAATTTTATTGAATGTGGGAAATTGTACGAGCAGTGTTCTTTTATTAGTTTCATATCCTATGGGCTCCGTGCACAAGTACTCAATGTACTGTACCCCTTCAACGGCCAGAAAAGGAGAGTTGAGGGAGACCTAGACTGGTTATATCCTGGTCCATCCACTGCATATTTCAAATGATCCAAAGTTATTGGGGTTTGGGGATTAGTCTAGGAGACCATCGCAAGTTAAATTCGAACGTATTCGCGCGCCGACGACGCCTGGCATGACGCTCACACGAAGACGCTATGGCTTTAGCTTTTTACACATTTAGGATAAAGTACCGATAGTCGTGCGTACTTCGCGTGTGAACCAGTACAGTACGCACACGCGATGTCACGTCCAAGGGGCTCTCACGTGGTGAAAACGCGCCCTCTTTTGTTGGCGCACATTGCCCATACTAAAGCCTACAAATTCATACCGGTAAATTACCAAAATAAATCAATTCAATTCAGTCCTATTAACTATACATGTACGTACGTATACATTTACACAATATAATATGTTGAGTATTGTAAGGCTTTGACATCCACCTTCCCCCAAGTTGCCAATCAGTTGATTACATGTTTCACATCATGGCGTGATGGCAGGAATGGCAATGAACTTACAAACATTCTTAACCCCGGACTGGCTTGCTTTTTGTTCATGGTAATACAGCCGTGGTAAAGCCACTGCGGTGATTGAGGATGCTATCAGTAGTAAGATGAATTGTGGCACCCAAACCCAAGAAATTTCAAGGATACATTTGTACATGCACATACATGTATGTGGTGTACCTGATGCACGCTGGTGAGGTGCATGTAATTCTCAGAAGTTTAGGGTCTGGATGCCAAAATTCCAAAGACAGAATTTGATTCATCTTGTTGATAGCGCCCTCTACTTGACAGCCTGTATTAGGACAGCAAATTCCAAACTGAGTCTCGGATCAAGACTAGAAACTTCCAAGCCTATTAGTGCTTCTGGCTATGAACGTTTGGACCAAACATACATAAAGTACAGTGTAAGTTTTGTATATTGTACATGTACATTTGAAAGTTCTACATATTCAGCCCAGTAAAAAGTCAATTCCCTAAGGATAAAACTTATCAGGAAAAAACTCATTATCTTAGCACAAATGAAACTGTTCGCAATTCTCAGTGGAGAAAGGCAACCACTTTTTCCCACGGGCACATTCACAAAGTAGTTTGCAAACGAGGGTGGGTGAAGTCAAAGGGTATGGGGAAGGTCTACACAATTGATCTACAGCCCAAGGGCCTGCATTAAAGATTTGCTGTTCGCTATTTTCAGTCCTATTGAAGCAAATGGCAAAATGTTGTACAATGTACATGTATTTTGCTATTCATGCTTAAATATGTTTTGAAATTAAGTGGGAAATACATGCACTGACATGTTTAAAGGATGTACATGTACATGTACTGATCATTGCAACTGTTTAAAAGGACTTTAATCCTGTACACCTGGAGTGCAGATCGAACGTATGCATGTAGACTTTTTTGCAACAAATTGTAATCCCTCAACTTCTCAAATACATTACTCTGGAATTTGACCCTATACCCTGAAAACTTTATGCCGATTCCATTGTTAGCCACATTGTCTAGGCTCTCCCTAACTGCAAGGAATTCTATAATGGCATCATAATACAAGGTATCTGGTGCCTCAAGTCAGTGCATTAACACAGCTTTCACAATGATTTCAGACATTTTTCAGACTTCCAAGGCTTTGGTGTTGTCTAATTGGATTTTATTCTTAATCTTCCCCTACAGCCAAATTTCACAGATTGTTCAATACTCTACAGTTCTTCTAGAGAACTAGAAACTTCTGGGCCTTGTGCATTATGGAATACAAATGTGCATTTTATGCATGCATATTTACGTGTACATGAATTTTCCTGTAAATGATTAAACTTCCCTGAATTGATCGATATCAAATAAATATTGAAACAGTTGGCAAATGATCCAGGCTTTTGTACCACTATTGAATCAACTGTGGGTTTAACGGGGAAAAACCTCTACAACTACTGTGCTTCTGTGGTACTGGTAGCTGTAGTTAATGTGTTGTCCTTTTGCAGGGTACTTACATGTAAAATTACATACATTTGTACAGTACATATTTCGTAACAATATACAAAATACCGGTAGGCCTTATCAAAATTGATTTAGAACATTTCTTTAAACTTGCAGCTATTAAAGGCTTACGGCAAATCTTTTACGGAAAAAAAATCTGCTCAAATTCATATATTAAAAAACTTTCTAACGAAGAGTGTTTTCATGTACATGTACATGTACATGTATTTTTAAAAACTACATTTATTCAATTTTGGGTATCTGTGACTCTCTGAAAAAACAAAGACAGATCCGTTATGGGCTTCGTGCGCCAACGAAAGAGGGCGCCCTTTTACCTAGCAACGACGTCCCAAGGGCGGGACATTTAGCTGGTTGACGCGCACCGTTCCTTGTGTGTGACGCACGTACACCAGGGGATTTGTACTATGTACGGTACACGGAGTGGTACATGGTACGGCCGCACGTCGCGGCAAAATTGCAGTCAGGCAAGATGGCGTCGGTCGGTCACCCTCAAAATGTGCTTTCTTTTCCGGTGAGGGGGGTACTTGTGAACGGAGCGGATACAAGTGGACTGGCTCCTGTCCTCAAATTATCTTGTGAAAAAAAGGGGGTGTGTACCCCAACAGGTACATATTTTTGGGCCACAAATAATCTGAAATGCAAAAAGTAATTATTTCATAAAGTTTATGGTCAATGTCTCACAGTGACAACCTTATTTATCATTGCTGACTGGGAACCATTTGGTTGCAGGCCAGAAAAAAGGCCGGTAGTTGCCTAAATTTGTGTATGCTGGACAAATCACGATTTGCATTCACTCAATGATTTTGATATTAGAGCATATCGTGGGCCATGAACTTGAGGGTTTGTAAAAAAGAAGGGTAGAAGCCATGCACAGAACTGCGAGCTCTTATTTCTGTGAAGTTCGGAAGAAATCGGGCCCTATAAGGCCAAAAAAATAAATAAGTCGGTCTCTGGTCAGCGCGCGCGTCGATTTTAATCATGCGCGTCAATCTTTTTTTTTCAAAATGTTCCGCGGTAGCTCCAACAGCGCCCTCTATTGCCGCACCTCCTCAATTTTTTTTTACCAAAGAGCACCAAGGAATGGGAAATTGCACCAAGGCAAATGATCGAGGGCACCAAGGCAAAGTATGGAGGACACCAATATACATGAGGACACCAAAAAAAAGCAAAATAGTACCCCACCTTGTCTGTACAATCCAAGCTTGAAAAAAAAAAAGCCGCGTCGCCGCATCAATTCCGGAACTTTGGTCTGACCAGAGACCGAGTTTTTTTGGGGGGTGGCCTAACTGCTCTATTTTGCAACATAAAAAAAGTGAAACGCAGGTAGCCGCATCATTTTTCAAAATGGTGATGGGCTACAGGACTGCTTTTATAGGGGTGATCATCTTTGGATGGAAGTTTCTCCCAAAAGTCAATGGTTAACCCCCCCCCCCCAAAAAAATATGAACAGAAAATGAAAGATGATGAAATAAGCTTTAATTTGATGTTTGTCTCAACATGGAGGAATCCTCCATGGTCTGAAGTACCTTGGAGAGTTGTGAATATTTTTCCTGAATTTTGGAAGTGGGCGTAGATAAGACTGTGGTCTATGGCAGTTTATTTACTGGTTTGCAACCATATGTTTGGGTTTTTTTCACTATTGTTCCACACATACATGTACATGTATATTGTAAAATCCATCCACTCTAATGTGTTTATTGTTTTATTCCGCAACTTACAATAGGAGCTTTACAATTAGACGTGTGCATACTGCATACAGGATTTTCTGAATACCAACAAGGAATCTGCACGCATGTGATCTATGTCACCGCTGACGGGACCTGACATATTTGAAATTACCAGCTATTACTCCAGGGGGGATCATGTCAATGGTTCTGCAAGGCAGATTTAATCAGAAATGTCGTATTGCATTAGTTGACAGGGTGGGCCAGCAGCATAGATCAAAGCCATGCCTGGGCTATAAATAAGTGGTATTTTATTAATAGTGCTTCATCAAAAACTACATTGTATTTCATACTCATCTGGGGCCAATCTCAGCTTAGCTTTTTTCTTCCAAAAGAAACTATTTTGCTTAGTAAGAATGACTTACCAACCCAAATGACAAGTGATGTTTACATGGCCTATATCAACACATATTGCTTGGTGATTCTCAGCTATTTTTTCCCTCAACACAAATGGTAAATTTAGAATTGGGTGCCAATTTCATGGAGTTCGCGGCACTAAGCGCAGAAATTTGCTAATAAAATTTATTTGCTTAAAGGTAGAGTACCGGTAGATCATTTGCAGCAATCCAAAGAGTAACTGGAAGAATAATTGTTGAAAAGCTTACTTATAAAATGTTAGTGCATGCATCCTCCATGGTGCATGTATATTTTTATAGGCCTCAAGATTTACTTTGTACATTTTCATAACGTGAGTAACCGATTTTGTGCGTCTTGTTTATCAAACATAACACATTTTTCAGGATGTCATCTTTGGTGCTTACATGTACACGTACGTAGGTCTGGGTCTACTCTATCTACCATGGGGATAACAGTTATTAAACCTTTTCAGTAAGGTGATTACAGCCCAAGGAAACTCAGAAGTACATCAAAATGTAACGTGAGTAACCGTGGAATTGCCCAAATGCATCTCTTACTGTGCCATTTTTTGACACATTTCTCTAATGTCTAATACAACTTCTGGAGTGAGTGCACACAAGTGCACATTGTTGATTTGTACTTCCACACAATGTGTAGAATGAACTACAGCATTGAGTGTGTGTGCACGCATGCGTGAATGCACCATGAACATTTTTTTTCAACAATAGAAAACTATTCTTAAAATAATACTCTGAAGGGTTTTTGGAATGAATAGCTACACACAGGTTGCCTCCACAACTGTCAGTGGGTGGCTTTTGAAGGCAGTGGCACTGAAAAGCTAAACAAATAGATGTTATTCTTGCCATTTGGACACAAAAGACTCCCAGCTGTAATATTTTGTAAGGAGTGGCAAGAATTCCCAGAGTGAATGAGAGAAGTGTGCTCATGGGAAAGTCAGAAGTTGAGGTCAACAGGCAAAAGGGAAGGGCACACGATCATTTCTATGTTATGTATTATGTACTACATGTACGTGTAGTTCACGAGTACATGTTTCTCCCCCCCCCTTTTTTCTCTTTCACTTTACAGTACATTAAATGGCACTTAAGGGAGACACTTTATAGTAAATTATTTGACATGAGGGAGACACATGGCATTTTGGAGACATTTTTAGTGTGTCTCCCTGATGCATTTCAGCCCCCATGTAATAGAATTTTTTTTTTTAATGCAATCCTTGAAATGCGTTCCATTTCACTTTCTGTGTAATCTTCATATTGCCCTTTTAATTATATTGCCCTTAATATTATGTAAGTGCGCTTTGGTGCCTTTTGGATTTTATTCCTAATGAAATGTCTATATTCATGAGCAAAACTGTGATGTCACCCAAGGCAGAAACTTCAGTTTCACATCTGCTTCAGCATAAAAAGTTTGCTGTTATTATATTTTTCTGCTTTCAACTTCATTGGTGTTTCAGTATGACAGTGAGGCAATAAGGAAACTGTAAGGAGAAAAATGCTGAAATGTTTTCAATAACCAGAATTTCGGGTTTATAATTTGAAGAGAAAAACCCAATCTGAAGAGTGTGTTCCTAAAGTGACATCACAGCAACAGCGCCCTCTGTTGTCAGGAAAAGCATTTATCATTGCTTGAAGTGTACATTACAATTTTCTTTTACCAAAAAGTGATGGCTCATATTTTTTTTATACATTTCAGAGGAATGGATATTTGCTTCAGTGGAAAAATCATTTCATGGACCCTTTTTCACATACTTCCAGTACCAATTCCTTAAAAACTATGGAAGGGTTATGGAAGGGTTTTTGTTGGTATTTTTTCTGGGTAAAACATTATTTTGGGGGGACCACTGCAATTTGTTAACAATGAAAGCTTTCTGTGGAATTAAACAAATAGTGAACAAAAAACTTGGACGAAACGTAAAATAAATTAAAAAAAATACTTTGACAAAGGGATTAATCATTGGAGTAATCTGATTTTTTTGTCAATATCTGCAACTGTAGCGCATAACTTACCAGTTTGTACATGCCAGCTTTGTTTATATTCCCCCTAGTTTATTCAATTTTATGAAACTCTGTGCTTACATGTAGTGGTCCATTTTCCTTAGTCCTTTGCAACAAGTTAAAATTAAAAGATATGTAACATTTGCCTTTGCTTTAATTTTTGGAAATGGATGGCTTTAGGGGTTTATACTTTATAGCAAATGTTGTTACACTGACCTGTTTAAAGTTTTGTGTTCATAAATGTTGGAAAAACCAAGCAAAAAATGCTGTTCGTGTGTAGTTTGGTTCCCTGACCCTACTTGAGATGAAATGACAGCACACCAGGTGCCATGTGGTTTCACAGGATGCTTGAGACTATTATTATTCACTTTCAGTCAAGTAAGGTATTACATAATAATTTGGTACTTTGGTTTTTGATGTTTGCAAATGTTGTAGAGTTCATAATAACTTTAAAAGTATTAACACACTTTTAAAAAAATGAATAGTGGTAGGATACCGGTACATGTAGGCCTAGATGAGAATGATGAGTTCTAATACAAAGTACCGGTAGGTAGACTACTGCACAAACTGCATTCCTAAAGTTTTTATCTAGTCTTATGGTTTACCTGAAGGTAGCCTGCCTCGCTTTCGTCCTTCCAAAATCTGGGCCGGAGTGTGAATAGCTGTTCTACATCCTGGGGGAGGAAATATGTCATTCCGCTCCTGGCATCGTGGATGCCCTCCGTATTGTCACTTTCCCACAGGTAGTATCGATAAGAACTCATTGTGCTGGGTTTTTGTAAATCTAGCGGAGGCAAAAGTGAACTCTCGCACACAGTGCAGTCTTAACTATTGAAGAATTGCATCATATTCCTGATGAACTGTACAGATTGAGCCACATCTCAAGTAGACATAATTGTGCACACAGCTGTCCATGCAAGATTGGTTTTTTTTTTTTAATAACTTGCAATATGAAAAACAAAGTTTATTACAGGTATCTCAGTATCAGAAGACTTACAAGAGATGGAATCTTTTATCCTTTCAAGCTCGTTCAAAAGTTAATCATCAATAGGAAACAATACTGTGAAAAAGATTCCTCGAGACAGGAGCTCGTTAATTCAGATCTTTAGAGAGCTTGTTAATGAGATGGGCTGGCACAGAGATCAAAGTACATCGGCTCCTCCAGCAACTCACTTGAAGAAAGCATCATAAATTATCCATCCGTGCGAAAACGCACCACGATACGATGTTTGTCAGCCCGAGGACAGGAACATGGCTGGGAATGCATTACCAAGCATGTCGGGTCCTGGCCGAACTAATTAGAAGACTGTCCCAAGATAATCCTTCCTTCCAATCTTCTGACACCCAGGGCTTATTTTATGTCACTTTGTTTCTCAGAAGAGCATCCTCGCGGGATAAATTGATGAGCGCATCCATTCACTCGCACGGAGCGGTTCAAAAGTCGCAGGCGATAACGTCGATGACAGCACTCAAAGTGGTTGCGGTTTCTCGACAACTGCCAGCTCGCGAGCGAACTCAACTCCAATGTTGCGTTGTAAATTTTCTCTTTCATACCGCTGCCCAAACTCAAAGGAAGGACTTATCGCAAACTGTTATGCTTTCTCTGTGAGGCTTCAGGGGTGCCGGCCCACTTGCCAAAATAGCGTGCATTGTTGTCTGAAGAAAAGCGGAGGTGTGGGCTTATTGTCCTTCATGGTGAACCAGTTAGCTGAATGATTTAGCCCATTCACATGTAAAAATGGTAGTGTGAATGGCATGTCCCACTTAAAAAAATGTCTCTGAGCAAAGCTTAAGGGAAACAAGACACTATTATTACTGCAATATAAAATTGTGCCAAATACAGGTAGCCTACATACAAACTATGTAGGATTATGGCAAGACAGTCAATTCACGAACATGTACCGGTATACATGCATGTACCGGTACCGTACACGTACAGCATGCAACAGGAACTTTGATTTGAATTCCAAAGTTGACCTTCTACATGTGATATCTCCGTCTTTTGTTCAAAACATTTAAGTTTCATCATACTCATAACCTTCTGAAATGTGTACCACATCCATTTAAAATAACCACTGCCTATGGTACGGTACATGTACAAAACAAACAAAGAATAAGACAACCACACAGCTACCGGTAAGGTGTTCCCGCTCCTAAACGGATCCACAATACATTGCGATTAATTTTAACCCTAGTACCATGCCTACGGGCCAATGAATGAAAAAGCAAAAAAATAAGTACTCCTAAAAATTGTGATATAGGCCTAAACCAATCTATTTAATATGTCAACAAGTAATGGACTCTCTTGAAATTCCTTACTAGTGGACAAAGTCCATACCATCTATAGTACTATGTAGTAGGTAATGTGAACACTACAATCAGTTACTGTACTTCAACTGTCAGTCATATTATGTACATTGTATGTAAGCCCCTTTGTCATATGGTTTAACAGTAAAAAGTAAACTTGCGCATTTCCATCTAGATGACTTTATGTTAAAGGTACTGTAGTACTTACCGGTATGCATACAGTAGGCCTACATCAAACCAGCAAATTATTATCAAATACCTTACTTGATAGCAACTGACTAACACATGTAGTCTCAAGCATCCTACAAAATCATGACACTTGGGGTGCTGTCATTTTCAAGAAAAGTAGAATTTTGGCAAGTGTTATGGCTGACCATCGTTGGGGGAAAAAATGACTTTTTTTGAAAGATTGCCCCCTTTTCACCAAATTCAGTTTTTCCACATTTTTTTTGCAATCTGTTACACATTTGTGAACTGGTGCAAGCCAGCTACAATGTAGTCTGGTTCCCTGACCTGAATTATCCCTGACCTGAATTATCCAATTAAAATATGCACAGTTTACTTATTAACATATTGTTATTCATGTATACATGTACACGCACATGACTTCAAGCTTTGCATGGCAGATAAAGTAGAAAGATTGCGGGTAACACCATGTGGAAAGTAATATCTTCTTGGAAGAAGTGTACGTGGTTCTGAAAAGAACCGGTTGGTTGAGTGTAGAGTTCTACGACCAACCAACCGGTTCTTTTCAGAACCACACTTCTTCCAACACGTCCAAGAAGACATTACTTTCCACATGGTGTTACATGTACATGTAGTTACCCGCAATCTTTCTACTTTACAATGTATAACATTGGAACTCTTTTTATTTTTGTTTTAAAGTAATTGTTGTGAATGTTGTCACTGTGCAATTCAGCCTCTGGGCTGCTAAATGGTGAAAATGAATCAAAGTAACTGTAGGCCCCCAATAATAATAACCATATTATGTCACAAAGTTACATACGTATGTATACATTGTGTTACACTGTAAAATCTCAAGGTTTGTAATAATTAGGCCTACAGTGTATCATACATGTGTACAAAAACTGAACATAGAAGTTCTGCAATTTGGCATTAAATTTCAATGCATCTTTTTGTGAAATAATTTTTTTTTTAAGTCACTGATTTATCATTGTAAAAAAAATGTAAAAAGATATGAGGTTTGTACACTTGAAATAAATTACTTTATGGAACTGAACAGTGCACATTTTTAAGGCTGTGATATTCCATTGGAAGGCTCACAATACAATGTAAAAATCTAAACAAATAAAAATATTGATCTAGTGTACATTGTAAACTAGATCAATATTTTTATTTGTTTAGATTTTTTACCTTTGCACAGAGACTACAGGTAACCAATGAGCTGTTTGAGGAAAGCAAGGAAGAATCAAATTTCATTTCACATTGAATTTGTCAGCAGTTATTGCTATCTGAGCGCGTGTAAAGAGTGAGTGGGCGGAGCCACAGATGGTCAATAGAGAAAACGTACGATATGAACCTATAATGAAGTATGCATGTGCTTGAACCTGTACAAAATGTAGGCCTATATTGTGCACTACATGTAGGGCTAACGTACGAACAATGTTCTCCATGTTAGCTGTCATGGCAATGCACATGGGCTATTTTTTGGCCCTGCTCATGATAAATTGATGTTTGAATACATAGAGTACATTGTACATGTAGCTCAGCTCTCAAACTTAGCTGCAGGCAAATGGCACTGTGCTTTGATGCTTTTCATTCCGAGCATGCATGCTTCAAGTAAGTTGCCTGCCCAGTAGCACTTGGTACGAACGTTGTGATTGGTTCTTTTCGTTGATTCATACACAATCTAAACATCAGGAAATTGTCGGTAAATGGACTCAAAAGATGTTTTACTCAGAACAGTTTATCGGCAAGTAATCAATAGAAGAGGACGCTTGCCTTTCTGAAAAGTTGTGTCGAAATTTATGCAGTTTCGGGTAATATGTAAGATAAAATGGAATCGGGTACCTGTAATCAGCAGTCGGATTAAGGTACCGTAGTCAGGTACCCATCACAGCCTTGTTGCAACCAAGTCATTTTTTAACTTAAAAGTCAAGTCAAGTCACACCTCAGTTTCACTAGTCAAGTCAAGTCGCAAGTCACTGTTTCCTGAGTCAAGTCAAATTGCAAGCCATTTTTTTTAAGTTAAGTCTCATGTCAATTTTTTAAAGACCATCCTAACATACACTGTAGCAGCAGGTACAGGAACCAGTCTACATACGTGCAGGCCTACCGGTATGCATGCACCCAGTTGAGTGTGCATCATGTATGGAGAATTTATAACATTTTACATTAACCAAATAGCTCTGTCACACATGTTACAAGTACGTAATACAATGTACATCACGCCCACAGTTTGTGTAAAAGACAATAGCGTGTGATTCAGCCCATGAACCAACATGCGCGTGTACTCCATACTTTTGCACTACATTCCTGGTTCTAAATGACGTCACACTTCGGTACTCTACAATACATGTACATTAAAAATAGTTTGAAAATGTGATGAAATATCTCGAAACTTAGTTCAATCACTGTGAATTTTTGAAGGGCATTTGACATTCATTTGCCAGGCGTTTTCGTGGAATTGCTACCCCTCAATACATAGATGGTTCTTGTTTCGCCCATTCGATCAACAGATGTTTCATGTCGTATCAAATCAATGTGACGATCAACTGACCAGCAGATTGTTACTTTTATTCCAATACAGCATGATACAGCCATCGATCAATCGGGCGAAACAAGAACCGTCTTATCATATGCGCACATTCGTTCTGCAGCATTCTGCAGAGCTACCAGTAACAGGTGCTGTCGGCGGACTCCTACCATTTTGCGCGTACAGCTAGTCAAGGGACCGGTCTGATCATGAAAAAGTTGCAAATGTTCACACCTGTCTCCAATTAAGCAATTAATATCATAGGACAAATTACGTCATGATGTTGAAAATTTTGACCACGCCGAAGGGTTTTAGGAAAGATCCCTGAATCTGGCCATCGCTAATTTGTCCCTTAAGTGACCTAGTATTAGCCATCAGAAAATGATATGTCCTAAAATGTTAGTCCGAGTAACTTGGAGCCAACTTATCGCCTTTTTAACATTCAAACATAGTCTGGCGATAGACCATGTCCGAATGTTAAAAAGGCGATAAGTTGGGTCCAAGTTACTCGGACTACTAAAATGTCCAATTTAGCAGGGAAAATAGTGAAGTATTTACTGAGAAAACACTTTCAGACCAGTCTCATAAATAAAGTTTTGTGCACAGGGTGACAAGTAAGGAGGCTAATGCACTAATTGGCCAGGCCCAGGGCCAGATATGGGAATCTTTCCAAATAGGTTTCATGAATTTAGATTGGCGGCTGTAAACTGCACAACCATGATCCTATATTTTCCAACGGTAGCCTATCTTACCAGATCGACGAGTCCATCATCGGAGTCATATTCCTTTATTGACGGTTGTCCGTAGCTACCCAGCTGATTGCCCCATCGGGACTCCAACCTGCGGGCCAACTCACGCCGACCTCGCAGCTCACGACCGTCCGACCAGCTCATTGTTTATTTTCATTTGGGTAACACCGCCAAACACACTGATCGGTCATAAAACACACTACAACACACTTGTCATCATTGTCTTAATGATACTTCATATTTCCGTCATGGCTAGGCCAGTGATGATGATTAGTTTAACCAAACTACATGTTACTTAGCATGATTTACTAAACTCAAGTCCAACCCTAGTGTGCATGCGTATGCATGTGCAGCTAGCTAGCTGCTGTGTGTGTGGTTTATCTTGTTGCATTTATAGTGCAATGTAATGCGCCCTCTACCGTTCGATTGTATTTTTTTTTAAAAGTACACTCCTGCGTGGCATATACTATACATGTGCAGTACGGACGTAAACATTGATGTACAATATGGGACTTACTGCACAAAAACGAAACTGGTGGCATCATGTACCTACGTCTGGGGCTCACTCCAAAAGTTTCAAGTCTGAAGCCTTGCCGATTTGTCAGCTTGTTTGCCTATTCATTTGCTATCCAACAAGCTATAGTTTGTCAAAATCCATCTATGTTAAGGTACCTTTAGGCTGCGACACATAAGAGCCATGTCGGCTGGCACTGACAGCCCTTGCTATGGGACTTACTGCACAAAAACGAAACTGGGGGCATCATGTACCTACGTCTGGGGTTCACTCCAAAAGTTTTAAGTATGAAGCCTTGCCGATTTGTCAGCTTGTTGGCCTATTCATTTGCTATCCAACAAGCTATAGTTTGTTAAAATCCATTCATGTTAAGGTACCTTTAGACCGCGACACATGAGAGCCATGTCGGCTGGCGCTGACAGCCCTTGCTATGGGACTTACTGCACAAAAACGAAACTGGGGGCATCATGTACCTACGTCTGAAGCTTATTCCAAAAGTTTCAAGTCTGAAGCCCAGCCGATTTGTCAGCTTGTTGGCCTATTCATTTGCTATCCAACAAGCTATAGCTTGTCAAAATCCATTCATGTTAAGTTACCTTTAGACCGCGACACATGAGAGCCATGTCGGCTGGCGCTGACAGCCCTTGCTATGGGACTTACTGCACAAAAACGAAACTGGGGGCATCATGTACTTACGTCTGGGGCTCACTCCAAAAGTTTCAAGTCTGAAGCCTTGCCGATTTGTCAGCTTGTTGGCCTATTTATCCGCTATCCAACAAGCTATAGTTTGTCAAAATCCATCCATGTTAAGGTACCTTTAGACCGCGACACATGAGAGCCATGTCGGCTGGCGCTGACAGCCCTTGCTATGGGACTTACTGCACAAAAACGAAACTGGGGCATCACGTACATACGTCTTGTGCTCACTCAAAAAGTTTCAATGCTGAAGCCTTGCCGATTTGTCAGCTTGTTGGCCTATTCATCCGCTATCCAACAAGCTATAGTTTGTCAAAATCGATCCATGTTAAGGTACCTTTAGACCACGACACATGAGAGCCATGTCGGCTGGCGCTGACGGCCCTTGCTATGGGACTTACTGCACAAAAACGAAACTGGGGGCATCATGTACCTACGTCTGGGGCTCACTCCAAAAGTTTCAAGTCTGAAGCCTTGCCGATTTGTCAGCTTGTTGGCCTATTCATCCGCTATCCAACAAGCTATAGTTTGTCAAAATCCATCTATGTTAAGGTACCTTTAGACCGCGACACATGAGAGCCATGTCGGCTGGCGCTGACAGCCCTTGCTATGGGACTTACTGCACAAAAACGAAACTGGGGGCATCATGTACCTACGTCTGGGGCTTACTCCAAAAGTTTCAAGTCTGAAGCCTTGCCGATTTGTCAGCTTGTTGGCCTATTCATTTGCTATCCAACAAGCTATAGTTTGTCAAAATCCATTCATGTTAAGTTACCTTTAGACCGTGACACATGAGAGCCATGTCGGCTGGCGCTGACATCCCTTGCTATGGGACTTACTGCACAAAAACGAAAATGGGGGCATCATGTACTTACGTCCGGGGCTCACTCCAAAAGTTTCAATGCTGAAGCCTTGCCGATTTGTCAGCTTGTTGGCCTATTCATCCGCTATACAACAAGCTATAGTTTGTCAAAATCGATCCATGTTAAGGTACCTTTAGACCACGACACATGAGAGCCATGTCGGCTGGCACTGACAGCCCTTGCTATGGGACTTACTGCACAAAAACGAAACTGGGGACATCATGTACCTACGTCTGGGGCTCACTCCAAAAGTTTCAAGTCTGAAGCCTTGCCGATTTGTCAGCTTGTTTGCCTATTCATCCGGTATCCAACAAGCTATAGTTTGTCAAAATCCATCTATGTTAAGGTACCTTTAGACCGCGACACATGAGAGCCATGTCGGCTGGTGCTGACAGCCCTTGCTATGGGACTTACTGCACAAAAACGAAACTGGGGGCATCATGTACCTACGTTTGAGGCTCACTCCAAAAGTTTCAAGTCTGAAGCCTTGCCGATTTGTCAGCTTGTTGGCCTATTCATCTGCTATCCAACAAGCTATAGTTTGTCAAAATCCATCCATGTTAAGTTACCTTTAGACCGCGACACATGAGAGCCATGTCGGCTGGCGCTGACAGCCCTTGCTATGGGACTTACTGCACAAAAACGAAACTGGGGGCATCATGTACCTACGTCCGAAGCTCACTCCAAAAGTTTCAAGCCTGAAGCCTTGCCGATTTGTCAGCTTGTTGGACTATTCATCCGCTATCCAACAAGCTATAGTTTGTCAAAATCCATCCATGTTAAGGTACCTTTAGACCACGACACATGAGAGCCATGTCGGCTGGCGCTGACAGCCCTTGCTATGGGACTTACTGCACAAAAGAGAAACTGGGGGCATCATGTACCTACGTCTGGGGCTCACTCCAAAAGTTTCAATGCTGAAGCCTTGCCGATTTGTCAGCTTGTTGGCCTATTCATCCGCTATCCAACAAGCTATAGTTTGTCAAAATCCATCTATGTTAAGGTACCTTTAGACCGCGACACATGAGAGCCATGTCGGCTGTTGCTGACAGCCCTTGCTATGGGACTTACTGCACAAAAACGAAACTGGGGGCATCATGTACCTAGGTCTGGGGCTCACTCCAAAAGTTTCAAGTCTGAAGCCTTGCCGATTTGTCAGCTTGTTGGCCTATTCATCCGCTATCCAACAAGTTATAGTTTGTCAAAATCCATTCATGTTAAGTTACCTTTAGACCGCGACACATGAGAGCCATGTCGGCTGGCGCTGACAGCCCTTGCTATGGGACTTACTGCACAAAAACGAAACTGGGGGCATCATGTACCTACGTCCGGGGCTCACTCCAAAAGTTTCAATGCTGAAGCCTTGCCGATTTGTCAGCTTGTTGGCCTATTCATCCGCTATACAACAAGCTATAGTTTGTCAAAATCGATCCATGTTAAGGTACCTTTAGACCACGACACATGAGAGCCATGTCGGCTGGCACTGACGGCCAATGCTATGGGACTTACTGCACAAAAACGAAACTGGGGGCATCATGTACCTACGTCTGGGGCTCACTCCAAAAGTTTCAAGTCTGAAGCCTTGCCGATTTGTCAGCTTGTTGGCCTATTCATCCGCTATCCAACAAGCTATAGTTTGTCAAAATCCATCTATGTTAAGGTACCTTTAGACCGCGAAACATGAGAGCCATGTCGGCTGGTGCTGACAGCCCTTGCTATGGGACTTACTGCACAAAAACGAAACTGGGGGCATCATGTACCTACGTCTGAGGCTCACTCCAAAAGTTTCAAGTCTGAAGCCTTGCCGATTTGTCAGCTTGTTGGGCTATTCATCTGCTATCCAACAAGCTATAGTTTGTCAAAATCCATTTATGTTAAGGTACCTTTAGACCGCGACACATGAGAGCCATGTCGGCTGGCGCTGACAGCCCTTGCTATGGGACTTACTGCACAAAAACGAAACTGGGGGCATCATGTACCTACGTCTGGGGCTCACTCCAAAAGTTTCAAGTCTGAAAACTTGCCGATTTGTCAGCTTGTTGGCCTATTCATCCGCTATCCAACAAGCTATAGTTTGTCAAAATCCATCTATGTTAAGGTACCTTTAGACCGCGAAACATGAGAGCCATGTCGGCTGGCGCTGACAGCCCTTGCTATGGGACTTACTGCACAAAAACGAAACTGGGGCATCATGTACCTACGTCTGAGGCTCACTCCAAAAGTTTCAAGTCTGAAGCCTTGCCGATTTGTCAGCTTGTTGGCCTATTCATCTGCTATCCAACAAGCTATAGTTTGTCAAAATCCATTTATGTTAAGGTACCTTTAGACCGCGACACATGAGAGCCATGTCGGCTGGCGCTGACGGCCCTTGCTATGGGACTTACTGCACAAAAACGAAACTGGGGGCATCATGTACCTACGTCTGGGGCTCACTCCAAAAGTTTCAAGTCTGAAGCCTTGCCGATTTGTCAGCTTGTTGGCCTATTCATCCGCTATCCAACAAGCTATAGTTTGTCAAAATCCATCTATGTTAAGGTACCTTTAGACCGCGACACATGAGAGCCATGTCGGCTGGCGCTGACAGCCCTTGCTATGGGACTTACTGCACAAAAACGAAACTGGGGGCATCATGTACCTACGTCTGGGGCTCACTCCAAAAGTTTCAATGCTGAAGCCTTGCCGATTTGTCAGCTTGTTGGCCTATTCATCCGCTATCCAACAAGCTATAGTTTGTCAAAATCCATCTATGTTAAGGTACCTTTAGACCGCGACACATGAGAGCCATGTCGGCTGGCGCTGACAGCCCTTGCTATGAGACTTACTGCACAAAAACGAAACTGGGGGCATCATGTACCTACGTCTGAGACTTATTCCAAAAGTTTCAAGTCTGAAGCCTTGCCGATTTGTCAGCTTATTGGCCTATTCATTTGCTATCAAACAAGTTATAGTTTGTCAAAATCCATCTATGTTAAGGTACCTTTAGACCGCGACACATGAGAGCCATGTCGGCTGGCGCTGACAGCCCTTGCTATGGGACTTACTGCACAAAAACGAAACTGGGGGCATCATGTACCTACGTCCGGGGCTCACTCCAAAAGTTTCAATGCTGAAGCCTTGCCGATTTGTCAGTTTTTTGGCCTATTCATCCGCTATCCAACAAGCTATAGTTTGTCAAAATCGATCCATGTTAAGGTACCTTTAGACCACGACACATGAGAGTCATGTCGGCTGGCACTGACGGCCCTTGCTATGGGACTTACTGCACAAAAACGAAACTGGGGGAATCATGTACCTACGTCTGGAGCTCACTCCAAAAGTTTCAAGTCTGAAGCCTTGTCGATTTGTCAGCTTGTTGGCCTATTCATCCGCTATCCAACAAGCTATAGTTTGTCAAAATCCATCTATGTTAAGGTACCTTTAGACCGCGAAACATGAGAGCCATGTCGGCTGGTGCTGACAGCCCTTGCTATGGGATTTACTGCACAAAAACGAAACTGGGGGCATCATGTACCTACGTTTGAGGCTCACTCCAAAAGTTTCAAGTCTGAAGCCTTGCCGATTTGTGAGCTTGTTGGGCTTTTCATCTGCTATCCAACAAGCTATAGTGTGTCAAAATCCATTTATGGTAAGTTACCTTTAGACCGCGACACATGAGAGCCATGTCGGCTGGCGCTGACGGCCCTTGCTATGGGACTTACTGCACAGAAACGAAACTGGGGGCATCATGTACCTACGTCCGAAGCTCACTCCAAAAGTTTCAATGCTGAAGCCTTGCCGATTTGTCAGCTTGTTGGCCTATTCATCCGCTATCCAACAAGCTATAGTTTGTCAAAATCGATCTATGTTAAGGTACCTTTAGACCACGACACATGAGAGCCATGTCGGCTGGCACTGACGGCCCTTGCTATGGGACTTACTGCACAAAAGAGAAACTGGGGGCATCATGTACCTACGTCTGGGGCTCACTCCAAAAGTTTCAATGCTGAAGCCTTGCCGATTTGTCAGCTTGTTGGCCTATTCATCCGCTATCCAACAAGCTATAGTTTGTCAAAATCCATCTATGTTAAGGTACCTTTAGACCGCGACACATGAGAGCCATGTCGGCTGGTGCTGACAGCCCTTGCTATGGGACTTACTGCACAAAAACGAAACTGGGGGCATCATGTACCTAGGTCTGGGGCTTATTCCAAAAGTTTCAAGTCTGAAGCCCAGCCGATTTGTCAGCTTGTTGGCCTATTCATTTGCTATCCAACAAGCTATAGTTTGTCAAAATCCATTCATGTTAAGTTACCTTTAGACCGTGACACATGAGAGCCATGTCGGCTGGCGCTGACATCCCTTGCTATGGGACTTACTGCACAAAAACGAAACTGGGGGCATCATGTACCTACGTCCGGGGCTCACTCCAAAAGTTTCAATGCTGAAGCCTTGCCGATTTGTCAGCTTGTTGGCCTATTCATCCGCTATACAACAAGCTATAGTTTGTCAAAATCGATCCATGTTAAGGTACCTTTAGACCACGACACATGAGAGCCATGTCGGCTGGCACTGACGGCCAATGCTATGGGACTTACTGCACAAAAACGAAACTGGGGGCATCATGTACCTACGTCTGGGGCTCACTCCAAAAGTTTCAAGTCTGAAAACTTGTCGATTTGTCAGCTTGTTTGCCTATTCATCCGGTATCCAACAAGCTATAGTTTGTCAAAATCCATCTATGTTAAGGTACCTTTAGACCGCGACACATGAGAGCCATGTCGGCTGGTGCTGACAGCCCTTGCTATGGGATTTACTGCACAAAAACGAAACTGGGGGCATCATGTACCTATGTCAGAAGCTCACTCCAAAAGTTTCAAGTCTGAAGCCTTGCCGATTTGTCAGGTTGTTGACCTTTTCATCTGTTATCCAATAAGCTATAGTTTGTCAAAATCCATCCATGTTGAGGTACCTTTAGACCGCGACACATGAGAGCCATGTCGGCTAGCGCTGACAGCCCTTGCTATGGGACTTACTGCACAGAAACGAAACTGGGGGCATCATGTACCTACGTCTGGAGCTCACTCCAAAAGTTTCAAGTCTTAAGCCTTGCCGATTTGTCAGCTTGTTGGCCTATTCATTTGCTATCCAACAAGTTATAGTTTGTCAAAATCCATCCATGTTAAGGTACCTTTAGACCGCGACACATGAGAGCCATGTCGGCTGGCGCTGACAGCCCTTGCTATGGGACTTACTGCACAAAAACGAAACTGGGGCATCATGTACCTACGTCTGGGGCTCACTCCAAAAGTTTCAAGTCTGAAGCCTTGCCGATTTGTCAGCTTGTTGGCCTATTCATCCGCTATCCAACAAGCTATAGTTTGTCAAAATCCATCCATGTTAAGGTACCTTTAGACCGCGACACATGAGAGCCATGTCGGCTGGCGCTGACAGCCCTTGCTATGGGACTTACTGCACAAAAACGAAACTGGGGGCATCATGTACCTACGTCTGGGGCTCACTCCAAAAGTTTCAAGTCTGAAGCCTTGCCGATTTGTCAGCTTGTTGGCCTATTCATCCGCTATCCAACAAGCTATAGTTTGTCAAAATCCATCTATGTTAAGGTACCTTTAGACCGCGACACATGAGAGCCATGTCGGCTGGCGCTGACAGCCCTTGCTATGGGACTTACTGCACAAAAACGAAACTGGGGGCATCATGTACCTACGTCTGGGGCTCACTCCAAAAGTTTCAAGTCTGAAGCCTTGCCGATTTGTCAGCTTGTTGGCCTATTCATCCGCTATCCAACAAGCTATAGTTTGTCAAAATCCATCCATGTTAAGGTACCTTTAGACCGCGACACATGAGAGCCATGTCGGCTGGCGCTGACAGCCCTTGCTATGGGACTTACTGCACAAAAACGAAACTGGGGGCATCATGTACCTACGTCTGGGGCTCACTCCAAAAGTTTCAAGTCTGAAGCCTTGCCGATTTGTCAGCTTGTTGGCCTATTCATCCGCTATCCAACAAGCTATAGTTTGTCAAAATCCATCCATGTTAAGGTACCTTTAGACCGCGACACATGAGAGCCATGTCGGCTGGCGCTGACAGCCCTTGCTATGGGACTTACTGCACAAAAACGAAACTGGGGGCATCATGTACCTACGTCTGGGGCTCACTCCAAAAGTTTCAAGTCTGAAGCCTTGCCGATTTGTCAGCTTGTTGGCCTATTCATCCGCTATCCAACAAGCTATAGTTTGTCAAAATCCATCCATGTTAAGGTACCTTTAGACCGCGACACATGAGAGCCATGTCGGCTGGCGCTGACAGCCCTTGCTATGGGACTTACTGCACAAAAACGAAACTGGGGGCATCATGTACCTACGTCTGGGGCTCACTCCAAAAGTTTCAAGTCTGAAGCCTTGCCGATTTGTCAGCTTGTTGGCCTATTCATCCGCTATCCAACAAGCTATAGTTTGTCAAAATCCATCCATGTTAAGGTACCTTTAGACCGCGACACATGAGAGCCATGTCGGCTGGCGCTGACAGCCCTTGCTATGGGACTTACTGCACAAAAACGAAACTGGGGGCATCATGTACCTACGTCTGGGGCTCACTCCAAAAGTTTCAAGTCTGAAGCCTTGCCGATTTGTCAGCTTGTTGGCCTATTCATCCGCTATCCAACAAGCTATAGTTTGTCAAAATCCATCCATGTTAAGGTACCTTTAGACCGCGACACATGAGAGCCATGTCGGCTGGCGCTGACAGCCCTTGCTATGGGACTTACTGCACAAAAACGAAACTGGGGCATCATGTACCTACGTCTGGAACTCACTCCAAAAGTTTCAAGTCTGAAGCCTTGCCGATTTGTCAGCTTGTTGGCCTATTCATCCGCTATCCAACAAGCTATAGTTTGTCAAAATCCATCCATGTTAAGGTACCTTTAGACCGCGACACATGAGAGCCATGTCGGCTGGCGCTGACAGCCCTTGCTATGGGACTTACTGCACAAAAACGAAACTGGGGGCATCATGTACCTACGTCTGGGGCTCACTCCAAAAGTTTCAAGTCTGAAGCCTTGCCGATTTGTCAGCTTGTTGGCCTATTCATCCGCTATCCAACAAGCTATAGTTTGTCAAAATCCATCCATGTTAAGGTACCTTTAGACCGCGACACATGAGAGCCATGTCGGCTGGCGCTGACAGCCCTTGCTATGGGACTTACTGCACAAAAACGAAACTGGGGCATCATGTACCTACGTCTGGGGCTCACTCCAAAAGTTTCAAGTCTGAAGCCTTGCCGATTTGTCAGCTTGTTGGCCTATTCATCCGCTATCCAACAAGCTATAGTTTGTCAAAATCCATCTATGTTAAGGTACCTTTAGACCGCGACACATGAGAGCCATGTCGGCTGGCGCTGACAGCCCTTGCTATGGGACTTACTGCACAAAAACGAAACTGGGGGCATCATGTACCTACGTCTGGAGCTCACTCCAAAAGTTTCAAGTCTGAAGCCTTGCCGATTTGTCAGCTTGTTGGCCTATTCATCCGCTATCCAACAAGCTATAGTTTGTCAAAATCCATCCATGTTAAGGTACCTTTAGACCGCGACACATGAGAGCCATGTCGGCTGGCGCTGACAGCCCTTGCTATGGGACTTACTGCACAAAAACGAAACTGGGGGCATCATGTACCTACGTCTGGGGCTCACTCCAAAAGTTTCAAGTCTGAAGCCTTGCCGATTTGTCAGCTTGTTGGCCTATTCATCCGCTATCCAACAAGCTATAGTTTGTCAAAATCCATCCATGTTAAGGTACCTTTAGACCGCGACACATGAGAGCCATGTCGGCTGGCGCTGACAGCCCTTGCTATGGGACTTACTGCACAAAAACGAAACTGGGGGCATCATGTACCTACGTCTGGGGCTCACTCCAAAAGTTTCAAGTCTGAAGCCTTGCCGATTTGTCAGCTTGTTGACCTATTCATCCGCTATCCAACAAGCTATAGTTTGTCAAAATCCATCCATGTTAAGGTACCTTTAGACCGCGACACATGAGAGCCATGTCGGCTGGCGCTGACAGCCCTTGCTATGGGACTTACTGCACAAAAACGAAACTGGGGGCATCATGTACCTACGTCTGGGGCTCACTCCAAAAGTTTCAAGTCTGAAGCCTTGCCGATTTGTCAGCTTGTTGGCCTATTCATCCGCTATCCAACAAGCTATAGTTTGTCAAAATCCATCCATGTTAAGGTACCTTTAGACCGCGACACATGAGAGCCATGTCGGCTGGCGCTGACAGCCCTTGCTATGGGACTTACTGCACAAAAACGAAACTGGGGGCATCATGTACCTACGTCTGGGGCTCACTCCAAAAGTTTCAAGTCTGAAGCCTTGCCGATTTGTCAGCTTGTTGGCCTATTCATCCGCTATCCAACAAGCTATAGTTTGTCAAAATCCATCCATGTTAAGGTACCTTTAGACCGCGACACATGAGAGCCATGTCGGCTGGCGCTGACAGCCCTTGCTATGGGACTTACTGCACAAAAACGAAACTGGGGGCATCATGTACCTACGTCTGGGGCTCACTCCAAAAGTTTCAAGTCTGAAGCCTTGCCGATTTGTCAGCTTGTTGGCCTATTCATCCGCTATCCAACAAGCTATAGTTTGTCAAAATCCATCCATGTTAAGGTACCTTTAGACCGCGACACATGAGAGCCATGTCGGCTGGCGCTGACAGCCCTTGCTATGGGACTTACTGCACAAAAACGAAACTGGGGCATCATGTACCTACGTCTGGGGCTCACTCCAAAAGTTTCAAGTCTGAAGCCTTGCCGATTTGTCAGCTTGTTGGCCTATTCATCCGCTATCCAACAAGCTATAGTTTGTCAAAATCCATCCATGTTAAGGTACCTTTAGACCGCGACACATGAGAGCCATGTCGGCTGGCGCTGACAGCCCTTGCTATGGGACTTACTGCACAAAAACGAAACTGGGGGCATCATGTACCTACGTCTGAGGCTCACTCCAAAAGTTTCAAGTCTGAAGCCTTGCCGATTTGTCAGCTTGTTGGCCTATTCATCCGCTATCCAACAAGCTATAGTTTGTCAAAATCCATCCATGTTAAGGTACCTTTAGACCGCGACACATGAGAGCCATGTCGGCTGGCGCTGACAGCCCTTGCTATGGGACTTACTGCACAAAAACGAAACTGGGGGCATCATGTACCTACGTCTGGAGCTCACTCCAAAAGTTTCAAGTCTGAAGCCTTGCCGATTTGTCAGCTTGTTGGCCTATTCATCCGCTATCCAACAAGCTATAGTTTGTCAAAATCCATCTATGTTAAGGTACCTTTAGACCGCGACACATGAGAGCCATGTCGGCTGGCGCTGACAGCCCTTGCTATGGGACTTACTGCACAAAAACGAAACTGGGGCATCATGTACCTACGTCTGGAGCTCACTCCAAAAGTTTCAAGTCTGAAGCCTTGCCGATTTGTCAGCTTGTTGGCCTATTCATCCGCTATCCAACAAGCTATAGTTTGTCAAAATCCATCTATGTTAAGGTACCTTTAGACCGCGACACATGAGAGCCATGTCGGCTGGCGCTGACAGCCCTTGCTATGGGACTTACTGCACAAAAACGAAACTGGGGGCATCATGTACCTACGTCTGGGGCTCACTCCAAAAGTTTCAAGTCTGAAGCCTTGCCGATTTGTCAGCTTGTTGGCCTATTCATCCGCTATCCAACAAGCTATAGTTTGTCAAAATCCATCTATGTTAAGGTACCTTTAGACCGCGACACATGAGAGCCATGTCGGCTGGCGCTGACAGCCCTTGCTATGGGACTTACTGCACAAAAACGAAACTGGGGGCATCATGTACCTACGTCTGGGGCTCACTCCAAAAGTTTCAAGTCTGAAGCCTTGCCGATTTGTCAGCTTGTTGGCCTATTCATCCGCTATCCAACAAGCTATAGTTTGTCAAAATCCATCCATGTTAAGGTACCTTTAGACCGCGACACATGAGAGCCATGTCGGCTGGCGCTGACAGCCCTTGCTATGGGACTTACTGCACAAAAACGAAACTGGGGCATCATGTACCTACGTCTGGGGCTCACTCCAAAAGTTTCAAGTCTGAAGCCTTGCCGATTTGTCAGCTTGTTGGCCTATTCATCTGCTATCCAACAAGCTATAGTTTGTCAAAATCCATCTATGTTAAGGTACCTTTAGACCGCGACACATGAGAGCCATGTCGGCTGGCGCTGACAGCCCTTGCTATGGGACTTACTGCACAAAAACAGAACTGGGGGCATCATGTACCTACGTCTGGGGCTCACTCCAAAAGTTTCAAGTCTGAAGCCTTGCCGATTTGTCAGCTTGTTGGCCTATTCATCCGCTATCCAACAAGCTATAGTTTGTCAAAATCCATCCATGTTAAGGTACCTTTAGACCGCGACACATGAGAGCCATGTCGGCTGGCGCTGACAGCCCTTGCTATGGGACTTACTGCACAAAAACGAAACTGGGGCATCATGTACCTACGTCTGGAGCTCACTCCAAAAGTTTCAAGTCTGAAGCCTTGCCGATTTGTCAGCTTGTTGGCCTATTCATCCGCTATCCAACAAGCTATAGTTTGTCAAAATCCATCCATGTTAAGGTACCTTTAGACCGCGACACATGAGAGCCATGTCGGCTGGCGCTGACAGCCCTTGCTATGGGACTTACTGCACAAAAACGAAACTGGGGGCATCATGTACCTACGTCTGGGGCTCACTCCAAAAGTTTCAAGTCTGAAGCCTTGCCGATTTGTCAGCTTGTTGGCCTATTCATCCGCTATCCAACAAGCTATAGTTTGTCAAAATCCATCCATGTTAAGGTACCTTTAGACCGCGACACATGAGAGCCATGTCGGCTGGCGCTGACAGCCCTTGCTATGGGACTTACTGCACAAAAACGAAACTGGGGGCATCATGTACCTACGTCTGGGGCTCACTCCAAAAGTTTCAAGTCTGAAGCCTTGCCGATTTGTCAGCTTGTTGGCCTATTCATCCGCTATCCAACAAGCTATAGTTTGTCAAAATCCATCCATGTTAAGGTACCTTTAGACCGCGACACATGAGAGCCATGTCGGCTGGCGCTGACAGCCCTTGCTATGGGACTTACTGCACAAAAACGAAACTGGGGGCATCATGTACCTACGTCTGGAGCTCACTCCAAAAGTTTCAAGTCTGAAGCCTTGCCGATTTGTCAGCTTGTTGGCCTATTCATCCGCTATCCAACAAGCTATAGTTTGTCAAAATCCATCCATGTTAAGGTACCTTTAGACCGCGACACATGAGAGCCATGTCGGCTGGCGCTGACAGCCCTTGCTATGGGACTTACTGCACAAAAACGAAACTGGGGGCATCATGTACCTACGTCTGGAGCTCACTCCAAAAGTTTCAAGTCTGAAGCCTTGCCGATTTGTCAGCTTGTTGGCCTATTCATCCGCTATCCAACAAGCTATAGTTTGTCAAAATCCATCCATGTTAAGGTACCTTTAGACCGCGACACATGAGAGCCATGTCGGCTGGCGCTGACAGCCCTTGCTATGGGACTTACTGCACAAAAACGAAACTGGGGGCATCATGTACCTACGTCTGGGGCTCACTCCAAAAGTTTCAAGTCTGAAGCCTTGCCGATTTGTCAGCTTGTTGGCCTATTCATCCGCTATCCAACAAGCTATAGTTTGTCAAAATCCATCTATGTTAAGGTACCTTTAGACCGCGACACATGAGAGCCATGTCGGCTGGCGCTGACAGCCCTTGCTATGGGACTTACTGCACAAAAACGAAACTGGGGGCATCATGTACCTACGTCTGGGGCTCACTCCAAAAGTTTCAAGTCTGAAGCCTTGCCGATTTGTCAGCTTGTTGGCCTATTCATCCGCTATGCAACAAGCTATAGTTTGTCAAAATCCATACATGTTAAGGTACCTTTAGACCGCGACACATGAGAGCCATGTCTGCTGGCGCTGACAGCCCTTGCTATGGGACTTACTGCACAAAAACGGAACAGGGGGCATCATGTACCTAAGTCTGGGGCTCACTCCAAAAGTTTCAAGTCCGAAACCTTGCCGATTTGTCAGCTTGATGGCTTTTTCATCCGCTTTCCAACAAGCTATAGTTTGTCAAAATCCATCCAAGTTAAGGTACCTTTAGACCGCGACACATGAGAGCCATGTACGCTGGCGCTGACAGCCCTTGCTATGGGACTTGCTGCACAAAAACAAAACTGGGGGCATCATGTACCTACGTCTGGGGCTCACTCCAAAAGTTTCAAGTCTGAAGCCTTGCCGATTTGTCAGCTTGTTGGCCTATTCATCCGCTATGCAACAAGCTATAGTTTGTCAAAATCCATCCATGTTAAGGTACCTTTAGACCGCGACACATGAGAGCCATGTCGGCTGGCGCTGACAGCCCTTGCTATGGGACTTACTGCACAAAAACGAAACTGGGGGCATCATGTACCTACGTCTGGGGCTCACTCCAAAAGTTTCAAGTCTGAAGCCTTGCCGATTTGTCAGCTTGTTGGCCTATTCATCCGCTATCCAACAAGCTATAGTTTGTCAAAATCCATCCATGTTAAGGTACCTTTAGACCGCGACACATGAGAGCCATGTCGGCTGGCGCTGACAGCCCTTGCTATGGGACTTACTGCACAAAAACGAAACTGGGGCATCATGTACCTACGTCTGAGGCTCACTCCAAAAGTTTCAAGTCTGAAGCCTTGCCGATTTGTCAGCTTGTTGGCCTATTCATCCGCTATCCAACAAGCTATAGTTTGTCAAAATCCATCCATGTTAAGGTACCTTTAGACCGCGACACATGAGAGCCATGTCGGCTGGCGCTGACAGCCCTTGCTATGGGACTTACTGCACAAAAACGAAACTGGGGGCATCATGTACCTACGTCTGGGGCTCACTCCAAAAGTTTCAAGTCTGAAGCCTTGCCGATTTGTCAGCTTGTTGGCCTATTCATCCGCTATCCAACAAGCTATAGTTTGTCAAAATCCATCCATGTTAAGGTACCTTTAGACCGCGACACATGAGAGCCATGTCGGCTGGCGCTGACAGCCCTTGCTATGGGACTTACTGCACAAAAACGAAACTGGGGGCATCATGTACCTACGTCTGGGGCTCACTCCAAAAGTTTCAAGTCTGAAGCCTTGCCGATTTGTCAGCTTGTTGGCCTATTCATCCGCTATCCAACAAGCTATAGTTTGTCAAAATCCATCCATGTTAAGGTACCTTTAGACCGCGACACATGAGAGCCATGTCGGCTGGCGCTGACAGCCCTTGCTATGGGACTTACTGCACAAAAACGAAACTGGGGCATCATGTACCTACGTCTGAGGCTCACTCCAAAAGTTTCAAGTCTGAAGCCTTGCCGATTTGTCAGCTTGTTGGCCTATTCATCCGCTATCCAACAAGCTATAGTTTGTCAAAATCCATCCATGTTAAGGTACCTTTAGACCGCGACACATGAGAGCCATGTCGGCTGGCGCTGACAGCCCTTGCTATGGGACTTACTGCACAAAAACGAAACTGGGGGCATCATGTACCTACGTCTGGGGCTCACTCCAAAAGTTTCAAGTCTGAAGCCTTGCCGATTTGTCAGCTTGTTGGCCTATTCATCCGCTATCCAACAAGCTATAGTTTGTCAAAATCCATCCATGTTAAGGTACCTTTAGACCGCGACACATGAGAGCCATGTCGGCTGGCGCTGACAGCCCTTGCTATGGGACTTACTGCACAAAAACGAAACTGGGGGCATCATGTACCTACGTCTGGGGCTCACTCCAAAAGTTTCAAGTCTGAAGCCTTGCCGATTTGTCAGCTTGTTGGCCTATTCATCCGCTATCCAACAAGCTATAGTTTGTCAAAATCCATCCATGTTAAGGTACCTTTAGACCGCGACACATGAGAGCCATGTCGGCTGGCGCTGACAGCCCTTGCTATGGGACTTACTGCACAAAAACGAAACTGGGGGCATCATGTACCTACGTCTGGGGCTCACTCCAAAAGTTTCAAGTCTGAAGCCTTGCCGATTTGTCAGCTTGTTGGCCTATTCATCCGCTATCCAACAAGCTATAGTTTGTCAAAATCCATCCATGTTAAGGTACCTTTAGACCGCGACACATGAGAGCCATGTCGGCTGGCGCTGACAGCCCTTGCTATGGGACTTACTGCACAAAAACGAAACTGGGGCATCATGTACCTACGTCTGGGGCTCACTCCAAAAGTTTCAAGTCTGAAGCCTTGCCGATTTGTCAGCTTGTTGGCCTATTCATCCGCTATCCAACAAGCTATAGTTTGTCAAAATCCATCCATGTTAAGGTACCTTTAGACCGCGACACATGAGAGCCATGTCGGCTGGCGCTGACAGCCCTTGCTATGGGACTTACTGCACAAAAACGAAACTGGGGGCATCATGTACCTACGTCTGGGGCTCACTCCAAAAGTTTCAAGTCTGAAGCCTTGCCGATTTGTCAGCTTGTTGGCCTATTCATCCGCTATCCAACAAGCTATAGTTTGTCAAAATCCATCCATGTTAAGGTACCTTTAGACCGCGACACATGAGAGCCATGTCGGCTGGCGCTGACAGCCCTTGCTATGGGACTTACTGCACAAAAACGAAACTGGGGGCATCATGTACCTACGTCTGGGGCTCACTCCAAAAGTTTCAAGTCTGAAGCCTTGCCGATTTGTCAGCTTGTTGGCCTATTCATCCGCTATCCAACAAGCTATAGTTTGTCAAAATCCATCCATGTTAAGGTACCTTTAGACCGCGACACATGAGAGCCATGTCGGCTGGCGCTGACAGCCCTTGCTATGGGACTTACTGCACAAAAACGAAACTGGGGGCATCATGTACCTACGTCTGGAGCTCACTCCAAAAGTTTCAAGTCTGAAGCCTTGCCGATTTGTCAGCTTGTTGGCCTATTCATCCGCTATCCAACAAGCTATAGTTTGTCAAAATCCATCCATGTTAAGGTACCTTTAGACCGCGACACATGAGAGCCATGTCGGCTGGCGCTGACAGCCCTTGCTATGGGACTTACTGCACAAAAACGAAACTGGGGGCATCATGTACCTACGTCTGGGGCTCACTCCAAAAGTTTCAAGTCTGAAGCCTTGCCGATTTGTCAGCTTGTTGGCCTATTCATCCGCTATCCAACAAGCTATAGTTTGTCAAAATCCATCCATGTTAAGGTACCTTTAGACCGCGACACATGAGAGCCATGTCGGCTGGCGCTGACAGCCCTTGCTATGGGACTTACTGCACAAAACGAAACTGGGGCATCATGTACCTACGTCTGGGGCTCACTCCAAAAGTTTCAAGTCTGAAGCCTTGCCGATTTGTCAGCTTGTTGGCCTATTCATCCGCTATCCAACAAGCTATAGTTTGTCAAAATCCATCCATGTTAAGGTACCTTTAGACCGCGACACATGAGAGCCATGTCGGCTGGCGCTGACAGCCCTTGCTATGGGACTTACTGCACAAAAACGAAACTGGGGGCATCATGTACCTACGTCTGGGGCTCACTCCAAAAGTTTCAAGTCTGAAGCCTTGCCGATTTGTCAGCTTGTTGGCCTATTCATCCGCTATCCAACAAGCTATAGTTTGTCAAAATCCATCCATGTTAAGGTACCTTTAGACCGCGACACATGAGAGCCATGTCGGCTGGCGCTGACAGCCCTTGCTATGGGACTTACTGCACAAAAACGAAACTGGGGCATCATGTACCTACGTCTGGGGCTCACTCCAAAAGTTTCAAGTCTGAAGCCTTGCCGATTTGTCAGCTTGTTGGCCTATTCATCCGCTATCCAACAAGCTATAGTTTGTCAAAATCCATCCATGTTAAGGTACCTTTAGACCGCGACACATGAGAGCCATGTCGGCTGGCGCTGACAGCCCTTGCTATGGGACTTACTGCACAAAAACGAAACTGGGGCATCATGTACCTACGTCTGGGGCTCACTCCAAAAGTTTCAAGTCTGAAGCCTTGCCGATTTGTCAGCTTGTTGGCCTATTCATCCGCTATCCAACAAGCTATAGTTTGTCAAAATCCATCCATGTTAAGGTACCTTTAGACCGCGACACATGAGAGCCATGTCGGCTGGCGCTGACAGCCCTTGCTATGGGACTTACTGCACAAAAACGAAACTGGGGGCATCATGTACCTACGTCTGGGGCTCACTCCAAAAGTTTCAAGTCTGAAGCCTTGCCGATTTGTCAGCTTGTTGGCCTATTCATCCGCTATCCAACAAGCTATAGTTTGTCAAAATCCATCCATGTTAAGGTACCTTTAGACCGCGACACATGAGAGCCATGTCGGCTGGCGCTGACAGCCCTTGCTATGGGACTTACTGCACAAAAACGAAATTGGGGCATCATGTACCTACGTCTGGGGCTCACTCCAAAAGTTTCAAGTCTGAAGCCTTGCCGATTTGTCAGCTTGTTGGCCTATTCATCCGCTATCCAACAAGCTATAGTTTGTCAAAATCCATCCATGTTAAGGTACCTTTAGACCGCGACACATGAGAGCCATGTCGGCTGGCGCTGACAGCCCTTGCTATGGGACTTACTGCACAAAAACGAAACTGGGGCATCATGTACCTACGTCTGGGGCTCACTCCAAAAGTTTCAAGTCTGAAGCCTTGCCGATTTGTCAGCTTGTTGGCCTATTCATCCGCTATCCAACAAGCTATAGTTTGTCAAAATCCATCCATGTTAAGGTACCTTTAGACCGCGACACATGAGAGCCATGTCGGCTGGCGCTGACAGCCCTTGCTATGGGACTTACTGCACAAAAACGAAACTGGGGGCATCATGTACCTACGTCTGGGGCTCACTCCAAAAGTTTCAAGTCTGAAGCCTTGCCGATTTGTCAGCTTGTTGGCCTATTCATCCGCTATCCAACAAGCTATAGTTTGTCAAAATCCATCCATGTTAAGGTACCTTTAGACCGCGACACATGAGAGCCATGTCGGCTGGCGCTGACAGCCCTTGCTATGGGACTTACTGCACAAAAACGAAACTGGGGGCATCATGTACCTACGTCTGGGGCTCACTCCAAAAGTTTCAAGTCTGAAGCCTTGCCGATTTGTCAGCTTGTTGGCCTATTCATCCGCTATCCAACAAGCTATAGTTTGTCAAAATCCATCCATGTTAAGGTACCTTTAGACCGCGACACATGAGAGCCATGTCGGCTGGCGCTGACAGCCCTTGCTATGGGACTTACTGCACAAAAACGAAACTGGGGGCATCATGTACCTACGTCTGGGGCTCACTCCAAAAGTTTCAAGTCTGAAGCCTTGCCGATTTGTCAGCTTGTTGGCCTATTCATCCGCTATCCAACAAGCTATAGTTTGTCAAAATCCATCCATGTTAAGGTACCTTTAGACCGCGACACATGAGAGCCATGTCGGCTGGCGCTGACAGCCCTTGCTATGGGACTTACTGCACAAAAACAAAACTGGGGCATCATGTACCTACGTCTGGGGCTGACTCCAAAAGTTTCAAGTCTGAAGCCTTGCCGATTTGTCAGCTTGTTGGCCTATTCATCCGCTATCCAACAAGCTATAGTTTGTCAAAATCCATCCATGTTAAGGTACCTTTAGACCGCGACACATGAGAGCCATGTCGGCTGGCGCTGACAGCCCTTGCTATGGGACTTACTGCACAAAAACGAAACTGGGGGCATCATGTACCTACGTCTGGGGCTCACTCCAAAAGTTTCAAGTCTGAAGCCTTGCCGATTTGTCAGCTTGTTGGCCTATTCATCCGCTATCCAACAAGCTATAGTTTGTCAAAATCCATCCATGTTAAGGTACCTTTAGACCGCGACACATGAGAGCCATGTCGGCTGGCGCTGACAGCCCTTGCTATGGGACTTACTGCACAAAAACGAAACTGGGGGCATCATGTACCTACGTCTGGGGCTCACTCCAAAAGTTTCAAGTCTGAAGCCTTGCCGATTTGTCAGCTTGTTGGCCTATTCATCCGCTATCCAACAAGCTATAGTTTGTCAAAATCCATCCATGTTAAGGTACCTTTAGACCGCGACACATGAGAGCCATGTCGGCTGGCGCTGACAGCCCTTGCTATGGGACTTACTGCACAAAAACGAAACTGGGGCATCATGTACCTACGTCTGAGGCTCACTCCAAAAGTTTCAAGTCTGAAGCCTTGCCGATTTGTCAGCTTGTTGGCCTATTCATCCGCTATCCAACAAGCTATAGTTTGTCAAAATCCATCCATGTTAAGGTACCTTTAGACCGCGACACATGAGAGCCATGTCGGCTGGCGCTGACAGCCCTTGCTATGGGACTTACTGCACAAAAACGAAACTGGGGCATCATGTACCTACGTCTGGGGCTCACTCCAAAAGTTTCAAGTCTGAAGCCTTGCCGATTTGTCAGCTTGTTGGCCTATTCATCCGCTATCCAACAAGCTATAGTTTGTCAAAATCCATCCATGTTAAGGTACCTTTAGACCGCGACACATGAGAGCCATGTCGGCTGGCGCTGACAGCCCTTGCTATGGGACTTACTGCACAAAAACGAACTGGGGGCATCATGTACCTACGTCTGGGGCTCACTCCAAAAGTTTCAAGTCTGAAGCCTTGCCGATTTGTCAGCTTGTTGGCCTATTCATCCGCTATCCAACAAGCTATAGTTTGTCAAAATCCATCCATGTTAAGGTACCTTTAGACCGCGACACATGAGAGCCATGTCGGCTGGCGCTGACAGCCCTTGCTATGGGACTTACTGCACAAAAACGAAACTGGGGGCATCATGTACCTACGTCTGGGGCTCACTCCAAAAGTTTCGAGTCTGAAGCCTTGCCGATTTGTCAGCTTGTTGGCCTATTCATCCGCTATCCAACAAGCTATAGTTTGTCAAAATCCATCCATGTTAAGGTACCTTTAGACCGCGACACATGAGAGCCATGTCGGCTGGCGCTGACAGCCCTTGCTATGGGACTTACTGCACAAAAACGAAACTGGGGGCATCATGTACCTACGTCTGGGGCTCACTCCAAAAGTTTCAAGTCTGAAGCCTTGCCGATTTGTCAGCTTGTTGGCCTATTCATCCGCTATCCAACAAGCTATAGTTTGTCAAAATCCATCCATGTTAAGGTACCTTTAGACCGCGACACATGAGAGCCATGTCGGCTGGCGCTGACAGCCCTTGCTATGGGACTTACTGCACAAAAACGAAACTGGGGCATCATGTACCTACGTCTGGAGCTCACTCCAAAAGTTTCAAGTCTGAAGCCTTGCCGATTTGTCAGCTTGTTGGCCTATTCATCCGCTATCCAACAAGCTATAGTTTGTCAAAATCCATCCATGTTAAGGTACCTTTAGACCGCGACACATGAGAGCCATGTCGGCTGGCGCTGACAGCCCTTGCTATGGGACTTACTGCACAAAAACGAAACTGGGGCATCATGTACCTACGTCTGGAGCTCACTCCAAAAGTTTCAAGTCTGAAGCCTTGCCGATTTGTCAGCTTGTTGGCCTATTCATCCGCTATCCAACAAGCTATAGTTTGTCAAAATCCATCTATGTTAAGGTACCTTTAGACCGCGACACATGAGAGCCATGTCGGCTGGCGCTGACAGCCCTTGCTATGGGACTTACTGCACAAAAACGAAACTGGGGGCATCATGTACCTACGTCTGGGGCTCACTCCAAAAGTTTCAAGTCTGAAGCCTTGCCGATTTGTCAGCTTGTTGGCCTATTCATCCGCTATCCAACAAGCTATAGTTTGTCAAAATCCATCCATGTTAAGGTACCTTTAGACCGCGACACATGAGAGCCATGTCGGCTGGCGCTGACAGCCCTTGCTATGGGACTTACTGCACAAAAACGAAACTGGGGGCATCATGTACCTACGTCTGGGGCTCACTCCAAAAGTTTCAAGTCTGAAGCCTTGCCGATTTGTCAGCTTGTTGGCCTATTCATCCGCTATCCAACAAGCTATAGTTTGTCAAAATCCATCCATGTTAAGGTACCTTTAGACCGCGACACATGAGAGCCATGTCGGCTGGCGCTGACAGCCCTTGCTATGGGACTTACTGCACAAAAACGAAACTGGGGCATCATGTACCTACGTCTGGGGCTCACTCCAAAGTTTTAAGTCTGAAGCCTTGCCGATTTGTCAGCTTGTTGGCCTATTCATCCGCTATCCAACAAGCTATAGTTTGTCAAAATCCATCCATGTTAAGGTACCTTTAGACCGCGACACATGAGAGCCATGTCGGCTGGCGCTGACAGCCCTTGCTATGGGACTTACTGCACAAAAACGAAACTGGGGCATCATGTACCTACGTCTGGGGCTCACTCCAAAAGTTTCAAGTCTGAAGCCTTGCCGATTTGTCAGCTTGTTGGCCTATTCATCCGCTATCCAACAAGCTATAGTTTGTCAAAATCCATCCATGTTAAGGTACCTTTAGACCGCGACACATGAGAGCCATGTCGGCTGGCGCTGACAGCCCTTGCTATGGGACTTACTGCACAAAAACGAAACTGGGGGCATCATGTACCTACGTCTGGGGCTCACTCCAAAAGTTTCAAGTCTGAAGCCTTGCCGATTTGTCAGCTTGTTGGCCTATTCATCCGCTATCCAACAAGCTATAGTTTGTCAAAATCCATCCATGTTAAGGTACCTTTAGACCGCGACACATGAGAGCCATGTCGGCTGGCGCTGACAGCCCTTGCTATGGGACTTACTGCACAAAAACGAAACTGGGGCATCATGTACCTACGTCTGGGGCTCACTCCAAAAGTTTCAAGTCTGAAGCCTTGCCGATTTGTCAGCTTGTTGGCCTATTCATCTGCTATCCAACAAGCTATAGTTTGTCAAAATCCATCCATGTTAAGGTACCTTTAGACCGCGACACATGAGAGCCATGTCGGCTGGCGCTGACAGCCCTTGCTATGGGACTTACTGCACAAAAACGAAACTGGGGCATCATGTACCTACGTCTGGGGCTCACTCCAAAAGTTTCAAGTCTGAAGCCTTGCCGATTTGTCAGCTTGTTGGCCTATTCATCCGCTATCCAACAAGCTATAGTTTGTCAAAATCCATCCATGTTAAGGTACCTTTAGACCGCGACACATGAGAGCCATGTCGGCTGGCGCTGACAGCCCTTGCTATGGGACTTACTGCACAAAAACGAAACTGGGGGCATCATGTACCTACGTCTGGGGCTCACTCCAAAAGTTTCAAGTCTGAAGCCTTGCCGATTTGTCAGCTTGTTGGCCTATTCATCCGCTATCCAACAAGCTATAGTTTGTCAAAATCCATCCATGTTAAGGTACCTTTAGACCGCGACACATGAGAGCCATGTCGGCTGGCGCTGACAGCCCTTGCTATGGGACTTACTGCACAAAAACGAAACTGGGGCATCATGTACCTACGTCTGGGGCTCACTCCAAAAGTTTCAAGTCTGAATCCTTGCCGATTTGTCAGCTTGTTGGCCTATTCATCCGCTATCCAACAAGCTATAGTTTGTCAAAATCCATCCATGTTAAGGTACCTTTAGACCGCGACACATGAGAGCCATGTCGGCTGGCGCTGACAGCCCTTGCTATGGGACTTACTGCACAAAAACGAAACTGGGGCATCATGTACCTACGTCTGGGGCTCACTCCAAAAGTTTCAAGTCTGAAGCCTTGCCGATTTGTCAGCTTGTTGGCCTATTCATCCGCTATCCAACAAGCTATAGTTTGTCAAAATCCATCCATGTTAAGGTACCTTTAGACCGCGACACATGAGAGCCATGTCGGCTGGCGCTGACAGCCCTTGCTATGGGACTTACTGCACAAAAACGAAACTGGGGGCATCATGTACCTACGTCTGGGGCTCACTCCAAAAGTTTCAAGTCTGAAGCCTTGCCGATTTGTCAGCTTGTTGGCCTATTCATCCGCTATCCAACAAGCTATAGTTTGTCAAAATCCATCCATGTTAAGGTACCTTTAGACCGCGACACATGAGAGCCATGTCGGCTGGCGCTGACAGCCCTTGCTATGGGACTTACTGCACAAAAACGAAACTGGGGCATCATGTACCTACGTCTGGGGCTCACTCCAAAAGTTTCAAGTCTGAAGCCTTGCCGATTTGTCAGCTTGTTGGCCTATTCATCCGCTATCCAACAAGCTATAGTTTGTCAAAATCCATCCATGTTAAGGTACCTTTAGACCGCGACACATGAGAGCCATGTCGGCTGGCGCTGACAGCCCTTGCTATGGGACTTACTGCACAAAAACGAAACTGGGGGCATCATGTACCTACGTCTGGGGCTCACTCCAAAAGTTTCAAGTCTGAAGCCTTGCCGATTTGTCAGCTTGTTGGCCTATTCATCCGCTATCCAACAAGCTATAGTTTGTCAAAATCCATCCATGTTAAGGTACCTTTAGACCGCGACACATGAGAGCCATGTCGGCTGGCGCTGACAGCCCTTGCTATGGGACTTACTGCACAAAAACGAAACTGGGGGCATCATGTACCTACGTCTGGGGCTCACTCCAAAAGTTTCAAGTCTGAAGCCTTGCCGATTTGTCAGCTTGTTGGCCTATTCATCCGCTATGCAACAAGCTATAGTTTGTCAAAATCCATCCATGTTAAGGTACCTTTAGACCGCGACACATGAGAGCCATGTCGGCTGGCGCTGACAGCGTGTCTAAGGGACTTACTGCACAAAAACGAAACTGGGGGCATCATGTACCTACGTCTGGGACTCACTCCAAAAGTTTCGATTCTGAAGCCTTGCCGATTTTGTTTCCAGCTTGTTGGGCCCTATTTAAATCTGCTATCCAACAAGCTATAGCTTTGTCAAAATCCATCCATTATAAGATACCTTTAGACCGCGACACATGAGAGCTAATGTCGGCTGGCGCTGACGAACGCCCCTTGCTATGGGACTTACTGCAATAAAAACGAAACTGGTAATTGGGCGCGTACCTACGTCTGAGAGCTCACTCCAAAAAGTTTCAGGGTCTGAAGCGCACTTGCCGATTTGTCAGCTTGTTGGCCTTATTCATCCGCTGTATCCGAACAAGTTATAGTTTACGTCAGGTCCATCCATGTTAAGGTACGCTTTGACCAGTGACAACAGTGAGAGCTATGTCAGGCTGGCGCTGACAGCCCTTGCTATGGGCCTTACTTCACAAAAACGAAACTGAGTGGGCATCATGTACGCTGACGTCTGGGGGCTCACTCCAAAAGTTTCAAGTCTGAAACGCACCGATTTGAAGTCAGCTTGTTACAGACCTATTCATCTGCTATTCAACAAAGCTATAGTTTGTCAAAATCCATCCATGTTAAGAGCACGCTTAGACCGCGACACACTTGAAGAGCTTCATGTCACGGCTGGCGCTGACAGCCCTTGCTATGGGACTTTACTGCACCAAAAAAACGAAACTGGGGGCATCATGGTAACCTACGTCATGGAGCTCACTTCCCAAAAGTTTCCAAGTCTGAAGCCTGTTGGATTTGATGGAAGCTTGTTGGGCTATTCATCTGCTATCCAACAAGCTATAGTTTGTCACAATCCATCCTTGTTAAGGTACCTTTTAGACCGCGACATGAGAGAGCCATGGTCGGCTGGCGCTGACAGCCACCCTTGCTATGGGACTTACTGCACAAAAACGAAAACTGGGGGCATCATGTACGCCACGTCTGGGGCTCACCCAAAAGTTTCAGGTCTGAAGCCTTGCCGATTTGTCAGCTTGTTGGCCTATTCACATATCCAACAAGCTATAGTTTGGTCAAAATCCATCCATGTTAAAAGGTACCTTTTGAAGGACCACGACACATGAAGCTGCCCATGTCGGCTGGCGCTGACAGCCCTTGCTATGGGACTTACTGCACAAAAACGAAATTGGGGGGCGCATCATGTACCTACGTCTGGGGCTCACTCCAAAAGTTTAAAGTCTGAAGCGCTTGCCGATTTGTCAGCTTGTTGGACCTATTCATCTGCTATACCAACAAGCATTATAGATTTGACCAAAGATCCATTCATGTTAAGGTACCTTTTTAGACCAAGTGACACATAGAGGAGCCATAAGCATCCGCATGCTGGCGCTGACAGCAGTGCCTTGCTATTGGACTCACTGCACAAAAAAACGAAACTGGGGGCATCATGTACCTAGAGTCTGAGACTCACTCAAAAAGTTTCAAGTCTGAAGCCTTGCTGATTTGTCAGCAGTGTTGGCCTATTCATCCGCTATCCAACAAGTTATAGTTTGTCAAAATCCATCGCATGTTGAAGGTACCTCCTTGGACCGCGACACATAGGAAGCCATGTCAGGCCTGTGCTGACACAGCCCTGCTATGGGACTCCCACTGCACCAAAAAACTGAAACTGGGGGCATCATGTACCAGATTGTCTGAGGCTCACTCCAAAGTTTCAAGCCTGAAGCCTTGCCGATTGATCAGCTTGTTGGCCTACTCACCCGCTATCCACCAAGCTATAAGTTTGTCAAAATCCATCCATGTTAAGATTTTACTTTAGACCAGCGACACATGAGAGCCGCTGTCGGCTGGCGCTGACAGCCCTTTGCTATGGGACTTACTGCACAAAAACGAAACTAGTATCATGGGCTACCCACGTCATGGGCTCACTCTAAAAGTTTCAAGTCTGAAGCCTTGCCGATTTGTCAGTTGTTGGCTATTCATCTGCTATCCCAACAAAGCTATAGTTTGTCAAAATCCATCCATGTTAAGAATACCTTAGACCGCGACACACATGCAGAGCCATGTCGGCTGGCGCTGAGAGCCCTGCTATGGACTTCACTGCAATAAAACGAAACAGAGGCTAGAGGCACTGCGTACCTACGTCTGGGCTCACTACTCCAAAGTTTCAAGTCTGAAGCCTTGCCGATTTGTCATTGTCTATCCAACAAGCTATAGTTTGTCACAAATCCATCCATGTTAAGGTACCTTTCTAGACCGCGACACATAAGAGAGCCATGTCGGCTGGCGCTGACAGCCCTTTTGCTATGGGACTTACTAAACACAAAAACGAAACTGAAGGCATCATGTACAATTTACGTCTGGGGCTCACTCCAAAAGTTATCCCAAGTCCTGAAGCCTTGTTGCCGATTTGTCAAATATGTTGGGCTATTCATCTGTTATCCAACTTAAAGCTATAGTTTGTCAAAAATCCATCCATGTTAAGGTACCTTAGATCATGACACATGAGAGCCATGAAATCAGCTGGCGCTGACAGCCCTTGCTATGGGACCTACTTTGCACAAAAACGACACTGGGGGCATCATGTACCTACGTCTGGGGCTCACTCAAAAGTTTCAAGTCTAAAGCTCTTTGCAGATTTATCCAGCATTATGTTGGCCTGTTCATCCGCTATCCAACAAGCTATAGTTTGTCAAAAACCATCCATGTTAAGGTACCTTTAGAGCCGCGACACATGAGAGCCATGTCGGCTGGCGCTGACAGCCCTGCGCTATGGGACTTACTGCACAAAAAGAAACGAAACTGGGGGGCATCATGTACCTACGAATCTAATGGCTCACTCCAAAGTTTAAAGTTTGAAAGCCTTAAGGATTTGTCAGCTTGTTGACCTATTCATCTGCTATCCAATGAAGCTATAGTTTGTCAAAATCCATCCATTATAAGGTACCTTAGACTGGGTGACACATGAGAGCCATGTCGAGCTGGCGCTTGTGTAGCCCTTGCTATTGACTTACTGCACAAAAAACAGAGAAACTGAGGGCATCATGTACCTACGTCGAATGCAGCTCACTTCAAAAAAGTTTGTGCAGTCTGAAGCCTTGCTGATTTGCCAGCCATTGTTGGCCTTATTTCATCCGCTTGCTATCCATCCAAGTTATAGTTTTGTTAAAATCCATCCATGTTAAGGTACCTTTAGACCGCGACATGTCGGCTGGCGCTGACAGCCCTTGCTATGGGACTTACTGCACAAAAACGAAACTGGGGGCATCATGTACCTACGTCTGAGGCTCACTCCAAAAGTTTCAAGTCTGAAGCCTTGCCGATTTGTCAGCTTGTTGGCCTATTCATCCGCTATCCAACAAGCTATAGTTTGTCAAAATCCATCCATGTTAAGGTACCTTTAGACCGCGACACATGAGAGCCATGTCGGCTGGCGCTGACAGCCCTTGCTATGGGACTTACTGCACAAAAACGAAACTGGGGCATCATGTACCTACGTCTGGGGCTCACTCCAAAAGTTTCAAGTCTGAAGCCTTGCCGATTTGTCAGCTTGTTGGCCTATTCATCCGCTATCCAACAAGCTATAGTTTGTCAAAATCCATCCATGTTAAGGTACCTTTAGACCGCGACACATGAGAGCCATGTCGGCTGGCGCTGACAGCCCTTGCTATGGGACTTACTGCACAAAAACGAAACTGGGGCATCATGTACCTACGTCTGGGGCTCACTCCAAAAGTTTCAAGTCTGAAGCCTTGCCGATTTGTCAGCTTGTTGGCCTATTCATCCGCTATCCAACAAGCTATAGTTTGTCAAAATCCATCCATGTTAAGGTACCTTTAGACCGCGACACATGAGAGCCATGTCGGCTGGCGCTGACAGCCCTTGCTATGGGACTTACTGCACAAAAACGAAACTGGGGCATCATGTACCTACGTCTGGGGCTCACTCCAAAAGTTTCAAGTCTGAAGCCTTGCCGATTTGTCAGCTTGTTGGCCTATTCATCCGCTATCCAACAAGCTATAGTTTGTCAAAATCCATCCATGTTAAGGTACCTTTAGACCGCGACACATGAGAGCCATGTCGGCTGGCGCTGACAGCCCTTGCTATGGGACTTACTGCACAAAAACGAAACTGGGGGCATCATGTACCTACGTCTGGGGCTCACTCCAAAAGTTTCAAGTCTGAAGCCTTGCCGATTTGTCAGCTTGTTGGCCTATTCATCCGCTATCCAACAAGCTATAGTTTGTCAAAATCCATCCATGTTAAGGTACCTTTAGACCGCGACACATGAGAGCCATGTCGGCTGGCGCTGACAGCCCTTGCTATGGGACTTACTGCACAAAAACGAAACGGGGGCATCATGTACCTACGTCTGGGGCTCACTCCAAAAGTTTCAAGTCTGAAGCCTTGCCGATTTGTCAGCTTGTTGGCCTATTCATCCGCTATCCAACAAGCTATAGTTTGTCAAAATCCATCCATGTTAAGGTACCTTTAGACCGCGACACATGAGAGCCATGTCGGCTGGCGCTGACAGCCCTTGCTATGGGACTTACTGCACAAAAACGAAACTGGGGCATCATGTACCTACGTCTGAGGCTCACTCCAAAAGTTTCAAGTCTGAAGCCTTGCCGATTTGTCAGCTTGTTGGCCTATTCATCCGCTATCCAACAAGCTATAGTTTGTCAAAATCCATCCATGTTAAGGTACCTTTAGACCGCGACACATGAGAGCCATGTCGGCTGGCGCTGACAGCCCTTGCTATGGGACTTACTGCACAAAAACGAAACTGGGGCATCATGTACCTACGGCTGGGGCTCACTCCAAAAGTTTCAAGTCTGAAGCCTTGCCGATTTGTCAGCTTAATGGCCTATTCATCCGCTATCCAACAAGCTATAGTTTGTCAAAATCCATCCATGTTAAGGTACCTTTAGACCGCGACACATGAGAGCCATGTCGGCTGGCGCTGACAGCCCTTGCTATGGGACTTACTGCACAAAAACGAAACTGGGGGCATCATGTACCTACGTCTGGGGCTCACTCCAAAAGTTTCAAGTCTGAAGCCTTGCCGATTTGTCAGCTTGTTGGCCTATTCATCCGCTATCCAACAAGCTATAGTTTGTCAAAATCCATCCATGTTAAGGTACCTTTAGACCGCGACACATGAGAGCCATGTCGGCTGGCGCTGACAGCCCTTGCTATGGGACTTACTGCACAAAAACGAAACTGGGGCATCATGTACCTACGTCTGGGGCTCACTCCAAAAGTTTCAAGTCTGAAGCCTTGCCGATTTGTCAGCTTGTTGGCCTATTCATCCGCTATCCAACAAGCTATAGTTTGTCAAAATCCATCCATGTTAAGGTACCTTTAGACCGCGACACATGAGAGCCATGTCGGCTGGCGCTGACAGCCCTTGCTATGGGACTTACTGCACAAAAACGAAACTGGGGGCATCATGTACCTACGTCTGGGGCTCACTCCAAAAGTTTCAAGTCTGAAGCCTTGCCGATTTGTCAGCTTGTTGGCCTATTCATCCGCTATCCAACAAGCTATATTTTATTGAAATCCATCAATGTTAAGGTACCTTTAGACCGCGACACATGAGAGCCATGTCGGCTGGCGCTGACAGCCCTTGCTACGGGACTTATTGCACAAAAACGAAACTCCACAAGTTTCAAGTCTGAAGCCTTGACGATTTGTCAGCTTGTGGGCCTATTCATCCGCTATCCAACAGGCTATATTTTGTCAAAATCCATACATGTTGAGGTACTTTTAGACCGCGACAAATGAGAGCCATGTCGGCTGGCGCTGACAGCCCTTGCTATGGGACTTACTGCACAAAAACGAAACTGGGGGCATCATGTACGTACGTCTGGGGCTCACTCCAAAAGTTTCAAGTCTGAAGCCTTGCCGATTTGTCAGCTTGTTGGCCTATTCATCCGCTATCCAACAAGCTATAGTTTGTCAAAATCCATCCATGTTAAGGTACCTTTAGACCGCGACACATGAGAGCCATGTCGGCTGGCGCTGACAGCCCTTGCTATGGGACTTACTGCACAAAAACGACACATCGTCGAATCATGTACCTACGTCTGGGGCTCACTCCAAAAGTTTCAAGTCTGAAGCCTTGCCGATTTGTCAGCTTGTTGGCCTATTCATCCGCTATCCAACAAGCTATAGTTTGTTAAAATCCATCCAAGTGAAGGTACCTTTAGACCGCGACACATGAGAGCCACGTCGGCTGGCGCTGACAGCCCTTGCTATGGGACTTACTGCACAAAAACGAAACTAGGGCATCATGTACCTACGTCTGGGCTCACTCCAAAAGTTTCAAGTCTGAAGCCATGCCGATTTGTCAGCTTGTTGGCCTATTCATCCGCTATCCAACAAGCTATAGTTTGTCAAAATCCATCCATGTTAAGGTACCTTTAGACCGCGACACATGAGAGCCATGTCGGCTGGCGCTGACAGCCCTTGCTATGGGACTTACTGCACAAAAACGAAACTGGGGCATCATGTACCTACGTCTGGGGCTCACTCCAAAAGTTTCAAGTCTGAAGCCTTGCCGATTTGTCAGCTTGTTGGCCTATTCATCCGCTATCCAACAAGCTATAGTTTGTCAAAATCCATCCATGTTAAGGTACCTTTAGACCGCGACACATGAGAGCCATGTCGGCTGGCGATGACAGCCCTTGCTATGGGACTTACTGCATAAAAACGAAACTTGGGGCATCATGTACCTACGTCTGGGGCTCACTCCAAAAGTTTCAAGTCTGAAGCCTTGCCGATTTGTCAGCTTGTTGGCCTATTCATCCGCTATCCAACAAGCTATAGTTTGTCAAAATCCATCCATGTTAAGGTACCTTTAGACCGCGACACATGAGAGCCATGTCGGCTGGCGCTGACAGCCCTTGCTATGGGACTTACTGCACAAAAACGAAACTGGGGCATCATGTACCTACGTCTGGGGCTCACTCCAAAGTTTCAAGTCTGAAGCCTTGCCGAATTGTCAGCTTGTTGGCCTATTCATCCGCTATCCAACAAGCTATAGTTTGTCAAAATCCATCCATGTTAAGGTACCTTTAGACCGCGACACATGAGAGCCATGTCGGCTGGCGCTGACAGCCCTTGCTATGGGACTTACTGCACAAAAACGAAACTGGGGCATCATGTACCTACGTCTGGGGCTCACTCCAAAAGTTTCAAGTCTGAAGCCTTGCCGATTTGTCAGCTTGTTGGCCTATTCATCCGCTATCCAACAAGCTATAGTTTGTCAAAATCCATCCATGTTAAGGTACCTTTAGACCGCGACACATGAGAGCCATGTCGGCTGGCGCTGACAGCCCTTGCTATGGGACTTACTGCACAAAAACGAAACTTGAGCATCATATACCTACGTCTGGGGCTCACTCCAAAAGTTTCAAGTCTGAAGCCTTGCCGATTTGTCAGCTTGTTGGCCTATTCATCCGCTATCCAACAAGCTATAGTTTGTCAAAATCCATCCATGTTAAGGTACCTTTAGACCGCGACACATGAGAGCCATGTCGGCTGGCGCTGACAGCCCTTGCTATGGGACTTACTGCACAAAAACGAAACTGGGGCATCATGTACCTACGTCTGGGGCTCACTCCAAAAGTTTCAAGTCTGAAGCCTTGCCGATTTGTCAGCTTGTTGGCCTATTCATCCGCTATCCAACAAGCTATAGTTTGTCAAAATCCATCCATGTTAAGGTACCTTTAGACCGCGACACATGAGAGCCATGTCGGCTGGCGCTGACAGCCCTTGCTATGGGACTTACTGCACAAAAACGAAACTGGGGCATCATGTACCTACGTCTGGGGCTCACTCCAAAAGTTTCAAGTCTGAAGCCTTGCCGATTTGTCAGCTTGTTGGCCTATTCATCTGCTATCCAACAAGCTATAGTTTGTCAAAATCCATCCATGTTAAGGTACCTTTAGACCGCGACACATGAGAGCCATGTCGGCTGGCGCTGACAGCCCTTGCTATGGGACTTACTGCACAAAAACGAAACTGGGGGCATCATGTACCTACGTCTGGAGCTCACTCCAAAAGTTTCAAGTATGAAGCCTTGCCGATTTGTCAGCTTGTTGGCCTATTCATACGCTATCCAACAAGCTATAGTTTGTCAAAATCCATCCATGTTAAGGTACCTTTAGCCGCACACATGAGAGCCATGTCGGCTGGTGCTGACATCCCTTGCTATGGGACTTACTGCACAAAAACGAAACTGGGGGCATCATGTACCTACGTCCAGGACTCACTCCAAAAGTTTCAAGGCTGAAGCCTTACTGATTTGTCAGCTTGTTGGCCTATTCATCCGCTATCCAACAAGCTATAGTTTGTCAAAATCCATCCATGTTAAGGTACCTTTAGACCACGACAGATGAGAGCCATGTCGGCTGGCGCTGACAGCCCTTGCTATGGGACTTACTGCACAAAAACCAAACTGTGTTCATCATGTATTTCCTACGTCTGGGGCTCACTCCTAAAAGTTTCAAGTCTGAAGACCTGCCGATTTGTCAGCTTGTTGGCCTATTCATCACCTATCCAACAAGCTATAGTTTGTCAAAATCCATCTATGTTAAGGTACCTTTAGATCGCGACAAATGAGAGCCATGTCGGCTGCTGCTGACAGCCCTTGCTATGGGACTTACTGCACAAACAAGAAACTGGGGCATCATATACCTACGTCTTGGGCTCACTCCAAAAGTTTCAAGTCTCAAGCCTTGCCGATTTGTCAGCTTGTTGGCCTATTCATCCGCTGTCCAACAAGTTATAGTTTGTCAAACTCCATCCAAGTTAAGGTACCTTTAGACCGCGACACATGAGAGCCATGTCGGCTGGCGCTGACAGCCCTTGCTATGGGACTTACTGCACAAAAACGAAACTGGGGGCATCATCCGCCTACGTCTGGAGCTCACTCCAAAAGTTTCAAGTCTGAAGCCTTGCCGATTTGTCAGCTTGTTGGCCTATTCATCCGCTATCCAACAAGCTATAGTTTGTCAAAATCCATTCATGTTAAGGTACCTTTAGACTGCGACACATGAGAGCCATGTCGGCTGGTGCTGACAGCCCTTGCTATGGGACTTACTGCACGAACAAGCAACTGGGGGCATCATGTACCTACGTCCGGGGCTCACTCCTAAAGTTTCCAGTGTGAAGCCTTGCCGATTTGTCAGCTTGTTGGCCTATTCATACGCTATCCAACAAGCTATAGTTTGTTAAAATCCATCCATGTTAAGGTACCTTTAGACCGCGACACATGAAAGCCATGTCGGCTGGCGTTGACAGCCCTTGCTATGGGACTTACTGCACAAAAACGAAACTGGGTCATCACGTACATACGTCTTGTGCTCACTCAAAAAGTTTCAAGTATGAAGCCTTGCCGATTTGTCAGCTTGTTGGCCTATTCATCCGCTATCCAACAAGCTATATAGTTTGTCAAAATCGATCCATGTTAAAATACCGTTAAACTACGACACATGAGAGCCATGTCGACTGGCGCTGAAAGCCCTTGCTATGGGACTTACTGCACAAAAACGAAACTGGGGGCATCATGTACCTACGTCTGGGGCTCACTCCAAATGTTTCAAATCTGAAGCCTTGCCGATTTGTCAGCTTCTTGGCCTATTCATCCGCTATCCAACAAGCTATAGTTTGTTAAAATCCATTCATGTTAAGGTACCTTTACACCGCGACACATGAGAGCCATGTCGGCTGGCGCTGACAGTCCTTGCTATGGGACTTACTGCATAACAACGAAACTGGGGGCATCATGTACATACGTCTGGGGCTCACTCCAAAAGTTTCAAATCTGAAGCCTTGTTGATTTGTCAGCATGTTGGCCTATTCATCCGCTATCCAACAAGCTATAGTTTGTCAAAATCCATCTATGTTAAGGTACCTTTAGACCGCGACACATGAGAGCCATGTCGGCTGGCGCTGACAGCCCTTGCTATGTGACTTACTGCACAAAAACGAAACTGGGGGGCATCATGTACCTACGTCTGGGACTCACTCCAAAAGTTTCAAGTCTGAAGCCTTGCCGATTTGTCAGCTTGTTGGCCTATTCATCCGCTATCCAACAAGCTATAGTTTAATAAAATCCATCCATGTTAAGGTACCTTTAGACTGCGACACATGAGGCCATGTAGACTGGCGCTGACAGCCCTTGCTAAGGGACTTACTGCACAAAAACGAAACTGGGGGCATCATGTACCTACGTCCAGGGCTCACTCCAAAAGTTTCAAGTATGAAGCCTTGCCGATTTGTCAGCTTGTTGGCCTATTCATCCGCTATCCAACAAGCTATAGTTTGTTAAAATCCATCCATGTTAAGGTACCTTTAGAACGCGACACATGAAAGCCATGTCGGCTTGCGCTGACAGCCCTTGCTATGGGACTTACTGCACAAAAACGAAACTGGGGGCATCACGTACATACGTCTGGAGCTCACTCCAAAAGTTTCAAGTATGAAGCCTTGCCGATTTGTCAGCTTGTTGGCCTATTCATCCGCTATCCAACAAGCTATAGTTTGTCAAAATCCATCAATGTTAAGGTACCTTTAGACCGCGACACATGAGAGCCATGTCGGCTGGCGCTGACAGCCCTTGCTATGGGACTTACTGCACAAAAACGAAACTGGGGGCATCATGTACCTATGTCTGGGACTCACTCCAAAAGTTTCAAGTCTGAAGCCCTGCCGATTTGTCAGCTTGTTGGCCTATTCATCACCTATCCAACAAGCTATAGTTTGTCAAAATCCATCTATGTTAAGATACCTTTAGACCGCGACACATGAGAGCCATGTCGGCTGGTGCTGACAGCCCTTGCTATGGGACTTACTGCACAAAAACGAAACTGGGGGCATCATGTACCTACGTCCGGGGCTCACTCCTAAAGTTTCAATGCTGAAGCCTTGCCGATTTGTCAGCTTGTTGGCCTATTCATACGCTATCCAACAAGCTATAGTTTGTCAAAATCCATCCATGTTAAGGTACCTTTAGCCGCACACATGAGAGCCATGTCGGCTGGTGCTGACATCCCTTGCTATGGGACTTACTGCACAAAAACGAAACTGGGGGCATCATGTACCTACATCTGGGGCTCACTCCAAAAGTTTCAAGTCTGAAGCCTTGCCGATTTGGCAGCTTGTTGACCCATTCATCCGCCATCCAACAAGCTATAGTTTGTCAAAATCCAATAAAGGTTAAGGTACCTTTAGACCACGACACATGAGAGCCATGTCGGCTGGCGCTGACAGCCCTTGCTATGGGACTTACTGCACAAAAACGAAACTGGGGGCATCATGTACCTACGTCTGGAGCTCACTCCAAAAGTTTCAAGTCTGAAGCCTTGCCGATTTGTCAGCTTGTTGGCCTATTCATCCACTATCCAACAAGCTATAGTTTGTCAAAATCCATCTATGTTAAGGTACCTTTAGACCGCGACACATGAGAGCCATGTCGGCTGGCGCTGACAGCCCTTGCTATGGGACTTACTGCACAAAAACGAAACTGGGGCATCATGTACCTACGTCTTGGGCTCACTCCAAAAGTTTCAAGTCTCAAGCCTTGCCGATTTGTCAGCTTGTTGGCCTATTCATCCGCTATCCAACAAGCTATAGTTTGTCAAAATCCATCCATGTTAAGGTACCTTTAGACCGCGACACATGAGAGCCATGTCGGCTGGCGCTGACAGCCCTTGCTATGGGACTTACTGCACAAAAACGAAACTGGGGGCATCATGTACCTACGTCTGGAGCTCACTCCAAAAGTTTCAAGTCTGAAGCCTTGCCGATTTGTCAGCTTGTTGGCCTATTCATCCGCTATCCAACAAGCTATAGTTTGTCAAAATCCATCAATGTTAAGGTACCTTTAGACTGCGACACATGAGAGCCATGTCGGCTGGCGCTGACAGCCCTTGCTATGGGACTTACTGCACGAAAACGAAACTGGGGGCATCATGTACCTACGTCTGGGGCTCACTCCAAAAGTTTCAAGTCTGAAGCCTTGCCGATTTGTCAGCTTGTTGGCCTATTCATCCGCTATCCAACAAGCTATAGTTTGTCAAAATCCATCCATGTTAAGGTACCTTTAGACCGCGACACATGAAAGCCATGTCGGCTGGTGCTGACAGCCCTTGCTATGGGACTTACTGCACAAAAACGAAACTGGGGCATCATGTACCTACGTCTGGGGCTCACTCCAAAAGTTTCAAGTCTGAAGCCTTGCCGATTTGTCAGCTTGTTGGCCTATTCATCCGCTATCCAACAAGCTATAGTTTGTCAAAATCCATCCATGTTAAGGTACCTTTAGACCGCGACACATGAGAGCCATGTCGGCTGGCGCTGACAGCCCTTGCTATGGGACTTACTGCACGAAAACGAAACTCGGGGCATCATGTACCTACGTCGGGCTCACTCCAAAGGTTTCAAGTCTGAAGCATTGCTGATTGGTCAGCTTGTTGGCCTATTCATCCGCTATGCAACAAGCTATAGTTTGTCAAAATCCATCCATGTTAAGGTACCTTTAGACTGCGACACATGAGAGCCATGTCGGCTGGCGCTGACAGCCCTTGCTATGGGACTTACTGCACAAAAACGAAACTGGGGCATCATGTACCTACGTCTGGGGCTCACTCCAAAAGTTTCAAGTCTGAAGCCTTGCCGATTTGTCAGCTTCTTGGCCTATTCATCCGCTATCCAACAAGCTATAGTTTGTCAAAATCCATTCATGTTAAGGTACCTTTAGACCGCGACACATGAGAGCCATGTCGGCTGGCGCTGACAGCCCTTGCTATGGGACTTACTGCACAAAAACGAAACTGGGGGCATCATGTACATACGTCTGGGGCTCACTCCAAAAGTTTCAAATCTGAAGCCTTGCCGATTTGTCAGCTTGTTGGCCTATTCATCCGCTATCCAACAAGCTATAGTTTGTCAAAATCCATCTATGTTAAGGTACCTTTAGACCGCGACACATGAGAGAAATGTCGGCTGGCGCAGACAGCCCTTGCTATGGGACTTCTGCACAAAAACGAAACTCGGGGCATTATATACCTACGTCTGGGACTCACTCCAAAAGTTTCAAGTCTGAAACCTTGCCGATTTGTCAGCTTGTTGGCCTTTTCATCCGCTATCCAACAAGCTATAGTTTGTCAAAATCCATCCATGTTAAAATACCGTTAAACTACGACACATGAGAGCCATGTCGACTGGCGCTGACAGCCCTTGCTATGGGACTTACTGCACAAAAACGAAACTGGGGGCATCATGTACCTACGTCTGGGGCTCACTCCAAAAGTTTCAAGTCTGAAGCCTTGCCGATTTGTCAGCTTGTTGGCCTATTCATCCGCTATCCAACAAGCTATAGTTTGTTAAAATCCATCCATGTTAAGGTACCTTTAGAACGCGACACATGAAAGCCATGTCGGCTTGCGCTGACAGCCCTTGCTATGGGACTTACTGCACAAAAACGAAACTGGGGGCATCACGTACATACGTCTGGAGCTCACTCCAAAAGTTTCAAGTATAAAGCCTTGCCAATTTGTCAGCTTGTTGGCCTATTCATCCGCTACCCAACAAGCTATAGTTTGTTAAAATCCATCAATGTTAAGGTACCTTAAACCGCGACACATGAGAGCCATGTCGGCTGGCGCTGACAGCCCTTGCTATGGGACTTGCAGCACAAAAACGAAACTGGGGGCATCATGTACCTATGTCTGGGACTCACTCCAAAAGTTTCAAGTCTGAAGCCCTGCCGATTTGTCAGCTTGTTGGCCTATTCATCACCTATCCAACAAGCTATAGTTTGTCAAAATCCATCTATGTTAAGATACCTTTAGACCGCGACACATGAGAGCCATGTCGGCTGGTGCTGACAGCCCTTGCTATGGGACTTACTGCACAAAGAAGAAACTGGGGGCATCATGTACCTACGTCCGGGGCTCACTCCAAAAGTTTCAAGGCTGAAGCCTTGCCGATTTGTCAGCTTGTTGGCCTATTCATACGCTATCCAACAAGCTATAGTTTGTCAAAATCCATCCATGTTAAGGTACCTTTAGACCGCACACATGAGAGCCATGTCGGCTGGTGCTGACATCCCCTGCTATGGGACTTACTGCACAAAAACGAAACTGGGGGCATCATGTACCTACGTCCGGGACTCACTCCAAAAGTTTCAAGGCTGAAGCCTTGCCGATTTGTCAGCTTTTTGGCCTATTCATACGCTATCCAACAAGCTATAGTTTGTCAAAATCCATCCATGTTAAGGTACCTTTAGACCACGACAGATGAGAGCCATGTCGGCTGGCGCTGACAGCCCTTGCTATGGGACTTACTGCACAAAAACCAAACTGGGGGCATCATGTACCTACGTCTGGAGCTCACTCCAAAAGTTTCAAGTCTGAAGCCCTGCCGATTTGTCAGCTTGTTGGCCTATTCATCACCTATCCAACAAGCTATAGTTTGTCAAAATCCATCTATGTTAAGGTACCTTTAGACCGCGACAAATGAGAGCCATGTCGGCTGCTGCTGACAGCCCTTGCTATGGGACTTACTGCACAAACAAGAAACTGGGGCATCATATACCTACGTCTGGGGCTCACTCCAAAAGTTTCAAGTCTCAAGCCTTGCCGATTTGTCAGCTCGTTGGCCTATTCATCCGCTGTCCAACAAGTTATAGTTTGTCAAACTCCATCCAAGTTAAGGTACCTTTAGACCGCGACACATGAGAGCCATGTCGGCTGGCGCTGACAGCCCTTGCTATGGGACTTACTGCACAAAAACGAAACTGGGGGCATCATGTACCTACGTCTGGAGCTCACTCCAAAAGTTTCAAGTCTGAAGCCTTTCCAATTTGTCAGCTTGTTGGCCTATTCATCCGCTATCCAACAAGCTATAGTTTGTCAAAATCCATTCATGTTAAGGTACCTTTAGACTGCGACACATGAGAGCCATGTCGGCTGGTGCTGACAGCCCTTGCTATGGGACTTACTGCACGAACAAGCAACTGGGGGCATCATGTACCTACGTCCGGGGCTCACTCCTAAAGTTTCAATGCTGAAGCCTTGCCGATTTGTCAGCTTGTTGGCCTATTCATACGCTATCCAACAAGCTATAGTTTGTCAAAATCCATCCATGTTAAGGTACCTTTAGACCGCGACACATGAAAGCCATGTCGGCTGGTGTTGACAGCCCTTGCTATGGGACTTACTGCACAAAAACGAAACTGGGTCATCACGTACATACGTCTTGTGCTCACTCAAAAAGTTTCAAGTATGAAGCCTTGCCGATTTGTCAGCTTGTTGGCCTATTCATCCGCTATCCAACAAGCTATAGTTTGTCAAAATCCATCCATGTTAAGGTACCTTTAGACCGCGACACATGAGAGCCATGTCGGCTGGCGCTGACAGCCCTTGCTATGGGACTTACTGCACAAAAACGAAACTGGGGGCATCATGTACCTACGTCTGGGGCTCACTCCAAAAGTTTCAAGTCTGAAGCCTTGCCGATTTGTCAGCTTCTTGGCCTATTCATCCGCTATCCAACAAGCTATAGTTTGATAAAATCCATCCATGTTAAGGTACCTTTAGACCGCGACACATGAGGCCATGTAGACTGGCGCTGACAGCCCTTGCTAAGGGACTTACTGCACAAACAAGAAACTGGGGCATCATATACCTACGTCTGGGGCTCACTCCAAAAGTTTCAAGTCTCAAGCCTTGCCGATTTGTCAGCTCGTTGGCCTATTCATCCGCTGTCCAACAAGCTATAGTTTTATTAAAAAATCCATCCATGTTACATAGGGTACCTTTTAGAAGACGCGACACATGAGAGCCATG
>CM057130.1:15163854-15204164 GCA_029964075.1 Patiria pectinifera
GGGGAGGAAAACCAGACCTTCCCCATGAAGAGCCTTGGCCCTAGTCTGACCACTCCACTAATTGCACCGCTGGTGATTTGGATAATGGAAGCCTGGGATGCAGTCCAAAGAAGTAATTGAAAAAAAGAGGGCTGGATTGAGGACAGGTTGGATTGATTCATCTCTGACCTTACGCCAGGGGTAATCAGTTTTGATTTATGTGTGTGTACAAGTACATGTATAGTTTTGTACATGTAAGGTATTATAGTGGGAACAGAAGTAGGCCTTGGTCCCACATTTTATACATGTCCTTTCACACAGTAAATTTTTTGTTCAAGGTACAATATATTGCTATCTCTAAATACATGTAGGTACTTGCGCCTCAACGTTATTTCCTATTACATTTCATTTCATTTATTTCATCTGTGTCTAGCTGTAAACTGTACACGTATGGGCAGATGAACGTACTGGTCTCATTTAGTGATTTCTGTATTTGAACCTGGCCAGTCTCTCCTTTTAAAAATGCTCATCGATAGTTCAGTATGAGACAACAGCTCCTAATTGACTTCAAAAAAGTACATTGTATACTGACCAATTCAAATGATCCATCTTTCCAAACTAATGAGTCATATTTGTTGCAATTCTTATTTCCAAATTAGCATCTTTGATTGGGATGAGAATTTTCTTATAAATCACTTGGCTTGAACCTCCTCCAATCAAAGCCATTTTGTTTTTCAAACTGATATGTGTGTTGTTATTATTACACTATTAGTATCATGTAAAAAAAAAAAATTTGTCTAGAGGTTTTTTGAGGCACTAAGTCAGTATAGAAACAAAGATTAAATCATGTTGACATATTGATAATGTGATACCTGCTCCACCCATAATAAACCCAGATGTGGGCTATCAATAGCTGGCATGCCTGCACTGGGCGTACCCCAGCCAACAGGTTCAGAGGGTACATCTCTTGGTACCTAGGGGTGCAAAGTCCCCACTAATGGATGGAGATTTATTACGCTGGGCTTGAACCCAAAACAACAGCTTTACAACTTGGACAGTTTTACAACTTCTCCAGCCCCCTTAAACTCACTTTCTCCACTTAAAAGGGTCACTGTTTATTTTGATGTGGGAGGTGGCTACTGTAACCTGTCATTCAGTTGAAGGATGAAAAAAGTCTTCCTTCAACCCTGGTTAAAGGGAATGTACTGGTACAACATTTGCTCCTGCTGCAATTTTCAGTAGTACATTGTAAATGGATTCGGGGGAGTAGTTCGCAAATATTGTTTAACCGACTTGTTTCATGTTTTGGGCTTGAACATCATGTTCTTGTAGTCTGGTTCCCTGACCCCACTTAAGATGAAATGGAGCAAGTTGTCGACTTTGGGGAATTGTAAGGTCAGAGAACCAGGTCCCACTGAACACAGGCAAGATATACAAGTATACCGTTCACACTATCACTAGGTTGTACATGGGTAAGCTGTTCATGTGGATTTTTGGATTTCCTACCTAGGGAGAGACTCTCAACCCTGCTGTATTAGATTCTTGCTCTTGTGAAAAGGATCCCAAAAATCTCTGTGTTGAACCCGGGTTCAACACAGAGATTTTGGATAGTGTGAAAAGGCCGGGGTATTTATAAATCAGGACTTACAATGTACTTGTATTAAGAAGGGAGCAACTGATGTCCATCACGAAGCAAATCAAATTATCAATAGTATCTTTTGTTAACCCAAGCCAACAAAATGAGTCACAAGCTACATGTACATACATGTACATGTACATAGGCCGTTGAATAAATAATTACATGAGGGAAATCAACAGGAATGGTGAACATATTCGCATATACCGGTATAGTCTGCATAAATTTGTCAAACTGAGGTGTTTTTTTTATGAAAAGCAGAGCAGTATCTAGTAAGAAAACCAATATGCGAATAAATGTCAACTCATTTCAGGGAGTCTGGTGACAATAAATCAGTGTTTTTTTTATTCACTCACATAGGTTTGAATTTATGACTCCCAACATATGTTTGATCAAGGACAGTCACTATGCAGATGGCCAGATGTTAGGTGTTTTAATACACAAATTAATGCTTACTTTCGTTGAGTTAATGAAGATATTAAATCACTATAGCGACACAATCTTGAATGCTACAGTACAAAAATATACATTGTACATACATGTCATATCGTGTCAGGGCGTAACCAACATCGCAATTCCTGTTTAGTCTATCTAGAAATGAAAACATGTACATTGTATACCCTAACATAAGGAAAGCATTCAACTTTGCAACGTGTGAATTCGAACTGGGCAGCTTGGAATGTCAGCACATCAATACAACTTGATCATATTTTGTCAAACGATAACATGATACATGTACAAGCAAAGAAAACGAAATACATGTAATGTACAGGTACATGTACATATGTACAAGGAACATTTCAACAAATACTTTTTAAAGAGTATACTAATGAAATATGGTTGTTCTATGGATGGACAATGTGCAAAAAATTTTGAAAGAATTTTTAGTGTTGTTAATGTTATGTACAATTTTTTTTGCTCAGTATGTATAGCTAACAGACATGTACCAGTATGCTGCGCAAACTTTTGGAAAGTACCGGTACATGTTCATGTACATATACGTACATTTTGTACATTGGCTTTGCATTCATTTGTCACTAAATGTAGACATGTTTACTGTACAATGCTATGAAATGAGTGCACATGTGCATAATCTCTTGTATTCATATTCAGTTCAGACACGTACATGTACAAGTAATTCTATTGATACCATAACATACATGTACAATACAAACACGAATATATATATGTACAGTACGTGGCCTCCACAGACGAGACAGACAGTCCACACATGTATGTATGCAAATCAGCACGCTGGCATCTTGCCAAACAGCCTAATTTTCTCACAGTAGTGTGAGCCTGCGCATCCCCATTAATATTCGTTAAGCTCACATCGTGATTCACGCTATTGATCCCTTGAATAAAATGCTAATGAGTTGCAGACTGGCTGGATGGATGGAGGACACACAAATGTTTACGTGCAAAAACGTATTAATACATTTATCCATGTAGACGTACGCATACATGTACATACCGGTATATACCGTAGTACGTAAATTGAGGATGCCAAAAGGGTAACAAATTTTAATCAACTTACAGAGCATAAATTGTGAACTACACGTGTACCAGATAATTAATCTGCTTAATTCTGTATCTGATACAGGTACAGCTAATGCATTCACATTAAAATCTGGTTTTAACGCTTGGTTTTGAAGTCATTTTGATCATAATCTACCGGGGAAGGGGAAGGGGGGGGGTATGAGCCTGCATGTACATGTATGTATGCCACTTGTGATGAGAAACAGCAGTAATGTGCCAATCCAAGTACCGGTACATACATGTATAACCCCTTGTACCTTTCTAATTCCTACACAATCCTAGATTTAGGCCAATAACCTCCTGATTGGTTTTGAAAGATCAGGGAGAGTAAAGATTTTAAATTTCAATACCCCTAATTCCTGAAACCTTCCTTACACCGATACCTAGTGTTGCATTATTTGTATTCTGCACGTACATGTACAGTTCTACCAATAGAATTGAAGTCAGGCAACTCCTGGCAAATATGCTCAAAGAATAAATGAGTTTCAAATTAAAGGGGCTGTTCTCTGAGTACAAGTGTAAGTTTACCATTATACAAAAATAATAGTTTGGGGGGGTTGGACAATCAAATAATCAAAATTTCTTTGGGAGTGTACAACTGAATAACAAGAACTCCTACATGCCAAATATTATACACGTTATGTACGTAAATTTGTTGACAAAGGGAGCAATACAGCTGACGCTTTTGCAAAATATGGTTGAACAAGTTGTGCCATTGTTTACTTCACATTGATGTGTGAACTGTACCTGACATCAATCTATGGACAGAAGCACAAATCTTTGTTGTGACGGTACCTGTACCATGCCTGAATTGTTACAGATGGTTCTGCTGTATGTATTAACAATGGATGTAACTATCTCCAAACAAACGGCCTTTTGTGCTGTACAGACACGCAAACATGTACATAAACATGTACATAAACATGTACATGTACGCTTGCACACTGTATGTTGAAGTAAAGATGTAAAATTGATTAAAATTGATTGCTTACATACAACAATGGCTACATAACATGTACCGATACCATGATCAGTGAAGCGGGCCAAACCTAATGCATCGGCATCTCGACAGAAAAAATATCTTTGCGAAAAAGAGGTGTTTAAATTGAAATTTAAGACTCATAGTTTACATACAGACTGCCATCTTTTCTCAAAACTGCAACATGCACAAAAATATGGAAATTTACATGCAGTGCATGTGCAATATGTTACACAGCAATGAAGCATGCATACGTGCACTAATTACATGTAAAATATACAAGGGGATTTGTATTAAAAGAGCAGCGAATCTGACCCTTTTTTCCTGCTTAAGTGGCAGTCCAATGAGCAATTCCATTTGACAGCTAATTGAAAATGTATTGCCACAGACATGCTGCAAATATCTCATCAAATATTACTGTACGCACTGTCCCAAGTGATAGTGGGTCTAAAGATTTCATTAATTCTCACAATCAGCAAGCACACACGGATATTGTGTACGCTGCACTCATTAGACTGGCCCAATCCGACCATCCAGTCTCTAGCAACAAGCAAAAAGGTCATCCCTTAAATAATCACATCTCGTCCCGTTGCTAGGACACAGCGTCATGTGACCAGTGTCTGTCTATAATGCTGGTGTCGAGGTTTGTTCACCAGTACGAGTTTTTTTTTATAGCAAAATGTGATACTTCAGCTTGATGATCCCTCTATGTTTGAACATATTTGGACCATCTGTGTTGCCGAGTTGAATGTCAAGTGCTAAAACCCGTTTTATGTAAATTTCAATTTGTCTGGGCCAGACTTGTCCAGGGCCCCACAACAATGCATCCAGGGTAAATGCTTTCCCCTTGAAATCAATAGTCTGCTTTCAAAGTATGAACACAAATAATTCTCCAGCTGACATGCCTGAAATTTCATTTGAAACCCGGCCTGTTTTTGTGCATCATCACAAGCATAAATGTACGTGTACATGTAAGTCATTACAAAAGTTTTGCAATTGGCTTAAATGGAGGTGAAAAAAACAGATGTTAAATAATAAGAAAAGTTATCATAAAAGTCTACCGGTATTTGCAACTATTTTTTATAAAAGAATTACATGAATTCCAAATTAAACCTGTATGAATAAAAAGGAAGGCAAAATGTACACCAGTTCCATGTACCGGTATATGTTTCTACTTTGACTTTCCATTCAAAAGCCCATTCACTTGAAGCCCAGTTACTGGAGTGAGGGTGTATTTTACAATGCACAACCATGAGCAAATGTCCGTAGTGTTAGTGTTTTTTGGGTTGTCTTTTTTCTCCATACAAATTGAAATTTTACATGTACCAAACGTAACTGTCAGACGATCTGTGTACCAGTACATGTATTATTGCAGTATGACAGCATATCACATGATCTTATACCCAGCAATATTATTGACATGGGTTATTCTTCCTGGTAATGATCAACTGTATCCAGGGCAGTCTCAACAAGGAAAAAGTTCGTCACACTTTGTACGTACATGTACATGTATATGTAGGCCTAATGCCTAATGCAGTGATGGGATCATCTATGAACTGCTAAGTCATTTTAAAAGTATTGTTGCTGTCAGCATGCCCGAAAGCGAAAGTGAAAGCGAAGCAAATGTGACAACATAGAACATTTGCTGCAAAATGTGTTCAATTTTTGCAAACTCACTGCGCGAAAACATGCCGTGATGTCACAAAGTCATGAACCGGCCTTATTAGATGTTGAATACAAACGCAAGATATTATTGCAGAAATGCATAATTCCAGAACTTTGTGAAAATACCTTCTGCTATTGTGACAATTACATAGATACATGACAATTTTGTTAACTTAATTGTGTGTGCTTTGACATGCTGACACATTGCCAAACGTGTACAGAATTCAAAAGACTTAAGACATAATGGCGTCACACTTGGTTTACATGTGCGCTTTTCTATGGGAGCCAAGTGGGGGCAATTGGATGGCGTCCCCACCTGGCTCCCATAGGAAAGCACACGTATACATGTATATGTGTAAACAAAGCGCGACGTCATGTTGTCTGTCCATGTTTGTCTATTGTCACATTTGTCGACAAGATGGGAAATAATAACAAGTGCAAATCGCTCATGCACATGTACACTGTACAGCCCTTATAAAAAAAATGATATGATTATTGTCAAACTAGAGAGTGTCCAATACATTATTCCAAATGGCCAAATATACATGAAGCACGTATCGGTAGATATGTACATGTGCCTTGGTACATTAAATTCAAATGGCCAAATATAGCACATTGGGTTTCTGGGTCTCAAGGACTTGGCACGGATCCAAGAAAGCACGTAATATAACGGCCTGGTTTTTATTAGGAGACTCGTGTCCAGAGCAGCTGCGTTACGTGACGTGATGTCTAGACTCTAGACAGAAGACTGCAGGATATTCTTGACTCTCTCGCAGCGAGAGGGTCATCTTCATTAGAGTTTGCTGAGAGGGCAACTGGAGTCAGGATACAACTTACACACATTCAGATACGTAATTGGCTCTCAGGAGAAAGATCTTCCTTTGCAATTCAGAAGAAGTACCGGTACAATGCACTTGTTACAATGATGTACGTGTACATAAATGTACATACAATGTACATGTATGTATCGTAATTGGTGCTATGTTTATCTCCGTTCCAGTTTACTGGGTAATAGCAAAGGCATAATCTGTGAAATGTGTACATACAGTACCGTACATCCTTGTTCCATGCTTACATTTGTACATGTACAGCGTATATTGTGTAACACGCAAATTTACAAGAAGCACATGTCATAATGTACATGTACCATACATGTACCGGTACATTACTCTTCCATGAATGATGATGCGCACAGTAACACCCAGGTTACAGGAAACAACCACTGTTGTCCCATACTACTATGCCGACCGAAAACGCTGTGGGGACAACAGAAAATCCCCATAACTCGGTCCTAATTTGCCTAACAATAAAAAAAAACTTCCCATAATGCGGTGACGGCCCGCCCACACACGCGTATACCGGTACTATACCGGTACCTGCATGTGTACAGAATGCAGGCACAGTTCTCTTCTAAAGAAATTCTTACGTGGGAAATGTTTCCAAAAATTATGAAATTTCAAACAGAATTATGAGAATATCCCCCACATCAAAATAATCAAATTATGTTCTCAATCAAAAATCCTTTCATCTCCCTCCTCTAAAGTTATCCCCCTAAAAAAAAAATTGTCTTTAGTTTATCCCAACATGCATTTTTAACTGACCCACATTTCTTGCAGATGTTTCATCCAAGTGATCAATTTTTGGTGCCCTTTTATTTATCCTGCAGCATCTGTCTGCAAGTTGAGCAGATCCCCTACATCGCTGATGCATCCTCCTAATGCCTAGCGATTCCTGCATCTCCCTTGGCGACATGATGGATGAGACGGGCAAGCATCTCTCTCTATCTCTCTCCTCAATGACACATCCTTTCCATGAGGAAAAAACACTCCGCTCTGTCAGCATCTTTCATTAAATCATATTCTGGCTGCGCAGAGCCGACGGTTTGCGGACCGGGTCCTTCTGATTGGACAAGGATGACCCGGGCTTGCGATATGCAAATTGCAGAGGTCATGGCCAACTCATCCCGATAAGAGTACTTCATGCAAGACTGAAGATAGATGAGAGGATGATGCAATAAACATGCTGCTGCCCTATGTGATGAATTTGTAGTGTCCCCAAAAAGCGACATGTAATACCGGCATAACCAATGTCACTACAAATATATCTTCAGGACTTTTTCCATTTATTGTTTTTGCATGCAGTAGGAAGAGCATATTGTGAGTTTTTTTATACACGTACATGTTCAGTCTGATGTACCTTAATTAATTAATACAGTATACAGGTTATTGCAATGGTGAAAATATTGACCGTTCTTTAAATTCCACTGGGCAAGGGTTTTAAAAAGGCCGACGTGCACTGTGCACTGTACAACTCAAAAGAAGCCCCTGTGACACATGAAAACCATCTACATTTTATGAACTGTATACCTGCAGTTTCTCGCTAGATGTTGTGTACATGCACCAGTGAATGTATATGAACAAGGGAAAGTTGGAATAGTGTGCAAGCCAATTTGCTTTAATTCCATTTTAATTAATTTCACATAATCACTTATGAATACATTATTCCCCCAAACCCTCTGCAGTCCAACCATGTTTGCCAATATTCTTAGAATTCCAAACTTGTTTGTTCACTCTACTTAACACTGCTTCACCCACACATCATCACCATGTACCGGTAGGTCCGGTAATCATGAAAGACTATTCAACGACAATGACTTCCTCCCTGATCAATAGATGCTTTCAGTTTCTCCCTCAAGTCAAGTATACCCCGGGTTGATAACTCTTTGGGTTTATAGGGGGAGGGGGTAATCAAGGTCTTTGGGGAATTCAGAGCTCCCTTGCAAGGGAGAGAAAATCAAAACAGCATACTGGATTCTTAAACTGGATTCTGGGTGCCATAGTACAATCATCAGCGGCTGGCTCTTAGGCTTTAGGAAGTGGAAATAATGAAATCCCACTTTGGGGTTGAATGACTGCATACCTGGGCACAATAATAGTTCTCTCTAATCCTAAACCTAATCCCCCTTTTTCTAGTTCGGCTCCAGTTGCACACAATTGCTCTGGCATTCTTGCCCTGCCTTAATGTGGGCTAATTCCCCCAGTGCCGCTCCATCATTTGAGTAAACTGGGCAGGCTTTGCCGAGATTCCAAACCGGATTGAATGAGCACCCTAACACCCCCCCCCCAACAATGCGCATGCCAACACAGGTTAATGAATGAGTACAATCAGTATACAGTATTAACACAAAAACTGTAGCGCACTGCACTCACGAGAATTACGCGTTACATGTATGTGTACAGTGTCATCCAATGTAAGTGATGTACAAATTGTACATGTTTCTATTTTCTGTAACATTACTGACCTACATTTGATGATGCTGTCATCGTGTTTAAAAATTCAACCAAATTTTACATCTACCGGCAGTTTAATACAAAAACTAGCTCAGTGATGACATGAAGTGACAGAAGCGGGTACCTACTACCTAAGATTTTGGATAAGCACCCCCAATGCAATATCCATTAAAAACCCATTACTACTTTTAAACCAGAAATGATTGAGTACATGTGTATACTGTCAAACGGTCAAACGCTCAAACTGAGGGGGAAAATGGTGAGCACTGTTCAAACTTAAGTGTATTCAGACCCGAGTCATGTCATTTTGCAGCAATACACAGAGTAAATTGAGGTTTTGGAGCAAAGGGGGCATACCGGTACATGAACATTATGTAGACTGAACCTTTTCAAATTTCTGCATGAAGAAGATTTGATGGACTCAGTACTCTGATGTGCTACAATGTTTCGGGAGGCAGGGGAGAGGAGTTATTTGGTCGGAGCATGTTTTCTCTGCTTCTTCTGGTCACTATAAATAATGCGCCAATCCGGTCATTACAGATCTTTATGCAGAGCCAGTACATAGTTCACCCTTTTTTTACGGATAGCTGCCAGGCTGGAAATGTGCAGTGAATGTTATGCTGCATTGTGGGACAGTTTGCGCTGCACAAAATCCCCTTTCGTCTTGCAAAGTGTCCCAGGATGCAATGTGCATCATACATGTATTGTCACTGCACACTTCTGATCTTTCCGTAAAAGGGTCAACGTTTGCTTTGCAATGTTAGTGTGTTTCGTCTGTTTTCCCTTCCAAGTCTTGACCAACATTTGTAGCAGAGATCTGTATGTAGTGAGACTTTGCACCACTATGACAGGGGGTGCCTGTGGAATGTGCCAGGTATGGGGCTGTATTTGCCCAAATGATTTTGGCCCTAAGCCACTTGAGGTATTTCACTATGCACAGTTATGTTTGGTTAGGCGCAGTTTACAATGTTTGATTTCAAAGACAGGTATTTACATGTATGTAAACTGTGGCCAACTACACACAAGTCTCACATGTGCCTTGGCTGCATCAATAATATACACCGCGTTCCCACTTGAATTGGAAAAAGGTGGATCAAGATCCGGCATTTTGGTGTGATCGTTATCTTACCGCAACGAAACCGCAAGACGCGTTCCCACTTATGCTTGATCCACCTCTTCGTACGGAAATGTTGGGTCCGAAAGGTCACTGAGTTCGGAATTACGCGCGCTCTGTGGGAGTGCCATTGTTGCATGGTTGCATGCTAGTCCAGGATGGGTCAGTTTTCAAACAGCACTATCAGAATTCACCGACAAAAATTACGCGAATTCACCAACATAAATCACGGATCCGTAGACTAGAGGATCCGTGCGTGCATAAATTAACAGGTGAAATCCAACAGATCAGAGCCGCTCATTGTGTGACATCACGGCAGAAACCAATGCATCGATAAGGGATTCCCTGGTTCTGAAGCTTCTCATTGGTTAGAAACGGTCACATGATGTACTACGACATAATTTTCCAATTTTCTATAATCAATACTTCAGATTTGTCACCTCCGTACGTACCGCGTTATCGGCACTATTCTCATCGCATACTCGTAAGCTTTTCCATGATTCTGTGCCAAAGTGAAGTCTTTTGGTGAGTGCGGACTCAGAGTCATTTATGGATGGAAAAATAAGTAAAATTTCACCAATGGAAAACGTTTAGTAATGGACGAACACGCAACAAAAATAAGGCCTAGTGTAGTTTTAGGATACCACGTGCGCTTTTGCATGCGCGGTGCTAGCCCGTAGTTCAGCGGTTGTTTATTGTGCATGTTGTATACGCTGGAAATGTTCACATGAGCTACACGCCTGAAAACGTGTTTCTTCGTTCATGAGACCGCAACTTTTTCGCGCCACTCGTGCACCGGGCGGATGTTAACAGGTCAAATTGCCGGATCAGATCCACCTTTTGCGTTCCCATCTGATCGTGATCCGGCAATTGCCGGATCTGATCCACCAATTGGGGGATCTGTATCCTGGTCCAGAGGTGGATCAGAAAAGGTGGATCTGATCCTGATCCACCCTATAACGGTTAGCGTTCCCACTACACACAATTGCCGGATCTGATCCACCAATTGGGGGATCTGATCCGGCAATTTGGCAAAAGGTGGATCAGATCCCCCAATTGGTGGATCAAGTGGGAACGGGGTCATAGAAAGCAAAGCACTAGATCCGTATAGTTTGATGACAAGACTAGAATTGCCCAATGGAGCTTGACCCGAACATCTCCGATTATGACACTCTTTATATTCAGTGATTCAGTTATTAAGTCAGTGACTCAGTCAATCAGAGAACACTCAGAACAGTAGTCCGGCCCTTTGGGTATAAAGGCAAAACCAAAGAATCTCATGTTTTGACTTTATGCATACATGTATGAGAACACATGACTCATTCCAGTACACAGTACATGTACATGTACACGTGTACAAAAAAAATTGTACGTAGATGCTCATTTTGTTTTAGTTGCATGTACTGAATCTACCATATAAAGGCTGAGATATTGAGTTCTTCTAAACTTCCCCACTGTTAAAATTATAAAACAGTTTCAATTTGTGACAATACAAACCTGTGTGTGTTCTCTGGTGAGCTTTCAAGTGTGAGCTCTTGGTATAGACCTTCCGACACCCTGGGAACTGACACTTGTGGATTCTCCGCTTGCTGTCGGGGGATTCCGCCCGCTTCCCCAAAGACCGCGCTGGATTCACGCTCCGCACGCGCACCGTTGTCCTGTCCACGATAGAACCGTTACTGTGCACCATGCTGACGGCGACCAACTGGTTGACCGGTACTGTCACGGGCATGACCCGCGTGATTTCTGGGGAGGAAGGCGGGGTGAGCGTCACCGTACTGACTTTAGCCTTAAACTCGGCCCGGAAAGGGTCCTGGGTGACTGTGGCCGTCGGGGAGGGCGAGAGCTCCCCTGAGCTGTCCCATGATGCACCGCTAGAGCTGGACAGGCTCATGGTGTCAATGTCAAAGCGGCTGTCGTTGCTCTCGCTGTCCGATAGGCTGAGTAAAGTCTCCACCTCCTTTTCACGGATGACTTGCTGGCAGGACAGGATGAACTTGTTCCAGGGGTTCTCCGGTTCCTTGATCTTCTTGTCTTGTGTCTGGCAAGGTTCGGCCTTCAGGTACCGCTCCATCTCCAGACAGTTCTGAAAAACAAAGTCAGAAAAAACAAATTGAATTATTCATTCTATCCATTCCAACAGTCACATTCAGTCCAATGTCTCAATCTCCAGATGAGGGTCGGAGCAAACTGACCAATACGTCTCTGGTTATTTAAAAAACAACCTCCCTTTTTAGAGGTAGTCACTTTAAATTAATTTATCCTAAATCTCCTCCAAAGTTGTTCTCTCCACCATGCAAAGCCTCAAAATCACACTTTTGTCATTCAGGTTGCAAGACGTTGAGATTTCTCATCCAACAATGAAATTTGCTATGTACTATAACCAAGTTATACCACTGAGTGGCGGGTAGCAACTTAAATTATTCATGGATTCAATATATATTTGAACAGTTGGAAGGCCCTAGCTGGCTATTGACTAGAACGTTGTTCAAGTTGAATTTAAAGTGGAGGATTTTCAAGTCAGCCAAAGGTCACTTCCAACTTGGGTCTAAATTGAACCACCTTGGGACCAATATCATTCTAAAGATTTGTCAGGGGATGGGGATATCAGACTACCGGTATCAATGTACAAATGTACACATGGGGATTGCTGGAATGCAGTCACACCTGCAAATTAAATCCCCTGACTTTCACACTGCTGCAATACGTACATGACTTAATAACACGTTAATTCAAATGTTAAACGTAAATTCAAATGTTAAACTTGAATGGCAATGGCATACATGTACATGTATGTACAATGTACCGGTATGTATGGGGATGGAGGCTCAGAACACACAATTTGTCATTCTTAAGGAATTTTAACAAATCTTTACCCTCCTTTTAGGAGATTTTCTAGGGGGGGGGGGCTCGCAAAAACTAGAAACTAGAAATGTTGCACATGTACAACAGAACTGCCCACGAACAAAAGTTCTGAAAAACCACATTTCCTCGATAGATGCACGTACGAACTTGCAAGATTTGTTTATTTATGGGCAATACACTTGTTTTTGTTAAATGCTTCCCACACACATTCCTGATTTCCAAATCTATTGAAAAGGTCCTACCGAAAAAGTGCAAGGTTCCTTTGTGAGGCAGTCATGCCTGACCCTCAGAGAAGGATCACAATGCCCACAACTTTCCAATGACTACAGTCATCCATCACAGCCCAGCGACTTTTCATTCACAAGGAAAAAAACTGTCAGAACTTGTGGACCAAAAATCAGAATCTGAAAACAAGTTTGGTGACCTTCCATGGAATTAATTTGATTTCAGAAAAGTTCACTGATCATGTGCTTCATTTCCTGGTCAAAATTTTTATTGAATCGTTGTCGTCAAAGAGCCCCAACTATCGGTACCTGTACAAAGTAATGCTATTGAAACGAGTGGAAAAGCAGATCATGTTAATTTATTATTCAGAGTATTTAGAGAACGGTATTTTTAAAAAATAGTGTGTAGTGCCCACATCCTGCACATTCAAACAAACATAACAACCATGACAAACGTGTTATCAGCCTTGCTGGTTCAGAAATATGTACATTCCAACTCAGCACAAAATTAATTAAAAACATGCAACAGGATGTTATTCTTTCACTTTTGTTTTATTATGATTTTTGAACTTTTCGGTAGCCACACCGTTATCTTGCACTTAAATGTGCATACAACCAAACTGCAAACACTTTGCACAGGTACTTTGTACATGTACATAAATTTACAAAATGTACAGGTACATGTTTGTATCCATAAATAGTCCAGCGGATACATTAATGTACGATGCCATGTGACAAAATTGTGCACTTGTTCATAAAAGCGTGAAATTTGGCACCGTTGTTTATATTCAAGCGAGACAATGTGTTAGATGTGGAGCCATCACAAATTTACCCTTTTAGGGGTGTGGCAGCCATTTAAAAAAGGGGGGACTCATCATGCCCGCAGTGAAAATGATTGTTCCCTGTCACAAAAGCAGGAATTTTCATAAAGACATAATTACATAGATTGTACATGTAGGCGTAAGTGGTTTTCCAGATGTAGAGCCGCCACAAAAGCACCTTTTTGGGGGCGTGGCAGCCATCTAAAAAAAGAGGGGGGCAACTACCGGTATTATGCCCACCTTGGGGAAAAAACCATAAATTTGATTTAAAGCACTTGTATACGCTTGTCAGAGGTACACCTTGTCAGTGTGAAAATCAACTTTACAAGTATGTGAAAAAACCTGAATACTCATAATCCCAGTTTCTTGGCACTTAACTGGTACTTTTATTATTGTTACCAGGTTCAATAAATTATACAAAAAATCTCCTGGTATCCAGTGAACCATGAAGTAATAGTATTAAAAGAAAAAGTTTCAATGAAAAGCTTTGTACCCATACGAACTGCAAAAACTTGAGTGGCCTGAAATGCACTTTAAGATAAAGGGATCTGTGTACATGAACATATCCTGATCAGGTCAAGGATCTCCAGTTTGGTTAAGGACAGAAAAACCACAGGAATTTGAGGTCCTGAGGTGAGGTGTGATAATATGGGCTAATTCTCAGTAACATAAGATCTAAAACTGCCTCAGACCACAGCAGTCAAGAACTGACCAAAATGCCCTTGCGGTAGTTGCTTAGACAACAGTGTCTGTCAATATTGCTAAAGATGTACATGTACATGAAAAATACAATGTTTTCTCTCTGAATTGCCATTTTTTTAATGTACAAGTCATGAACAATCCAAACTTCTCCAGCCAAATGTTTCAAAATTCTTTCAAAATCTTTCCAAATTCCACCAATGTACCGGAAACAATGCCATGTTCTTGACCAACTTTTAACGGACCACCCAGAACCAAAGGAATTGTGACGGGGCTGCATATCCCTGTAATTTAATCCTCCAAGATTCTCAAAAATCTCAAGGGAGATTCCACAGGATCTAGGAGGGATTATTAGGGTTTAACCAAAGCCCATGATTACACAATTCTGCTGTGTATGAGTGTTGTACATTTATGTACATTGTACACAGCCTTCTTAAGTTACATGTATTAATATTACCGTACTTCAAAAACATCACGTGAGGCCTGTTCTGATGCCGACATTGAAATTTGGCAATATCATGCCAAACACAGGTCTGCAACCTTTATTAGTCATCTAAAAAGCACATACATGTATGTCCATGCCAAGTTGTTTTAATTTTTTTCCCACTGAGTCACCACCAGTCCACTGCCAATGCATAACAAGCCATGCATGTCCATGCATGTACAATGTCCATGTACAGTTGTACATGTACATGTACAGTGATACATTTGCATGTACCGGTACATGTGTATTTAAGAGTTCAAGATTTAAGCGAACCATAAACTGGCCTCACTCAGCTGGTCAATGTTTGTGCTGGTCCCAGAGGACCAGCCTACCGTCTTCTTTGTACCTGAGTGACTCACTCACTCACTGATTGACTGTCTCTTGTGACTTAGAAAATTAGAACTCTGACAGAAATTAGTGTTGAACTTGAAACACAATATTTGACCAGTGACAGACCAATATTGTGATGTTTGGCCCAAAACATACATGTTTTGTACATAGTACGTATAGTTACCGGTATGTCTTAATCAAATGAAACGACGATGAAGTTCGACAAATTTCCTTTCTCGGTTTGTATCTTGCTTGCCAAGGACAAATGAACTTGATTGCCTCATGAGTCAGTATATTATAATGGACGGCAAGTCGCCAATTCCTTTTTCGTGACTGTACATGTTGCAGGAATTCTAGTCAGCAGTCTTGGGTGAATCATGCCTTCCGAGCCATTACTGGGCCCAAAGCCACATGCGTCATCTGTGTGAATTCTTTGCCAATTAATTCAGTGGCATCAATAAATATTATCTTCTCCTGCTGTCCATATATAAAGACTAATTTAAGTGTGGAAATCTGGCCTTACAAAGATTTGCAACTTGGGCCAAGCTGCACTGAAACTCCGTGCCCAAAGAAATGACCATGGTATTGTACCAGCGCAGTAGGTTACTTTAATACGTGTTCTCTTTCTACATGTACATGTACTTCCATAACTGACATTCAAGAACTCTGGACCAAGGTTTATTTTTTTAAAAGAGGTTTTAGTTACTGGCTTTTCAGTTACCGTTCAAGTCAGAAATTTGATCTTGAAATTTTGCTGATCAATGGCTGCGGTCCTTTGGGGAGTTTCAAATATTTTTTTTGGGGGGGGGGTGTCTTTCTGCATTCAGTATTTTAATATTTGCTTTGTACTACAGGGGAACCTTCAACAAGTGCTTATCCGTCTAGAGATACATGTACCGTACATATGTATATGTAATTCCCAATTTTTTTGTACCCAAGATTCAAACTCAACTTGTTTCACTGATAACTCACTGTAATTTTTTTCAGGTATCCCAAAACTAGTGTAACTGTAAATTTATGCACAACTCTACTGCTACACTAGTTGGTCAAGAGTCAGCCACTCAGTCATGTAGAGTGTATATTTGGTAACATTAGTTGAGATATGTCAGCCCATGCCGCATACCACATGCACATGTGAAATTCAGTACAACCCCTGATTCTGCAGGTTGAAGCGTGTACATGTGTAAGTCAAACGGCTTCACAGTTTAAAAGCCAACGACCCCTTATTTCTGTGTTTTGTTGCAGGCCAACATTCACTCTGTGGGAGGCATTCAAAGGGAATTCCACAATATTGTCTGAAGGGACTAACTAGGGGAGCTACTTAAGTGGGGATCAGGGCCTATTTAGGCCTGTGGGAGACAGGTCTTTTTTTTTACTTTCAAGCCATCCCCCTGTTTGTTGGAGTCAGTAAGTTATTGATGAAGTTTGGGCTTGTTTGTCAAGATTTCTTTTAGGGCTGGCTAGGAATAGAAGGGCTGGGATTTCAGCTGAATGAATAAGCTCCAGAGGATTAGCAAAATGGTCCTAGTGACTGCGCTGATAGTTCGAACGAAAATCTGAAACTAACAGTCAAAATCCAAAAGCTTGTTGGTAAAAAATCTGGTTGATTACATTTACTTAGCTGGCTACATGTGATGATTGTGAGCGTACATTATGTACTTCCATGGAGGTCCTAGGGGTAAACAAAAAATCTCAACCCTTTGAGTGTAATTTGTAAACAATTACTGATTTCGCAATGCTATACAATTTGATTATGAAATCAAATTCCTTGAAACAAGAGTTTCATTGTGGGTTTCTATTTCTAGGTAATTGTCCTATCAAAAGCAAAACCAAATTGTGTATATTGGAGATTCTTTACATTAAATATCAGTCGACTGCATGTTCCCATGAATTATTTTTTGCTTGTGACGACCTCTTAATTGACACTTTAGTGACCACATTTTTCAAAGTTGGATTCCACTGCTGTGCATGTTTATATGCTAGGACATAACCGTCACATTGAGGCAAATATTTTGGCTTTGTCAAATAATGTTGTACAAAAACATATGGCTATCATTTTGAAAGTTCTAAATACGTGCACCTGAACTGTTGATTTGGACTCGAAGTTTATCTGTAATCTTTTTTGGTTTTTTTTAAATATCCAGAATTAGTTGCAGAATTTGTAAAAAAAAAAATCCACAACAGCCCCCCCCCCTCCCCTTTGTATCATTCCAGCACTTCAGTTATTTGTTGTAATTAATGCTGATAACTTAGCTGATAACTAACACAGGAAAATTCCGGGCGAGTTGCTCAGAATTCTGCAACAATACAAAGAACCTGTTCAGCAACTTATCCTGGATTTACATGCATAATGAGCTGACTCCTAAATGAATATTGCATTGCTGAATGACAGAAGGTAGAACAATCTTGATGTCTGTAGCAGCTACGCATACATAGGGACAATTGCAGCATTATGTATAAAATGTCTGTGACACAGCTTTGAAGAGCTCAGCGAATAAACCTGAAAATGTATTTTTCATTATCTTATAGCCTATCGGTGCATTCATCATCTACCGGGTAGTAATGGCCAAAGAGATTACAGACTAGGAGTTTTGGATCATTTCTCTGAATCGTTAGTCAGATACCATGGTTAAGTGGCTCTGTAATGGACATTACTCTTCCATACATTGTACACACATACAGTGCATTGCCTCAAGCCCTTTCATAACGCAGGAATTGTTGTCCATAGGCATTTTGGTTTGGACTGCTTCTAGCAGTCAAAGGCTTGAAAAGCTCCCAAGTCTAAATATAGCAAATCACTGTTCCTCCATTTATGGTGCAGTTTTTCTCTCTTTTTTTCTCTTTTTTTTTTGGGGGGGGGGGAGGAGAAAAAAACTGAAGCCTTGAGGGATAATGTCCATTTGCTCCAATCAAAAAGTGGAACTAGAGGGTCTACACATAAAAGGATATAGTATTAATTTTAATCTTGTACGGAAAGCTCCCCTTCCAGCGTGCATGTTTTTAGGGTTCAATCTAATCACAGTCAACACCATACCGAGAGCCATTGTGATGGCCCAAGGCCTAGACTGAAAAAAAAAGAAACGTGTAGTGTAACAGCACTGCATAGGCAAAATTAGTAGTAGCCTCAACAATGTGCAAGAGCTCTGATTAAAAAAAATAATAAAAAACTGAATGACGCAGCAAGGACTGCAGTATGAATATCCAGTAACAAAAAAAAAAGACACAAGTCATACCGGTACATGTATATTGCACAGTTGTGTACGTACATTACATATTTGTATCAGTGTTTGCTAATGAAATAAATGCACTGCTAAACACTATCAGTGTATCACCCTCAGTACCATTTTTCCTTGGAATTTTCCTGAACCCTCCAAAATCACTCACTTTGCAGGAAACCAATGGAACATTGTAGGCCTACATGTACATGTACATGTATAGTTTTGAACACACATGCATAGTTACCGGTATTTTGAAAAAAAGGGAAATAATGGCACAAGTGGAATTTACAAGGACTAAATACAACACGTGCATGTGTACATGTACATTGTAAACAAAAATACATACATGTACGTCTTACGTTGCCTGTGTACATTAGTATGCATGAAGTTCAATAAAAAGATTTTTTTATAAAAAGATTAAACTTTCGCTTTCCATTCATGGCCTTGTTCATACCTTTGTACAGGTATGTATACCTTTGTACTTTTTTTTTTTTAAGGTGCATGTAGCCTAACTTCAATCCAAAAATGAATACAACCACAGTACCCAGCTCCCAGCAGGCTTTTTACCCTGGGGGTACCATACAGGCCCAAATGGACCATGCATTCGCTGAGTGATCAGTCAATCAGGGGGTTTTTTTTATGAATGCCTTTAGCAGAAATTCAAAAGACTGCTACTAGTGAGTCTCTTCTCATGCATACATGTACATGAACATTCTGTAGCTCATGCACATGTATACATGCCATTGAATACATCAAGGACAGCTAGTGGATAAAATGTGCCAACACTCAAAACTGCACCAACCCATGTACATGTACATGTACAGTACCGGTACATAGATGCAGACATATGCATAATGCATGTGATGTGCATTGAATTTCAAGTCATTTTATCAGCAGTCTGTGTGTGATTTAAAATGTACAAAAAAAATCTACACACACATAAACACACATGATACCCAGTTCTTTCCTGCAACAGTACCGTACATGAATACAATGTATACATTCAGCAACCAGTGCACAACGAAGCTCAACATGTACATGAACATGTACATTGTAGGTCAATATGCATAAAACTTACATGTAGCATCTTACACGTACGTCATGATTGGTTGACGTTCATTTTACATAACAGGGAACTCCTTAATACATGTATGCATATGATGCAGGGACCATTTATAAACAGTCTCCCCCCCCCCCCCAACAAAAACAAAACAGGAATTTACAAAAACCAAAACACACACAAAACAATTAATTATGGCATTGAGAAGACACCAAACACTTGGATGTGTGCGAAGGCCTTTTTTTAATCAAGGTTCAACAGTTCCTGATTTCTTGGGTTTGGTTTCCTACCACATCCTACTTCCTGCCCATCATATTGCAGAATCTGGCACAGGACACTTGCTGACAATCATCTTCCTGTCATCTGACACAGTGCATCTCCACAATGCATGTAAGGTTTCAATTACAGGAGTGTCTAGATGTCCTCTTTGGATACTCTGAAGGCAATTTTCAACACCCCAGTGTGTCACTTGCAAACTTAAAGGGAATGTACAACATTTGCTTTCGCTGTAATTTTCAGAAATAAATGGATTTGGAGGAACAGCGTGTTAAAGCAAATATTGTTACACTGATTTGTTTCACGTTTTGGGTTCGGAGATGCTGTAAAATCCAAGAAAACCAACCAAACAAAATTTGGCATCCAATTTTTCAATACGGAATGCTGACAAAGCCTGTACAGTACATTTGTAAATCATTGAGTGTTTTGCTGCTTGAGTGGGGCCTCAGTAACGTTAATGCTTTTTAGATTTCATAAACAGTGATTTAACAATCTTGCTGTACTGAAACAGCCCCATTCACGACTAAGTCCCCCCCCCCCCTCCAATTACTGGCATGGGTGACACTGAACAGGGGTGACTGGCCGAAACCGGCCCTTCAAAAGACACAGGCAATTGACTTTTATTCTTTTGGCAATCTCTGAAGAAGGTGGAGGCGGCATTTTTGGGCCCCATTCAGCCTTAAGGTGGCAATCTCATCAGTGTTCACCTGGACCAGATTCCGTCTCCTGCGTGAAAGCACACATTCCAGTGCCTTTTTTAAAGAAAGAACCAGGATTCCACAAACATTAACTGCATTCAGCTGAATCGCCAAAGGGGTCTGGGTACCACTTTTGTTGGGGGAGAATCTTCTTTATCCAGGGGCAGGCTCTGATCTCTCCTTTCTCTCAACACCTACATGTTGTACTGTATTTTGGGAGTGATTAATAAATCAAATCCTGGGTCTTCATGAAGTACCCCATTTGACAGCAGCTTGCGAATTACTTTCTCTTGGTTTCGAACCCAGCTTCACAATGCAGCATTGTACTGGTACTCATTGGCCCAGGGGTCCTGAACTTACATGTAAGCACAGTGTATACCATCCTATAGGCCTACATGTACTATGTACGTGACATGCATATATCTGAGCAAAGAAGAAATGCTTTTCTAAGTTATGGACAACATTTCAAGAACTCTGTTTGTACACATCTCAAATTTGTCCCACAAAATTTTCATGTACCGGTACATGTACCGTCCACCTGCAGGATAGCTTGAGTACATGTACAATGTACATCAAAGCATTGGGCAATTTTGACTTTTAAATCTAATGTTATTCCACCAGATAAAGAATATTAATGGGAGAATTCAACGATCCCATACATTACAGATTTATTGTGGAACAGTTCAAATATGGTTTTCAGGCATGCAACTGGCAAGTCACACAAGAAAAAGAGGAAATTCAAATCTTTCCAAGATTTTGTACAGTGTTTTTCGATTTTCAATGGCAAACGAGTCATGGGAAGTGAAAAAGAGGAAATCAGCTGCTCCGAGGAAAAGTTGCATGTCTGGTTTTTATAAGCCAGAGTGCCAGACGCAGATTTATGTTCATTTCTACCAGATCCTTCAGTAATTTTTTTTTTCTTCAAAAGAAACTTCATGGTATGTGATCACATTCACTACTCTAGTCCAATCCTCAAGTCCATTCGTCAGCACACATTCACACCAAATACCGAAAGAAAAAAAACTGCAGGAGCCCAGGTGCCCAGTTAAAGTTTTAAAAACACACAGTCCCAGCTCTTCAATATTGGCCCGGATCAAATGCACCGGCATACAAAAACACGCATGCCTGAGCATAACTCAATGAAAGCAGGGATTTTTTTTTTCAATGGAATAAATCCACAATGCGTGTTTTTTTCGACCCTCGTTGACACAGCGTTCGTCTATTGTGTCTCTTCTGATGGGAATAATGATAGCGAATAAGCGATTGAATTGGCCGGTGAGTCATCAGCTCGGCCTCGTTTAAAGGAATGTGGATATTCAGCTAATAGTAATACAGCAAAAACAAAAAAATTGTCATTTTTGGTAACACCGAACTAAACTATCTCGAATAAAAGACTGCAATATTAAATCCTTCCAAATCCAACATCTTGTTTTACAGTAGGCCTATTTCTTAATACATTTATTTGTGTAAATGTCCAAAGTATAAAACAGAATAACAATTTCACATTAATGGAGAAATCATTTCTATGGGAGTCTTGACTCTCATGACACACAGACTAACTGGTACAAACTTGAAAGAAAAGTTAGGTACGGTACATGTACATGTACAGGGACCAAACCTAAACCAACTTTTCAAAATTGGTGGCTAACATATTGATCCTAGTGTACATGTATGTTGTAGATTAACAACATACATGTAGTTACATGTATCTACATGTAATTATCAATACTAATGAAGACAAAACGCCTCCAAATTGCACAGCCAAAGAAGAGCTTTCAATTTGTTTGTGTTCACTATAGATTTAAAAGAGGCATCAAAGTTCACTGTTGATTTATGACCCAACATAAAGATCCAATAAATAAAGCCCAATTATAGTACATTGTACTGCCCTGTCCATGGACGTTTATTTTAATACTTTTTAGGGTTTTAAGTAATAACTGCGGTTTTGCAAACATAACAAATAAATATGACATGTATTTGTAGACCCAAAAAAAATATACTTAAACGAGACGGATCAATGTGTACAACAATGTTAAAATAAACATGCTATGCGCCGAGAACCACAAATGTACAAATCAAACAAATTATAAGCAGACAGTCCTTGTACATGTACAGACACATGCGGGTCACATGACTAGATGATGGATGCCCACACACTACACACATCTGTCAACACAGCGATGGATAAATAATAAGCCCCACGGGACTGGAAATACCATTAACATATGACCCAGTTGCCACGACAACCAGGGGTCAAATATTTGCCTATTTATTGCCCGGCCTTATATGGGCACAAATCTTTCACGTGGGCTGTGAATCGCTGAGGCCTTGCGGCTGGCTGGAAGGGTGCCAAGTTCTGATTGGTCGGCTGGATACTACGGCTGCCTTGTGTGTGTGGCCTACGGAGCTCCGTCAATGCCAGTCTGTAGATCAAGCATGTGTAATGATTCCCAGGGCAGGCTGGACTGGAATATTACCAGGGCATGTGACTGACTGGGGATGACAAATACAATTACAATCTACGTTTAAAGCCCACGTTCAATTCTAACTTCCAAATGGTTACTTGTTAAACCACAACTCAATTTCCTTGCTGTACCAGTATGGTTACACTGTGGAGCTACTAAGCACAAAATGTATGCTAAGCAATGTCAGGCTTCCAGCCAAAATGTCAAGTAAAGTGTGCAGAGCTCATGACCGACTTAGTTCAAACTACCAGTAAATTCTGCTTATCAGAGAAAACTGTTGAGTAATATCAGGAAATTGGGCCCAGAATTGTATATTGCATACTTGAGCAAACAATTAAAGTATTTCAAAACCACATTCAAGGCATTTAGGATCATTTGCATAAATCCTAAAAGTAGCCTACCAAATCATTATCAAAAGTTGTACATGAACTGGGATTAAAGATCGTACTGGTACTGAACACCCTGTAAAATTATTCCGTCTGGCTTGCTCTCTTTCAGATGAAGTTGAGAAATGTACCTGTAGGATATTTCCAACGATCAGTCAATCGAAAGATTTTGGAAGTAAAGAGTTTTTTTGACAAATTGTGTTCGTGAGCACAAGGTTGTGCACGGTAACTCGAAAGGGTAATATCCACTTTGAAGCTGAAACATCAAGTTTAGGTTTGAACGTTCTTTTTTGGATTTTGAGTGGTGTTACTATTGGAAACAAACAAAATGCATGAAAAGCAAATGATACAATGTACATGTACCATACATGTACTTTTAAACAAAATCCAGTTCCAGCATTTCATACATGTTGTCAGACACTTAACACGCATATACACCGGTAATGTAAGTTACACCGCGGAGCTATCAAAAGGAGAGCCTCCATGCTTAACACTAACATCTAACATGTAGCCACACATATTGTTTTGATATTAAAAATAAAATATCACATTTGATCTGACCTTTTTAGTATTTCCCTTTCTTTCCATTTTTAAGTCATGATAATTCTGACAGGCTCTATGGGGACTATTATTGAAATCAGTGCGCAAAAGAGATGGAAAGAAATTTGATGGATACTATAAAAGTCTTCCTGTTTGTACATGTTTATTTAATTCTGTAGCGAAAGTGTTTGGAAAATGTCCATTCAATGATTTCTCTGTCAACTGTCACTGTCAGGACAAAGCGGCATATACTAAATAATGATGAAACTTCACACAGATCTTATTGAAATAGATTGCTGGATTTTCCGAAATTGAAACAAATGACATTTTTTTATCATATGGAAAATTGTTGTGTGCACAGTCCACAGGCACCCAGCGGAATGCAATATTGCATGGATTTGTGTGCACGGAGAAAAACTCTAGTCCAGGAAGGATGTGCCTCCTGTAACCTTGCTGCTACTGTGAGGAAGTGGAAGGATTCTTGTTATCATGGCCAATCGTAAAATCATTGTACTGTACAAGTTCTGAGGCTGCATGTACATGTGCGCAGACCCATTGAAACAGCAGATGAATCCAGCTTTATAATTTCATAATGGCCCAGTATTCCTGGCCACAAAGCAAGGCCGAAATATAGCAGGCCAAGGTTGGTTTAAACCATGGAGATCAAATGACCTTTTGCGAAAATTATGACAGATTCTCAGACAAGTACTGAATGACGTATATATGCAGATCTACTGTATTCAGGCTGACCTCGTACAAAAATTATTCACAGAATAACAGGCTGCACACAAAACGTGACAACGAGCCAGATCTTGGAAAAAAAAGCTTTCATAGAGTGAAATTAGATTGGAAAAAAAAAACACTGCTCCAACAAACTGAACAAGGACAATCAGTTTCACACTATCAATGTACCAGTACAGTGACAAATTCCTTTAATTGTATACATACGTACGGTATACATACATATCGTACTGTACATTAAATGCATTATTCACACAAATTTGTAAACAAATTTATGTAATGGCAAATATGGTCAACAGTTGACAAATGTCCGATATCTGACTGAAATTTCACCCCTGTACTTGCGTAAAATAAAACAAGATCATAGATGGCTACTTATTAGTGTTTCAAACACACGTAAATGACGTATGTGTACAGCCACATGGATCTTAGGCACAGGCGCACAATTCATTCCAACTCCAAGCAAATTGGATCAATTGCCCTTTTTGCTGTATGCTTGCATTAGGCCAGACACTAATACTGGAGGCCATCCTGATGTGTTAACAATTAACTTGATGACTCGTACATAAATTAACAAAGTAAGTCTACGCATGGCATGTGCATTGTATAAATTACCAATGCAGAGTAATAACGTGTTTGTCTACAGACCCGAGTATGAACAGCCCAGATTATTCCACTCTTCGCGTAAACAATCTCTTAAAAAGAAAACTTCCTTGCTTTTTGTGACAAAGTAAAAAATTAATTTTGTTCTCTGTCATCTAGTCATCAGAGAGTGCTGTGGAGTGTGGACTATGAAAAGCATTACAAGTCACACATTTGGGATGACATGTTTGAATAGTACACCAATAACACTCAACATACAAGTCAAAGTCTGTCAGTGTCACTGTGGCAACCTTGCATGAAATTAATTATCTTGGACTGTTGTTGGTCCCCACACTGCACTTCAGGCAGTACTAAGACGAGAATAACCATTACAGTGTCCATTTAATTGGCACATAAATCACTACCTCTGTCTCCATAATAATACACTAACCATGTATGTATCATGCACCTTCATTTACATACATTATGCTCAACACAGAGTAACATGAGACCATAAATACGTGTAGGGCCTATGTACTGTACATAGAGACAATCAGCTTATCAATTACAATCAGTGCAACGTTGTACTGGCACGAACATTTATAATCAAAATTAATAACCACGTAACTTATCGTCAACTCAGGGATTTATTTTTCAACTTTTGATTGCAAAATGCAAAACAGGTGTGAGTGTTTCCTCCAAGGGATTACAATATTATTTCTGAAGGAGTAATTTCTTGACGGCACATTGCTGACATTTGATTTTTTATAACTCTTCCACCCACGCCACGTTTTACAGAATCAAAAATTACAAATGAAAGTAGCAGTAGGCCAATTCGTGTGACCCACTGGACAAGCTATATAATCACGCATTATTAAACTAGTCTGCAAAGAAACCGCATAAGGTAAGGAAATTATCAAAAACGCAACACTGTGATTAAATGCATCTTATTCTTACCCTGTGTACCTGCAAATAATTTCAAGTTGCTCCAAACATTAAAAATACAATAGACTATTTTGAAGACCAGTGCAGCATTTCAATGACAACAAGTATTATCATCAAAAAATATATGCAATGAACATTCATCATTGTGTGAGCCAGCTCGTTTTTACACAGTGCACTTTATGCAAATTAGGCCTATTTACTAGGACTAGGCTATAATTTAATATTATTCATTGGGGTTAAGGAATTTAAAGAAGGCTTCAAATGTATCAAACATTAATTATCAAGAAAATGTTGACACTAATTAATTGATGAGAAATACCGAGATTAATAATGTTAATGACATGTCAATGTACAGCTGTATGAATCGATGTTTAACCAAATAGCAAAGGTAATTATATTATTCAGAAATTAAAGGGCATGTAAGATTGCCATTTAAATTTTAGTTTTTGCCAAAAGTTTGATCATGGATAGGCCAATGCCATTTTATTACACTGTATCAACTGAATAGTTTAACATGTTTAATACAGTGAGTGTGAAGTGCAGGACAGTAACAAAAATGACACGTGAATCACATACAAATGTGGAGGAATGAGATTGCGAGAATGCCTGTTCAAATCTTATATTTATTAGACACAACAAAGTCTTACATGTGCAATCATTAGGCAATCATTGTAAGAAAAGGATTTTTAAAGTTTTGTGTGAATTTTGAATCACGTGGAGCACACACGTTCCATCAATCTGTCCACGGCTTACCTGATGCCAATGTTCTTCCAGCGATGGCAGCGCCGAGTAGCAACCCGTCTCATGCAGGACCTGCAACTCCTGGAAAATGTCTCCGCTCGGAAATACGTCCATGATTTTCCTGCTTCGAAAAATCACGGTCCAAATGAGACGATATCAAGTGGAGACATTCACGAGAATCCCACAAATTATGTCGTTCCTGGAGCACGGCTTGTGGGGTTGTTTTGGTGGTCCAAAAACGCCAAAAAAACAGACCTGCCCCCTTTTTCCACTCGCTCACCGCCAACGCACGCACACATGCTACAACCGCAACGTCGGTCCGACCGCACGAGCTACCAAACGCACGTACACACATGCATGGGAAAACATGAGATCCGCATCGGGAATGAGGAAGCGGCCGGTCAGTGATAAACTTCATGCATATCCATGAGGATTGTGGCGACATCGTCCAATCAACACCCATCTGGGTTCACTGAATATGCCGCCAAGCGTGACGACCAATCCATGCATTCGATACATAATCGCACGGCCATTCGCTGTAAGATGTTAGCTGATTGGACACTCGACCTCCAGGAAAATTACCTTATAAGGGATAATTATATGCTAATCATTGCGATATATATAGCTCCGTATAAAAGCAGGTGGATCGCCGTCAATGGCGGAGCTCATTCGTGAGAGGGACGCCGTCATGTGAGGGTCGTCTTACGATAGTGCCATCGTATTAACAGGCACGGCAAAATTATGTTTCCCTGGAATTACATGTAAATTTAGAGATGAACTTGAGGGTACATTTTTTTTTAAACCGAAGAATACCAATACAACGTTTTCCCGTTGGTACATGCAAAATAAAATCCATGGGTAACATAAATTTGACAATTAAGCAATTGACATAGTGACTTTTGCAACCACTGAACTTTGGAACGGAAGCATAGTTGCGATCAAAGTTCCTAAAAATTGAACTGATTTATCTGTCTGGCGTGGATGCTTCAAATATCGACCAAATGATAAGAGCTTCATTGGAATAATGCAAAGCTGAACAAAGCAATATTTGAACTATCCCATATCCGTTGGCGTTGATATTTGCTAATTAGCCAACACGTTTTTAGGGCAAGTGTGAGTCCACATTCTGGGCCAAGTTTTTTTCTTAGTGAAATCTATAATAACATGATAACATTATCTTCTGACAAACGAAACACACAAAATAATATAAAAACAAGTGATAACTACTTCTGTCAGGGACTAATTTTGAGTTCATTATACCGGTAACGTCTGGGCTTTTTCCTCCCACGTCAAGACAAACGGTAAAAAATGTGTTGAAAATTGTCATATTAAAATTGGATACAATTTTGATGGTTTTTTTTTAAAGTTATTGCCCAAATCATAGACTGCCCCAAGGAAATTGAGCCATTAAAGTAAAACTAGTTATATATTTATAAAAAAAAAAAAACACCACACCATTTCTAGTACTCTGTAATAATTGTATTATCTTTTTTTCTGAGCTTTCATTTGCAACTCAGGGACTGGCGCTGGCCATGCTCTCCGCACCTCAGTCCAAGATCCTGAAGCACTCCAGACGGGTGCAGCATCGCTCTCGACGGTCGACCCAGCTGCAGCACGCAGGGTGCCATACGAGACTGAACTACAAGAAAGATCTTGACTTTCATGAGCAAATTTGATGCCATTGTAACCATGTACATGTAGGTAGCTAAAGGGAGACAGGAAATGTGGAAACCTACTTTAGTAGCAAATTTCCTCTTCTAACAACCTCACATGAAATGACACTGTATTTGCTGAGTGTCATGTCAAAAGAAATGCATACAGATTCTGATTCCATATGAATATCCACGGAGGAAGGATCCGACCATGGATAATTTTATTTCTCCATGTTCCGACATGAATTACCTTATTCCAGACCCACGTTATATCGTAATTCTTGAGATATGGTCTGTCCATTTGATTTTGTTTTAATTACTTACGTTATCTACGCCAAATCACATGCGTCACACACGGAGTGATATGACCGGGCGCGAAATCGCACGTGCAGTCTTTGTTTACTCTATACCATAATAACACTTTACTGCCCCGACTCACAAAACTACATGATCTTTATGACTCACTGTGTCACTTACCTTGTCACCCCTTCTGCCACGGGGTTTGTCACCCACACACTCACACGAAACTGCATTTTTGGCACCACCTTCCCACGAGAAGTTGCCCCTGGTAAAGATATTCTACGCAAAAAGCTGGGCTTTAGGTGTGGTACGAATAACAAACTTAGGCCCATAGCTCGGCTTTGTGAGCATACACCCCTAATGAATATTCATGCACTTTCGCCGCGCAATATGATTATCAATACGGGAAACAAGCACTTCCCTAAGAAACCTAACGGGGGTTATCCATTAATATGAGTGAATCCTGACTTGCTTCAAAAGAAGTCTTATTTTCGAGGCTAAAATACATTATCATGGAATACATTATCATGGAAACAAAATACGGCGATGCACAAGATTGCTGGTGCTGTCATGTACTGGAATTAATCAATTCAATAAATAGTTCAGTGTGGACGAGTGCACCTCGGGTTATAAAAGCTTGAAATAAAGTACACTACGAAAAGTGCAACAAAAAATAATAAAGCTGAAGAAAAATGTATGATTGACCAGTGTTGGAGCAAAGGCTTTGACCCTCAAGGCCAAGGCCAAGGCCAAGGCTTTGACCCTCAAGGCCAAGGCCAAGGCCAAGGCTTTGACCCTCAAGCCTCGAGGCCAAGGCCAAGGCTTAACCCTCAAGGCCAAGGCCAAGGCCAAGGCCCTGTTTTATGAAATGACCACTGATATAGAACTAATTATAGTCACATGAGTGACACATCATCACGCAAGGGCGGGTCCAGAACACAATTTGGGGGGGGGGGCAAAGAAATTTTGGTCCCCCCCAAAAAAGTGAGTCAAAAAATTACGGCTTGGGCTTCGGGGCCCGCTTAAGGGCCCCGAAAATTTTTTGGATTCGAGATGCTCTGTGGTGCGATTTGAGGCAATTTCTGACCATTTTAACCGATGTTTTTTGAGGAAAAGATGGTGGTGTACTCATTGCCTGCCTTTATAACGACGTCACATAAAAAAAATGGTTTCGTTTTTTTTGGGGGGGGGCATGGCCCCTTTTGGCCCCCCTGGATTCTCCCTTATCATCATGAATTGCTCGTTACGAAGAACAACATTTCTTTAATTGCAATCAACATGCTCGCATAGGCCTATACCGTTTTATGACTGCACTGTATCTATTAAAGTATAAGTTCAGGTCTTCAATATGGTTTAACTAAACAAAATAATGATTTACTTCTATATTGACACACAATTCTCCCAAGTGTAACAAAAGGGGGATCCAAGAAACTGATTTGGGAAATTTTTATTTGCTGGCCCAACATGGTCAGAAATATCAGCATTATCTAAAACAGATACATGCAAATCTTTAGCACTTATCAGGGAGACATGTACAACCAATCAGATCTATTCCATAGTTATATGCAATTAAAGTGATCATCTCATTAGCCCCACAAGTGTACGGAATATTTTTGTAGCAAATCTACTACAATGGTAACAAAATGTGATGCTACAAAAGTGGAAGTGTGCCAACACACAAATCTATAGGGTGCTTCCCTCCTCCATGGTACTACGATTAAAATGGTAACAGCAAAATTTCAAACAGATTTATCTGGAAAATGCAAAAATCTATGGGCCTTGAAGAGCCTTGACTCAAAATTGCAAGGCCCTGAACCCTCAAGGCCAAGGCCAAGGCCAAGGCTTTTGCCCTCAAGCCTCGAGGCCAAGGCCAAGGCCCTAAAATCCAGCCTTAAGGCAGCCTTAAGGCCAAGGCCCAGCATCAAGGCACTACATCACTGTGATTGACCCATGGTAACATTTTGATCATTGTGGAAAAAAATGTGTATTAATTAGATGTAAACGGAGGTTAAGGGGTATTTGGGGTGATACTCTACATACCTTGAACATACCTTGAAGGCCACACCTCCATCTTCATGTCATGTAGAAGAGAAGTGTGGCAGGGTTTAGGGGGCTTCATTTGCCCATTAAAAACCCAAGTTACTTAAATTCTGCTTGAAGCAGAGAAGTATGGGCGCTTGGATGGCACTCTCAGGCAATTTGTTCCAGCTATCCACTACCCTCTGACTGTAGAAGTGCTTTCTGACATCAAGTTTTGGTCTGGATTTGACTAGTTTCTGTGAATGTCCTCTGGTACTCTACCGGGAAATTGTGAAATCTTTGTCAAGTTATCCTGTATTCTTTGATCTTATGTTTTCTCCTGAAATTTTAGCACTGGGACTTAAGTAAACCATGGAGCTATAAAACGAAAAATGCATCTCTCCAATTTCTGTTTCGAAAGTTACTTCGTCCACACATGGGCTTTTAATATTGTAGAAATGCGAATACGTGACTTTTGGGGGGCTGCTCGGGTCTGTGTTTCCCTCTGTCAAACTATAGCAGTTGAGGCACATTACTTTTATCATGGCTACAATGAACAGTGAAAGCGCCCTCTTTTGTCGATTATTATGGAAATTAAAGATTGAGGGCGCTCGAAATACATGTATTGACTCATCAAGACGTTTGGGCCAAGGCGCTCAACAGATTTTAAAGAGAAGGAAAAGTCAATTATAGTTGCCATCATTTTCCCCAAAAATATCAAAATCATTCAAATTCACATTGCTGTGTTGGCAAAAACTGTTTGAAATCCTAGCGGGTACGTACCAAACAAAATGACAAAATCTACTCTAGTATTTTCACAACCAGAACGGTGTGGATTTTTTTAAACTAGATCAATAATTTTGGCACAATGCTTTCCATACTGTATGTGTGTAAGATATCATATAGCCTCAACAAACCACACTCATGATGCATCAAATGTACCTGTACATTTATTGAAAATACTTGTCAAAAATGCAATTTATTTGGTCAAAAATAAATCAGGTAGGTCTTTTTCATTTAAATTTTACTCCACAAAACTACTGATAAAAATATGACTGAAAAGTACAATATTTCTCTTTAAAAATAGACAAATACTTAAAAGTATTTGAATATTGCGTTGAATTTCTAACAAATTTGGCAATTTAGTGTATCAATAATGGACACTTTTTTCTTGACGTGTGTGATGGAATGTATATTTTTTTAATTGGGATGAAAGTAAAATGGAATTCAAAAGCAGCGTGGCTGATTTGGGGTTTTTTTTTCATTTCTCAAAATTATTGTTACACACAAGAGAAGGTATTACTAGGCTATACTACAAGCAGTGTTTGCATGCCAATTCAATTGCGAGGTGGCCCACTCGCAACAATTGCAGCGACTATCTCGTGCTTTATTTCACCGTAGATACTACCTCACGAACGAAAATTGCAATAACAAGTATATTAATACATGTACAACAATGTCACTGTATTTTCAACTGTTTTGTGTTAAAGGTAGGGTAGATCATTTTGTCATTTGTGCATTTTTTTCTCATTTGAAGCAACTCAAGTGCTCAAAATCTAATAAAACGGGTGCCTAACCTGATGAACTATTAGCTCTGTCAAGCTGTATATTCCGAGAAACTTTTTTTTCTAGGATCTCGGTTTCAATTCAAAAGTTGCCGAGTCATGTTTAGAATTGCGCCCAAAATCAGCGTCAATCCTGGGGGACGGGGACATGTCCCCCACTTTTTGAAGGATGGGGGACATAATATCAAAATGTCCCCCACCATATTTTTGAACTCGTCTATCTCATTTACAGGGCCCTTATTATATACAATCCTATAGAGCATCTATCTTTTGCTAAGAAATATTGGTTAAAGTGGTCAGAAATTGCCTCAGATCGCACCACAGAGCATCTAGAATTGTTTTTCGGGGCCCTTAAGCGGGCCCCGAACCCCACGCCGTAAGGACTTCGCGCTCGCATTAGTTCTGATCAAGGTATGTCAACCCCCACTTTGAGAAGCGCAACAACAAGTTTGTCAGTTACTCATAGCTGCAAATGATCTACTCTACCTTTAAGAGTGGACTTTTTGTCGCTTAGAACTTGTGTCTGTAACAACGCCACAATTTTTCCACTCTGTACAAAAAAAGTTACATCTGATATTTTCGATACAAAATCATCAACATTTCGTGTGTACACGTATTTGTATCTTGCAAACATACATAACTAAGCTAAAATAACCATTCCATGTCTGCTATTGATTTTGGAAACCACCTCACAACCCCAAAAACCCAAGTCAGGAACCCTGACTATAAGTAACGATTGTGGGGAATTCCCAATCCAAAACTTGTTTTGTTGATTAATATTTTCTATTTGTTTGTGTGCGTGTGTGTTTAAGATTCATTGGGCCACGGAGCTTAATCTTTCAAGTATCTGAGATATGTCAGGCCTTTCGCTCCATTCCTCCTTCCAACCATCGCTCATAAGAGATGTAAATTCATCCGGGCAACCCTGGGGAATTGACGGTCGCTCATTCTTAGTGCACACACACCACATAATCTGCACCCCGGTCTGCCGATCTGCATATGGCACTTGGCACGTGAGGATCTGCCAAAAAACCACGGCCAGAGAGTAGATGTCCGATTTTTTGGAAAACGTCCTCTTGGACATGACCTCGGGTGCCATCCAGGGCACGGATCCTCGTTGCTCGGTGCTAGCAGTTGTCTCTAGCTGTCTGGCATCGTGGAAGTCACAAAGCTTCAGTTCCCCATCCTGGCAGATGAGGCAGTTACTGGCCTTAATGTCCCGATGCACCAAGTCCTGGTCGTGCAAGTACTGCACTGCAAGAGCCAACTTGGTACACCACTGAAGAACCTGTTTCAATGGCAGCATGTTACCAACCTGGTGACAGTCATCTAGATATGTATCTAGGGAGCCACGCGGGGCATACTCCATTACCATAAAGACAGGGCTCCTTGAAGACCACACCATAATAACCAATGATATTAGGGTGCTTCAGCTGCATCAGAACTTCTATTTCATTTGAATCAACTTTGGTGGTTTTCTTGGCAGCAACTTGAATGACATCCCCACGGTCTTTTCGGTTCCATGTCATACAGTACACTGTTCCATTTGTACCTTGCCCGAGATATCTACTGCTGTCCCAGTTGAACTCACCAGCCTCAATGATTGTTGCGCCAGATACCTCAAGTTTGGTCTTGAGCGACCGAAGCTGGGTGATTAAAAAAAAGATTGCGATGAATGTGAGACAACGATTATTTCGTCATTTGTTTAACATTAAATTTGAAGATGACAGTTGTGTTAATAGCTATCTAGAACCAGACTTCAGAGATTTATCAATCTGAACTGCTCATACCGAAGTGTGACGTCAGCTGTCATTGTTCTGGTTCGCGCGCTGATGTCTTCACACATCATACATGTATTTAGATATACGTGGCGCACTTCGGTATTACTCTGTAGCATGACACCGGTAAATATTCAATTAAATACTTACTGGTAGCCCACTTTAATAATTGCTTGCTGCTGAACCCTTGTGAACAAGTTAAGTGTCACGAAATTCAAAAACGGCAGTGTAATATAGTGAGCTTGTCACTAGCACACGGATAATAGTTGTTGCTTCGATGCTTGCTTGGTTAATTGTGTCTCAGTACATCTCAGTACATCCATGAGGTTATGAAATCAAAGGGCAACACTGTTCTAGGGTGCAATCTGACCCAAGTTAGGGCCTTATTCATTATTCGTTTACATGTAGTAAGTTGGGGTTCATGCATTCCAATGTGGATGAGGTAATGTCTGGGTTTGGGCGTGTGGTTTCAGAGCACGTGGTGCCTATACATAGTAAGGATACTACATCCGGTGTCCAAAAATCCTACACAGGCTGGGACGAACGACTGTTCTGAGCTCTAATACAAACTGCACTATTAAAGCGGACTTGCGTTTGGTTGGACGCGTGATAACGGGCATTAGTACCCGTTGGTACGTTAATCGCGAATGTTCCAGGTGTGCCATTTTGTCAGTTTATTTGCATGACATCTAAAACGGAAATATTCATAAAACTGTAAGCAAAACCACTCATTATGTAAGATAGCCCATACTTGTTCCACAATTGTTTTAAGAAATAAATACTTCAGGATATAACAGATGGTATTGTGCAGTTTTTGTCGTCATAGATGAAGTATTTACCCGGGAAATAAACGTCAAATGTAGTGACACCTTTTATCGAGGAGAACACCGTTTAGTTTACCTATATCTCGTTTTTAATTAGGCTTTCATTAAAAAGTTTTAGAGAGATGTGGTCCCGAACCGATGAAACAAATGCGAAATTTCATAGTTATTTCAAAGCTAAAGATATTGTGCTCGGCGTTAACTTGAACATGGTTATGTAGTTATCACTAATATTAGAATTCAAAAATAATTCAAAGCTATAAATTAGCTGGCTTGACAGTCTTCGACACCAGATCGGGCGCAGGGGTCTTTGCAAGTATTAGTGGTATTCCCACCTGTATGGGCCTTTATCACGGTCTAACCAGGACTTTGGCCGAGTACGTCGTTGTGTGTAGAATCCGTGGTCCCTAACGTGGTTCCAACAAATCTCGGAAATTTTTTAAGTGAGCATTAAAAAATTCTTTAGAGTTGAAAAATTGGCAGAAAAAAAGTTGGCAGGCCCTAAAATGATGTACATGTAGTCTGTCCTTATGTTTGAATTACAATGATGAAGAAGACTCCAGAACGATGACGATGACAGGAGTGTTTGGTTGAAATATGAATCAAGTTAGGCTTATGCCCTTCAAATATGAAATTGAAGGTGTTTCAGTTCTAACTTCATGGAGATTTATTAGAATTGGGTCCCAAAAAGCGTCCCCGTTTTCACGAAGAGAGAGTCATGTTAAAAAAAAAACACGGAACGCAGTGTACGTACTTAATTACAATAATTATTCGCTCATAAAGTTCAAGTTTGTTTATACTGCGATATGCTGCACATCTTCGCTGGGAACAGATATTCAAAATATTAACCAGTCATATTATTTTTGAATTATTATTAACTTCAATAAAATTTCATTTATAAATATTAAAACGTTTTGTGATTTAAATTATATTGGGGAAAAGATGCCCATCACATCCCTTTGTGAAAACTCTAAAAAACGCATTGACCAACTTCATCGCCCTAATACAAATTTACGTTTTGTGTCGAAAACATACATAAATTGAGATGAATGTTCCTTACACCATGATGTAATTTTTTTAAAAATAAACTTTGTATTTCAAAAAAAGTGGAAAGAATGTAGCATCCAGGCGCCATTTCAGTGGATGTGAACAAAGTATATGGAGAGTCAAGTATATCTTAACACAATTGAAAATGTTTCTCAGTCTCAGATTCATGTCTTTTCATTATTTTTGCAATGGCTGACTTTTATTAAGATGATATATGAAGACAAAAGTGGTGTCAGGTTGCAACATTCTTTCCGCTTGTTTAACATGTTTAAAAGATGTAGCCAATCAGGATTGTTTCGAAACTAGAATTATTCTTTAAAACCAAACGTCGAGGGGTGGGGAGGGGAGGTATTTTCGACATGCCCGTCTAGTCTTTTCCAGAAAATCAAAAGTACGCGGTCGTTACAGACACCCAAAATGTACCCCTTTAACATGTTTAAAAGTGGTATAACTCCGAAACAAACGCATCTACGGAACTGAATTGAATGCCATTACATTTGTCTTGCAATTCTCTTTCCATGGATGTCCCACAAAACCGAAAAACACCCGACTCCGATACATACGGTGCCGAAGTGTGACCGACCATGGAGGAATAAAAACATGAAAAACATTGTTGTTTTTTCCTCCATGCCGACATACCTACCTCATCACAAGACGAAGGCAATATCTGCGAAGCCATGATCGTCGAAGAGACAGGATTATTGTCTACGTAAGCCTACGGTTGAAAGTTCTTGCACAATGGTAGGTCAGCCAGTTTATAATGTGCGAACGACATGACTTCATATTTACAAATAGTACTATGAATGTATGAATATGTTTAATCTTTACGTCAAGCATGGCGGAAAACTATGCGTCAAGCATGAATAGTACATGTACTTTTACTTCCTGCTTGTTTACGTCAGCGCGATGTGTTATCACAAGAGGGTGCTATTTGATTTTGAACAAAACAGCGCCACCATTAATTTCTTTCGAGTAGGCCCTATTTGGTTCTAACTTAATTCCCGTGGGCCGAGTTCGGGCGGTCTGTTCTCGACACGGGTATGCGAAGACTGCACTCGCCGTCATTTCTGACATCTCTTCGGCTGCTCCATCACAGAAAAACCTTTCTTTTGAAACCCACACATGAAGGATTCTGGTAACTCCGTGCATCTCAGATCAAGTCATTCATGGTGGCAAGATTTAAGAACATGAACTCACGCACGAGGATAACAAGGAGGAGTTGAACAATCACGTCGTCGGTGAAGCACAAGATAAACATTTTTGTTCACCGGAACTGTCCCAGACTAAAAGGTCTTCAAACAGGCTATCCCTCTCTCATCTCAGTAGATGATAAAATCAAGAACTCTCATAACAACTTGCTGAAACCGGCCTTGCCATTTCTCCGACTTTATGATGCCGTGGTGGAGTGCCCCAACGAGGTATCCAAAGATCTCATACTAGGATAGTTATCCTCTGGACTCATATCATCCTTGGATCAGCCAGTCAAAGCTTGGAAGTTGCTCGACAGCATACTTTTGACGAAGTTGTAGACAGAAAATATTTGATATACTCAAGAAAAATGTCCCATCCATGGTGAAACTGTTTGGGGATTCACTCATGAAATACATTGCGGACACTGAGAAGGCAATCAAATTGGCAGCCAAAGTCACATTATATATAGTATTATTATTATCGTGAACAGCTCCCCTAGTGTAATGTGCTGTTCTGGTGCAATGTTGTTCAAGTCGTGTATATTTAAGTTTGTGTTTTTTGGTTGGTTTTTTTTTTTTTGGTTTTTGTTAGAATTAAGGATGAGAACGTACTGTTTACTTTATTTTTCATGAAAATAATGTTTGATTACAGCCTGGTGAAGGACTGTTGGGAACAGCGAACGGAATAGGCATAGAAGCCTGATTAACAGTGTTACCAAACAAATCCGTAAAAACAAATTATCGTTTCCTTTTTTTTTTTAAACGTCCGTATTTTGTTGAAATAGTAGTGATGGAGTTGAGAATATGTATCTCTCCAAATACAAACAGTAGAAGTCAGGCGCGGATCACAGGGGCTTCGAACACCCTGTCCCACCGACCCAGCTGGACCCCCGCTCTGACACACACAAAATAGCCAAACGTTACAAAAATGATAAGATCGGATATAGAAATCTAACGGGCCTGAACCGTCCCCCTCCACCCCGCCAAAATTCAAAATAGCCTACACAATAATAGTGTTCATTTTTGCGTAACGATAAGTATGTTTAGCGCACGTATAGGCCTACTACTAACGAGGCTGCAGTATACAATTGTCCAAACAGAATGAAAACAGTTGACTCATTACTGCCCGAAACATCGACTACAATTCTGTTCGTCCATGAAGCCAAAACAGAGGAGAATTCTAGTTTTTGAGGAGAATTCTAAGGAAGCCTTGTGGCCGAGTGGTTAGATCCGTCGTCCACGAATCGCGGAGCCCGGGATCGAATCCCGTCGGTGTCTTTTTGCTTTTCAACACACGCGTTCTATTCAGTCATTATAAGATGTTTAATTTCCCGTCGTAAAATACCAACAGTACCTTAGCTTAATCGGTAAGCACTGCTGCTGGTACTGTCCGCGAGTTCCAGGTTGGCACCTTCGTACAGGTTCAGGGCATGTGGTCCACTCGGAGGATCAGGGCTTAGGGTGCCGCCCTGTTCCTCCCTTAGCTCTTTGCTTTTACATGGTGACTGGCCCTCCGGGTTACATGGATGGACAGGGAAGGAAGTGTGTATTGGTCGGGAACGCCGAGATCCCGGAAGAGCCCTAAGGGATTGGCTGGGGCATTGTTATGGCTCAGACCGATCCCTGAATGCTTGGCTAGCACATAACTTTTAGATTTTTTTTAGCCTGTATTTTTCAAAAGTTTGGTTTAATAAGTTTGATGATTACATCTGCTCGGCAGGCCTACGGTAGTATTAAAAACAAAGCAAAAGTCAATGTAATAAATCAATGAATTTTTAATAATTGATAATCAAAACGAAGTTTTGTTCGATCAATTTGACTATGCCATTATTAATGTCGCAATTTTCAATTGAAGTAAGAAACGCAGTATGCAATATTGTACCGGGCAAAAATAAAAATGTATATTGGAATGTGTTTATTACATGTTTCAAAATAAAAACTGGAAATGCAAAATAGAAAAACAAAGTAAAGTGGAAAACCCCAATGTACCTTAAGGATTGAATTGGAAAATTCAAGAACATGGGGCTTTTACAGACTTGCCTTTGACTGTCAGTGACATGCAGTCACGGATCCAGAGGGGCTGGGGGGCGAACCCTTCTCCTGCTCTAACACAAAGTATGTACATGTGTATCTGAATCTGACGGGCTTGAACCACTCCCCCTCCTCCCAACCCATCCCCAGCAAAAGTTACTAGATCCACCTCTGACGTAAGTTGGTACATTGATATGAAATGTGATATCGACTTATCACTAGTTTGACACAAATGAACTTTCTGTAACTCATGTAGGATGCAAGAATGAAATGGGGTAAGCAATTATTGTTAGAGTCCCCAGAATGTGGGAAGGCCTGTGGGCCACGACCAAGCAGCTAGGCAGCGGGATATCAGCCGATGGCTCGTCCGTTCATAAGTTGCCTTTTGACACCTTGAAAAACTGCCGATGATGAATATAAAATGACCCGCCAAAAGCGTGGAACCCAACAGGTGACAGGGGCGGAAACAAACATTTTGGCGGGGGGGGGGGAGTTCATCAGCCAAAAAAATCGGCAATGTAGACAGGGTGTTTTCTCCGGACATTTCGGCCTCCGAAAATCGGGGGGGGGGGAAGGGGGGCTCAAATCCGACGATTATTAATGCTATATTACTACAGAATAGCGTACAAA